>CM035444.1:78044507-78047007 GCA_020310875.1 Ceratopteris richardii
GCTACTTCAAGATGAAGAGAACAAAAGGTATGGAAGAGAAGTTTGAAGATGTTGACATCATCGGGGGGAAGAAAGATGCAAAAGAAGAAAGCTCAACATTTCCAAAGGGAAAGTAATACTTCCTTTTCTCTTATATTTTCCATATACTTTTCCTACTTTTATCCTCTACATCCAAAGACAAGTCTATGAGAACATCTTGTGTGAAGAAGACAGTTTAAAGAAGAAGCAGTTTCTTGCTTTGCATTATTCTTGGTCATGTTTTAGTAGGTTTTGACAAAGAATTGCATTGAGAAGAAAGAAAAGAAGCAGATATCTAAGACAGCTTATATGTTTTGACTCTTATGTGTATGAGTTATGTATAAGTTGAAGATTTTGAGCAGGCAGCTTATATGTTCTCTCAAAGAATTCTTGGAGTGTCAAATCAGAGCTACTTGGTATATGACAAGTTGCAGAGAAGTATTTTTCTTCTTTACCTAACTCTTGAGGTAAAAGAGTATTTGTAGTAGATGTTGGAGACTTGGAGTGAGTTTTTTTGTTTGGAAAAGTTACCTCATATTCAGTATATTCAATATACTCAGAAAATTCAGAGTTTTTCAGGAGGAAAATTCAGAAAAATCAGTATTTTCAGGATTTCAATGTTTTCAGAAAATTCAGAATTTTAGAATTTGCAGGAAAATTATGAAATTTCAGTAGTTTTAGAAAATTTAGTATTTTCGAAAAATTCAGAAATTTGAGTAGTTTGAGAAAATTCAGAAAATTCAGGAAAATTCAGATTTTTGTGAAGTACAAGTCAGATGAAGAATCTACTTTCTATAATTGTCTAGATTTTTGTATACATGCTTGTATTAAAAAAACGTGTTCCATCAAATCCTATCACTTGATTAAGAAGTGGAGTTAGCCAAAAGAAAGTCAAGCAGATACTATCACATTTCACCCGGGAAGAATATGAAGATATGAAGTATCAACTTATAGCTTCTGGAGTTCTCAAGGTGAGAGTTTGTCCATTTGTGTTCCAATAGGAATTATAGATTTTTGGAAGGTTTTGGTTGAAGAAAAGTTTTACAACTTTATATAAGAAGCATGGATACTTAGAGACATTCAGGTAGCAAATCAAACATTCAGTCATGAAGGTTTGATGAGAGAAGATTCTACATAGGTATTTTGTTAGAGAGATCTTGATAGATCTTGAATGATCTTGAAGATTTTGAGTATTTATGAGTCAATTGTCTATCCTTTGTTTGAAAAGTTCTTAGCATTGGAAGAAGTAAGTCAAAGATTCAGATTCTATCAGATTTGTGTTGCATAGAAAAAGAAGATACTTGTTATGTTACAAAAGATTATGGATCCTAAAATTTTGTTTCAGATACAAGTATTGATCACTGAAGATCAGATTTATTGAAAGAAGGAAGATGTTCCAGATTTCATAAAGTCTGATATAATTTGAAGAATTCTGGATACTAGTGTTAAATCATTCAGGGGGTGATGAAACATGAAGACTTATTTTCAGCCATATGTGAAAGAATGCAAAGTAATACCTACATGTATTCCTATATTTTCTTTGTCAGTTCCTCTTTATGTCCCAGCTTTGAAAGAAGAAGGAAGAAGGAGAATGTCTAGAGAAAGTTCCTGTTAGCTATTCCTGTTCAGGAGAGTTCCAGAATTCTATTAAAGAGAAATTTGATATTTCAGAGACGTATATTTCAGAGGTGCGCACATATATGTTTATACCAGACTCTGAAGGAAGGAAACATGTATGAAAGAGGTATGAAGGACTTACAGATAGAACAAGGATAAAGACAAGATGACATCATAGATATGAAATTTTGAGACTCATGAGTTGAGTTGAGTTGAGTAGAGTCAAAGATGAACCAGCTAGTGTTCATAATACACTAAGTTGTGAGTTGTCAGTCACAAGTCCGAGGATGGATTCAATTTCTGATTTTGTTTAGTGTATTTACATGACACAACAGAAGTATGTTGAGAAACCTTTCGTAAGGTAAATGCAAATATGTGGATCCTAGTATATGCTTACAGGTTTGAGAAGACAAATTTTGGGAGATAGCAGATTTAGAGTCAAGTCATGCTACATATGTTGTCAAGCAGTGATTGCTTGATGTATGCTAACACTATTGGATATCTAAT
Organism: Ceratopteris richardii; assembly: GCA_020310875.1. Lineage (NCBI taxonomy): Eukaryota > Viridiplantae > Streptophyta > Polypodiopsida > Polypodiales > Pteridaceae > Ceratopteris > Ceratopteris richardii. The sequence goes on from CM035444.1 coordinate 78,046,650, forward strand.
TTGCATATTTTCTCAGGTATTATGGTTCATATTCAGGAAATTCAGTTTTTTGAAGTTTGAAGAAGTGCAAATTCAGTTTTGAAGAAGACTTTTGAAGATAAAGTTTGAAGATCAATTCTGAAGGACAGGCTTCAAGCTTATGTCAGTTTGCAGATGAATGAAGTTACATATCCAATTCAGTTTGTACCAATATGACATTGCAGGGGGGATTGTTGGAAATCAATGTCACATCAGTCCAAAATCCATTTAAGGCAAAAACCCTAAACTTAGTCATTTTTGGCACAAAAATTGGGTAAACTTTTTATGAGCCTATCTTGTAGAGCTTGATGAGAGCTTCCCAATGATATATGACATTCAG
>CM035444.1:78059507-78474507 GCA_020310875.1 Ceratopteris richardii
AGCACTCAATTGCTGCTCGGCCGAAGCAAGCTCATCTTTAAGTTCTGTACACTTCATGTTAGCGGTCTTCAACTCTGCCTCTTTAATAGTAAGAGCATCCTTAATTGTAGCCAATTTCTGCATCTCGTCCTCCACTTTTGCTGCCTCCACAGAGGACAAAGAAACAATCCTTTCGATCTCAAGAAAATCATCTGTTGAATCGAATTGTTCTTGGTCTTTATGTAAGGATGGAGACTTTTGCAGCTGCTGAGTTCTGGTGTCTTTCTGCTCCTGGAAGCATGGAAGCTCTGATATCAAGGCTGAGCCCCATGAGTCTGTTACACTGCAGTCATCATCAACACCGTCCTCAGACATTGAGGCATGACTAGGTTCTTTTAGTGAGCTAAGGCTGGCATAAGAGTCCACATGATGGAATTTGTTTCCTAGCAAGTATCTCCTTGGTGAATTCTGAACCAGCCCTGTTTGTTGGCTTTCCATGTTTGAAAGCTTCTCAGCCAACTGAACGCACATTGTCTTTACTGTCTGAAGTTCATTATTTCGCTCTGCCAAGATGCCTTTGAGAAATTTTGTTTCCTCCTCGATTGTCAGTAGGCAGTTTGAAAAAGAACCGTCTGAACTTTTAAAGTATTCTGTAGAGTTTGGTGGATAAAAAGTTTTGTTATCCAACCTCCATTTGTTGTTAAAATCCATTCTTCCATTATCCCAGCCTTCGACTTCCATTTGCATTTGCACTAATGCACCTGGGCCTGGAAGCTTTTTTCGAACCAATGCACGCAGCCTCTGACACTCCCTTTCTAGCTTTGAGATTTTCTTAGTGCTTTCTGCTTTCTGTCTGCTGGCTGCATCCAGGGATTTCTTATTCATGTCTCTTTCTTGATTACGTATTATCAGTTCTTTATTAAGAACCGTCACTTCATATTTCAAAGAAGCATTCTCCCTTTCAAATATCTCCACCCGGACTTGGAGTGTGTCGATTTTTCCCTCAGCCTTGGAATGGGCCTGGGTTAACTGTGCAATCATACCGTCTTGTTCCTGTACACGTTTTGAGAGAAGAGAATTTTGAAATTCTGCCTCCACAAGCTGATGATCTGCATCTGCAAGTCGCTGCTGTAGTTCTAGCTTCAAATTTTCCAGTTCCCTTGTTTTCTTTGTAACAGCCTCATGTATTGTTTGTTCCTGTTCTTCATGCAACTGCCGCAGTTTTCGCATGCTCTCTCTCAATGCCCCATCCATCTGAGATATTCTCTCATCACTGACTTGTTTTTGTTCCATTACGTCTTCTAGTTGATGCATCAAAGAGAGAGTCTCTGCTTTAGACACTTCCCAACCTTCATGCATGAAGCAAATAAAAATAACTCCATCAGAGGAACTTCAAAGCAAATAATTTCTGAAGCTATCATAAGAGAAACAATATAGCTTTACAAGAACAGAAAAGGCATTCCATCCAAGTTTCAGAATTAAGACCTGAAACAGCTTCTTCTGCTACTTTCACATGCTGTTTCACTAAGTGATCGGCTGCCAGAAGCCTTTCATTTAAAAGCTTGATTTTCTCCTCACAATTATCCTGTGAATCACCATGTGGCACAAGAATATGAGATACTTGTAAACCCAATTTCACAGCAACTTAAAAGAGGGGTTATATCGACTAGAAGTACATATTTTATCACTTAGGCACAAGCAAAGAAATCGATGAACATCTTAAGCACAATCCACAATAAATGAATGACTGAAAAGAAAGGCCCTCCTGTGTATATTATTTTGATAATAGGCAAAAGGAACTCTCTTCCTTTCTAGCATGCACCTGCAATCCGATCCCTCTTTACCATTCTGATGCACATGCATGTGTGCAGATGTGCATGGATTGAGAGAGGCATTTGCTTGCAAAGGTGTAACTGAGCAGGAATAGATGCGAAAATATGTTCACAAGTCAAACCATCTTGCGAAACTGCATTTTAATCATGGATGAGCATGAAGGACATAAAGAATAGAAAAGTCAAAAGAATAGAAAAGTCATGTATCCAACTGCAAGGAATATACTTTAATTTGAAAATATATTGAAGTCGGGATAAAGACCGTACTTGATCATTGAACTGAGTTGGGGAAGTGAATTCCTCTGCGTCGGTAGAAAGAGTCTTCTCTCCGAGCTTTTTTTTCCAAGGCCAGCCGCGTTTATCCATATTTAGTACTGTTGAACACCTTTGTCGCATTCACCAGTGTGTCAACTTCGGGGAAGAAACTTCAAGCTTAAATACAGGCATGGATGCAATCGAAATCGCTCTCGTGTTGCCACCTTCGGGGTTTAAAGTTCACTTGCGTCAATTTATGAATCACTCTTTCTTTCCATTATTTCGACGTCGAAAATCCATGCCAAGGCTGGTGAGCTTGATCTCTATCGTCTTTAGACTTCTGCATTTAACTCTTGTGCAGTTATGCCCAGCGTTGCTCCATTATTTTGACCGCATGGGACTGAGTATTTGTATTGATGGGTTGTGGTCCGACAGATACGGCAGGGAACCACCAACCACTCCAGCTGCTTTGCCTTGGATGTGCTAAGCCGATTCACACGAAAGTAGAACTGATGAAAAAACGTCTAACTGAGCGATGGTTGAATTTAGGAGTAACTGACCAGGAAGATAGGTGAACCTGAAAAATGAAAGGTAAAACTCAGCAAGTCAAAGGAGGAGAGTGGTCAGCTAACTTCCAGGTGAAGTCCACAATCGCATAAACCTGGAGAATCAACAGAGCATCCAAATAGTGTATGGATGTACATGAATTACGCTGAAACGAAGAAAAGCAGACCTTTTCAATTTTGTTGTTTGAAACGGTTCTTACTTGACAGTGCATCTATTGTTTTATCTCACACAGCTAGCTACAATTTTCTGTATAAGGAATGCAGAATGTGCCAAAATCCATTTGAAAAATATTTGCAAATGAAGCTTGTAGCGAATTGAAGGAAACTCTTCAATTATCCACGAAGAAGGGAATTGTGTAGCGAATTGAAGGGAACTCTTCAATTACCCGCGAAGAAGGGAATTGTGTGTAAGAAAGGCGGATAGTACATTGATTGATTAATCGAGCATTAGAAGGTTGCATTTCAGGGTCGTACCTTTCATAAGTGAATCACCGCTTGAGTCTGTCACTCAAGCCAGTCTTCTGGTGGCTATCGATCGAACGTAATATGAAACCAAGGTTGTTGGCGAAACAAATGCATAATGCATGCTTGCGGGGCACTCCTCTGTAGAGGTTCGGAATGCGTATCAGAATTTCACATGAACAGAGAAGTAGCTGACGGAGCATCACCGATGAGCAAATGTTTTAAAAGAAAAGCAAGAACTCTCGTCTCCCTGACGCAGACAGAAAGGCGGAAAATTTTGCCAATGGACTACAGTTGGGGTCATGAAGATAATGAATATACCATCTATCATCAAACGATGCCTGTCCGGAAGAGTATTGTATTTAGTGCTGAGACAGAAGATGCTCACGAGACAACGATATTCAATTCTATCGTATTCTGTTGGCATTTCCTGCTTAAAGTACTGCATGCGTTTGACAAAAGATAACAGAAAATGCTGCCGGTGGGGCAAGCCATGCGTACGTACATTTGTCAGATACAGACGCTTCAACAATGCTCTGGGAGCAGTCTCTCTCAAAGTAGATCTGTTCTCTCTTCTGCGCGACATCTCGATCCTGAGTTGGGTTCTCTCTCTCTCTCTCTCTCTCTCTCTCTCTAACGCCCTCTCTGATTTTTCAATAGGGGGCAAACGCGAGGACATTTTCACTGACTAGGCGAGGAGTTGAGCTTGGTAAGGAGACAGCGATAGCTTAGCAGACTTGAAAGCGTAGCGAGCATCCATAACACAACGAACAACATTACAAAATTGCAGTATAACAAACTGTCAAGTCAACGAGCAAATTGAATAATATGATGTAATGGACAATGGAGTTGACATAACCGACGATTTCGCAGACACGATTGGGCATCCGTACCATGAGAGGATAAAGAGGTCATTCATGGGTCGTGATCCTAACTCGCCTTATAGTTGCCCACAATCTAATTAAAACTACAGAAATACAAGCTAGGGATGAGGAAGACGTCCATGACACTAGGATCTCATGTAGGCTTTTTAGGGAACTATGTCACTCGTCTATAGCTAGCTATATTTCATAGCGGAGATGTGCTACTTTAAGTAAGAAAAATTATGAAAAGGTGTCTTGGTTTGCATATTGGATATTTAATGCAAGCTTGAATGTATGAGAAACATGCCCAAGGTATAAAACAAGAATAGGGTTGAGAGACAGATGGCATGGATGGAAACCCTTGCCAACATGATAAGTATTTATCCATTGAAAATTGAACACTACATTACCATCTAAGTAGTTTTCATAACCTACATAGTTTTTACACCCTTTATTCCTTTAGTAAGCATATTAAAAAGGGCTATTAAGAGATCACACAAGAACTCCAATTACACATGTAATTGATTCACTTTGAGCCCATATATCATAATGGTTAATCTTACTATTTTCCACAAATTAGTTGAGCATCCTATTACCTATTCTAGACGAGATTGGATAAGAGCTTTTTCTACTTTACACATCAAAAAGTTTAAGGGGAAGGAGAAGAGACCCATTCAATTTGTTTCCATGTGATAATAAAAAAAAAGTTTATCCATATGTTAGAGCATACAGTTGTTATCAACCTTTTCAATCAATCAATCCGCATCCCTCCGTATCCTTCTTGTTAGAATATGATCATTGAATAGGAAACTTGATTTCAAGTGGTTGTTGTTATCGGCCTCAATCGTTTTTCATATCTTTATTGATTGAGGGTTGTGTCTTTGTTTCTTGTCTTTCTATCTTGTTGCTTTTCTCTTCCTTTTCTCCTTGAAAATAGGATGATCCTCATGGAAGAGGGAATTTTTTCTAAGTTCTTGATCAATCTCTTGGAATCAACATTCATTGATTATTCTTCTACATTTCTACTAATCCTTTAGGAACCCAAAGTTGTCTTCTATTGTTGTAGACTTCTTTTGATAGAATCATAACAATTCCTTTTTGTTTTTATGTAGTGGCTTTTTTTGAGCTTGGATGGTCTTGATAGGTGTAATTGGATCCTCCCTCTCACTCCTAACGTGTTAAGTGAACTTCGTTATAATTCTATAGAACATATGAGAGATGGATTTATTTATAAATTCTCCATGCATGCAAATCTCACACAAAATGGTATACATACAATTATGGTATCTACATTAGAAATCACAGCTTTGCAAGCAAATTTTAAGTAAACTTCATAACAATAATCCTATGATTTCCTAGTATTAAAGGTTATATTAGGTCCTCATTCTTGCACACTAGGATTTTTTCCCAAATCATTCTACCCCCAAAGTGGAATGGTATTTGGGTCTTTCTGTTGCATGGTGTAATGGTACCATCCACTGCGAAAACATTTGTGTCAGACTGACATATTGTGCCTTTGAACCATCAAGTGAGCGAGATGCTAATTATATTTTTCATTGATCCCAAAACTATTAATTATTTTACCCATCATGCTTGCCATGTCCAATCCCTATTTTGATATAAGGTGCCATTTTTTCTTTTCTATCTATGTTTATATGCACCTTTAATATACATATAGGGACTAATATGATTTTCTCCTCTTTATTATGTATCGCAATTAGTTTTTCCTTGTGTTTATCTTTAATGTTTCAAATTCTTTCTCTTGGCTTGGAATTATGCATGTTCTCTAATTCTTTGTTCTCTACTTTTTCTCTGTTTTGCCTTTTAAAGTATTCCTAACATAGTGATTCTAAATATTTTTATGTTATATCTATTCGTGTAGTTAGGTAGTGATTTTCAATCTAATTTTGTATTTAACTCTTGAAGTCTTAAAATCCTATTTTGTAGCTCAACATGCCGCTTCAAAGTGTATACTAATACTAGATCACCATCTTGAAGTTCTTTGTTCTTAATGTGGACATCATAATACTTTTTCCTCTTTTTAGTAGCATAGATACCTGTCACCACTCATAATCATCTCTTTCAATTTATTTAATGCTTAAACTTGTTGTGACAAGTTGTGAACCATACTCTCACAATATTTTGCTACTCTTGAAAGTGAGAAAGAAGAAGCCAATTGGCAAAAATTGCATTTTTTTTCCCAAGACCATATAAATGATGTTGTTGCTAATGCAATCTTATAAGCAAATTGGTAGGCCCGTAAGATATGATGTACTTATTTATTCCAATAGATCATTATTTTATTCAAAATCTTAGTGAGAATTGTGCATATAAACTTATTGGTACTTTTGCATGACCGTTGGCTCATGGATGATAAGGGATTTCTTATGATCTACTATATAAATTTATCTAGCAATGATTCAATGACCTCATTAATAAAAAGGGTTCCCTATCATTACTTTTTCAATTGAAATACGAAAGCCATTGAATATGCATTCAAATACGTATTTGGTTGTGGTTTATGCATTATATCTAGTAGTAGATTTGGCGTCTATCTAGTTCGTAAAGTAATTCATAGCAAAAATAATTTATTGTATATGTGATCCTCTTGCTAGTGGATTAATAGGTCGAATGAGTTTTATGTCCCATTTAGCGAAGGCTCTTCTATCCATAACATGGTTTCAATGGCATTTAATCCGATCTCACAAGATATTTGTCTCTTTGTTATATATCACATCTTTATGCAAAGGTTTTCACATCCATGTTGAGGGTCGGCCACCATAATCCAACAAATATATTTTTGCTATTTTTTATAATGAAAATGGCTAATATCGAGAAGCATTGTCATTTCTATGAGAGCTATTCATTTCCATGGATAAAAAGTCACAAAAAATTATATCTTCCCCTCTTGTAAAATGACTTACCTATGCAAGCATAATCTTCACACTCCCTTTTTTATGTTCCTTTTCAAATTTACATAATTTCTTCTATACATTTTTGAAATTTTGAATAATTTACTACGATCAAAATCCACTCAAGTGCCACTATGACACAATATAGATTCGGATGTTCCATTGGTGCATTCTATGACACCATATAGAGTTGAATGCTCCATTGATGCATAGAGCTGATAGGTTTCCCAAGTTCTTATAGATTCATGAAGATCTCTTTCCATGTCCTACTTAAAGGCTCCTAATACTTGTAGATTATCAACTATTTTCGATCTCACATGGAATTTTCTCATGCCTCTTATCAATTTCTTTCAGCAAAGTATAATGTTCCTCCTCATCAACATAATAGGACATTGTTTTGTCATTATCTCTATGGTATATGCTTCCTAGTATGATTTGATAGTTTTTTTATTAATAAATCATAGGGATGATGTGATCCATATGACATTTATAGTTTTGGATGAGTAGTTTTGTTATACATGTATGAACTTTGTTTGCTTACTTGGATATTTGAACTCATGGGAATCCTAAATATGCAAATGTTAGGATCTACACCTTTTAACTCTATGCATCTCCAAAAAAAAAGTTATTAATACTGATGACATAGGATAATACGCTCTTCTTCCTCACTCTTTGACACATTTCTCCTTATTTATGTACAACCTCCTTATTTTCAATAGTGACTATCTCTTTTTTGTGTTCTTATGATTATCAAAGGCTTCTTCTGAGATCACCTCTCTCTTATATTTCATAATTTTGAAATTCTATGATAATCAAGGGCTTCTTTTGAGATCACCTCTTTCATATATTTCATATTTTTTGAAATTTTATGGAGTTTCAAATTTATTTGAACGGCTGTCCTTCTTATATTTTAGTCTATCTCTTATCTCCTCTACCTGTCCTTTGATATGATATAAAGGTAGTTTTTTGTTATTTCACCTTATGATATTCTTACTCCAACCCCTTCTAAAGATCATTTATGTATAGAAAATTTTATATCCATCACAATGTATACTTCTTCTTCATCATTATCTTATGGATGTAAGAACCTCTTGTGTTTTAAAATTTCTTATATCTTGTCAAGGAATTTAACCATGAACATGCTTGCTAAATTATAGCCATCTACATCACAACATTTTATAATAGTTTATTCATTGGATATTATGTCTAATACGATTAGAAATTGATGGTAAAAATATGCTTCAAATTCGTCTTTGTTATATGTCATTCTCATGTAGTAGCATACTCAACTAGCTTTCACATACTCAGATTTATGCTTGTTTCACTTATCCATCATCTATTGTCTTCTCTTTCCATAGCTTTAAATATCCAAGAATTTGGATCCTAGTTCAACCAAGATCATTCATATTCATCATTTTCCTTTTTCTAATTATCATTGTCTTGATTTACGGCATTCCATCAAATCAATGCAATGTCCCTATGAGTTGATTGGTCAATGTTGATCCTATCTGTAATAGCATTTATGCTGCAAGTATAGATAAGTAATTTCCTAATCCTCTACAACTTTTAGTTGTTGCATAGAAAATCTTCCTAGGATCATTTCATAGTTCTTGGATTTGCTAAAATTTGGAATAGCTAGATTGCCTTCTGTTAATTTATTATCTAGTCTATATTTGGATTTACCACTTTGTTGGCCATATTATGCCATGTCAATCTCTTTGATTTAAAGATTTTATCCACCATCGTTGTGCAACAAGTTCTTTATTTCAATGAATTTTCCATGCTTCTTTGGGTTTGGCCTTAGGAATTAGTTTTCCACTTTATGGATGGTTCTCCTCTTGACTCCAATCTTCTCACAAGGTCTCATATAATTTGGTAGAGCATTTAGACTAGAGGGTTCTTTAACTAGTTCACTATTTGTAAGGTTTTCCTCATACAATATGATTTTCCTCATCATTGAACTTTGACCTAATCTATCTCAACCATGGTAGGTCTTTGTGGATTCTTGGACACCTAGGTTCTCTTATCTTTGTTTACAATTCCTATGGCCATTCCACATCCACATCTTGAAGGTTCATGATCTTTCATACATCCTTGGATTTGTTCACTAATGTTTGTATGTTTCCAGACTCTTCTAGTTCACTCACAAATCTTTGGTATTCCTTGTCTAGAATTCTACTCTCTAATAGCATTTATTTAATCTTTTACAATAACTATTGAGCGACCTCAATCATTTTCCTACATTTTTTTGTATTTCCTTGTCAAGCTCTCCATGGGGGTAGCATTTCACACATGTTCCATTATGTTAGTGCCTACCTTTAATGTAGTTTGATATTCTTTGAATAACATGTACAAGTTATGTAACACTAAATTTCCCAGTATAGAGCCAAGTCTCTAGTTTTTAATGGCCTCTTATTTTGAAAATCAAGTCTCAACACTAAGGAAGGCTTTAATTACGAATTTTTCATGTCGACTAATCAATAAGAAACCTCCAATAACACCTAGATTATAGGAATGTTTTTCTTTTTGTTAGCTTCCAATTGGCTTTTTGTACTTGGGAAATATTCTTATCGTAAAAATCGACTATGTTGAATTCTTAAGAAACAGATGATTGTGGCTAGTAATGAACAATGAATTTTGCGCAAGTAGAGCTAGCTTGTGGCTGCATAGGTTAATTAGCTGCAAACTGTTGATTGGCTTCATATACAAGTCGGAGGTTGTTAAAGGAAGTAGGTGAGAGGAAAAACTTATGTAATGAATATTTTAATGAATTGATGATTGGTGATGTGCTCTGTTGAGAGAGGTGTATTGTTGTCTATGTGAAGATGAGTGTATTGATTTGTAAGTATTGTTTGTGTGGTTGTTCTCATTGCATTGTATTTAGAAACAAGTAGGAATAGAAAAGCCATTGCTATTCTACAATACCCTATTACCGAAACCTTTAGGTCAACTCTCCACTCAATAACATAAGAGAAAACACTTTAGCGACCATGATAGGATGGGGTTTTGGAGAAGAGGATTGTGTGTATGATTTCTTGCACTATGGAAGAGAATAAAAGAGATGAGTTCTCTACAGTCTTTGGTGCAAATTTGGCCAATTTTTGGTACAAATATGGTACTTGTTTGGATATTTTTGGTTTGTTTACAAACTTCTTCTAGAGAAATTTTGGGTGTTCTCATATATTTTGACCTTTGTACTGATGTCAACACTGCTATTGTTTGATTTAGGGGATGGATGTAGACACCTTAAGCATGCTCCGAAGAAAAATATGTGATGACTTAATGCTAGAATATTTTGCATCTAGCAGTGGAAGTAATTTGTTTGATCATGAGCAAAAGAAGTTATTACTTGTGGAGAAACTAAATCCACCAATGTAAAAACAATCTTTCCAATTCAATTTCCTAATAGTTGGAGAAGGAAGAAATGAACAAAGATGAGAAGCCCCCTAATTCAAATCTTGGATCTCAAAGCAACACTAGTTTCAACAATAGTTGGAGAAGGAAGAAATGAACAAAGATGAGAAGCCCCCTAATTCAAATCTCAGTTTCAACAATAAAGGCCTTTTTTCGATTTATTGAAGGAAATCCATTTCATCAATCCTCAAATATTCAAAAAAAAATCATGGGGAACCTTTTGATAAACTTGATGTCCATGTGCACACATTTTTAAATAATTATGCTTTAGATTCATATAATTTTTATGTTCCAAGCTACCCTAGTAGATCGTGCTACTAAGTGGCTTCGTGTGATGATAATGCATTTACTAATTTTGATGATATAAAGTAAACATTTTACATCATTTTATAAAGTCCAAAGATATCTCACAAATTTTCAATTATAAAAAAATATGGGAAATAGTAACCCACTAATACAATGTAACAATAAATAATGCTTTTTTGTAGTTTCTCAAACAAATTCCAATGACACAAAGACCTCCTAATCCAATATTGATGAGAAGGTTTGTTAATGTTATAATGGATAATTTTGTTGATATATTTAGATATTGATGTGTGTGAACACTCTAGGACGGTCGGGGCACTTTTTTCCCTCTTTAGGAGGCTTTTCCCCCCGGCTTCTATAGATGCCTATTGCCCTAACAGGCAACTTATCTTCGTACATTCTATTGGTAATACATTCTGTATTGTGTTGTGCTCCAAGCTTCTTCTTCTTCCTTGTGCTGTTCACGTGCCTCTATAGACGTCTATCTCCAACAATCGGTATCAGAGCAGGTCACCGCTTCATCTAGGGCATCGTCGACACTCCTCTGGTCAGAGTCTCAGATTCATATGAAATTTGGTGAGCATACTCAGGCTATTTCATAGATCAAAACATCTTCGTTTTGTAGTGCCAAAATCGCGATCTAAGCTTGTTTTGGCCTCCGAATGCACTATCATAGTGCTTGTGTAGGCTATTTTGTCTTTTTGTGCCAAAGATATATACAAGTTTTGGTTCACCAGTATAAGCGTCTCGAAGTTTGCTACAAGTGTAGAAAAACTTGTTTGGGTAGTTCTATTCAACTTTTTCAGACACAGTCATTCTTCTGCATCAAGGTATTTCAGTCAGTGGGCATGGTTGAGAGCAGTGATGTATTCCATATGTTGGCTATTGAGGATAAACTGGACGGTACCAATTACCCATGCAAAAGGACTGTGGAACATTGTGCAGGGTGTTGAAAAACATCCGATTACACCTGCAAATAGATGTATTGAAGTTGATGCAGATGGCATTGAAGATGCTGATATTCTTCAGATTCCTATTCGTGCTGCAATTTCTATTGCATCTACTGTAGAGCAAATCCATTGGGATGGAAGAGATGCTCAAGCACATGCATTGATATCCTTGTTTGTCAAACGTGCCTTTTTTCCTCACATTCACACTTGTAGAACATCTAAGGATGCTTGGGATGCACTTACCACATTGTACCAAGCTAGCAATGAGGCTCGTGTTGCTTACCTCGAAAAATAGTTGGAGAGTGAGCATATGAATGAGGGTGATTCTATGGAATTTTTTTTGACAAAGATCAAGAATTTGAAGGAACAGTTGATTTCTGCAGATGAAATTATACCAAATAGCTCACTTGTCTAGACCGTTCTGAATGGTCTTCCTAACTCATATCAGATCTTTGCTTCTACTCTTTGTTTGACGATGAAAGGCAGTCCAAATGCCCTGTCATTTGAAGAGTTAGTTTCTATTCTATTGCAGGAAGATCAGTCTAGGCAGAGCAGGTCTATTATGCGTGTTGTAGATCAAGCTTTCTTGGCTAGTCAGAAGGGCAAAGGAAAATGGAGCTCTTCTACTAGTAAGCAGAAATCTATAAATGCTGCACATTCCTAGAAGGAAGACAAAGATGAGAAGAAATTAAAAAAAGCAGAAATTGTTTTAGAAATACTATAAAGCAAATGATCATGTCATTAAGGGCTATCCAAAATTGGTTGCTAAAGAGGCAAAGAAGAAAGAGGCAGGAATGGTTGTTACAGAGGCTTGTACATTGAAAACAAAGTTTGATAATCTTGTGTAGAATGAAGAATGGACGTTTACTACTATTTGTAGTTTTCACCTATCTTCTTATGAGCAGTGGATGTTTGCAGTAGACTCAAATGTTTGGTATTTTGATAGTGGGGCAACCAAACATATAACCTTGCAATGTAGTTTCTTCACTTTACTCGAGCCTGCCCCTACAGGGAATACTGTCACATGTGCTAACAACTCCTCTTATCCCATCATGGGAGTTGATAACATCATTCTGACTACTGCTGATGATAGTTCTTTCACCTTGTCAGATGCTTTATTTGTGCCAGGGATCAAGAAAAATCTGTTATCACTTTCAGCATTAGCCAAGATTGGCTTGGCTGTGAAATTTGTTGATGACAAATGTACAGTTCATGATCTATCAAATGGCGACATGATTATTGCTTCTAGCATTTTATGTCGTGGGCTATATAAGCTCATAGACTATGAAAGATCTATCAATGATTTGGCATGTATAGTACATGATTCTCAGGCTATGTCAGATGTAAAGCTTTGGCATGCACGCCTTGGTCATCTAAATTTTGCTAGTTTGTTAAGCCTGCAAAAATCTGAAATCATGTCCTCTTTGCCCAAACTTGAGGCACCCTGAAAACATGTCTATGAAGGTTGTATTTTAGGAAAAATGCAGCGTTCCTCCTTTCCAAAAGATGGTTCAGTTCAGGCTACTCCGAAACTGCAGCTTGTACATAGTGATGTCTGTGGTCCTATGTAGACATCTTCTTTTGGAAACTATCTTTACGTCATGACTTTCATTGATGACTTTTCTAGGCATGCATGGGTACATCCACTCAAACCAAAGTCTGACGTGTTTATGTGCTTCAAACAGTTTTTGGTTTTGGTTGAAAATCTGTCAGCATGTAAAATGGGCACCCTCCGTTCTGATCGAGGAGGGGAATATATGTCTTCTAACTTTAATGCATTTTTGGCTGAACTTGGGATAAAACATCAGTGTACAGTGCCATATACACCTCAATAGAATGGAGTTGCTGAATGGAAGAATAGGTCACTCATGGAGATGGCAAGCTGTATGGTCAAGAGTCAGGCTTTACCACATAGTTTTGGCTTGAGGTTGTCATGTGTGTAGCATATGTACTTAAAAAGTGTCCCACTAAAGCGCTGCAGTCTATCACTCCATATGAGGCTTGGCATGGTTGCAAGCCATTCGTTGCTCATCTACGTGTTTTTGGTTGTTTGGAATATGCATTAGTGCCTGAACAACATCACAGAAAATTGGATGATAAAGCAGTAAAATGTATTTTTGTTGGGTACAGTTCTAAAAGCAACAACTATCGTCTGTATCATGCACATACTAAATGCATTCTAGTTAGCCGTGATGGTTTTTTTATGGAAGATGCTATTCAACCCTTACTTTCATGTACTAAGGAGACACCTGTTGGCTCAAAAGACATGTATGATACTGTGCTGTCTCTTTTTACAGGTGGACAGTCTAGTGCTTGTACTAATGAGGAAACTTATCAGCCTTTGTAGGTTTCATGTGATAATGAAAATCACTCCATTTTTTATGCAGATTTACATGATGCACTTGTTGATGAGAGAGCTGATATTGATCAGGCAAAAACTATGCCAAAATGGCAAGTGGAGACTTTGCATGACAGTAAATTAGATGCACCTCTGTCATACCATACACATTTGGGCTCTCATAGTGCCTCTTTTGCATCAGATTGTTATGCTATGGCTGCATCTAGTCTCTGTGATGAGACTGAGCGTGTTTCATTTGATGAAGCACAAAATTCTGAACATTGGATGGCTGCAATGCAATTTGAAAATGATGCTATCATGAAGAATTGTACCTGATCTTGCCTCCTAGAAACAAGGCCATTGGCACTAAGTGGGTATACAAGCTGAAGCATGAACCTGATGGAGGAGTTAATAGGTATAAGGCTAGTCTTGGCGGATTGATTCCACATAGCTTGGCACTTCCTTATACATGAATGCCAAATCCTTGTTCACTGCATCATTCCTAGGGGGGTTTTGTTGATATATTTTGGTAGTGATGTGTGTGAACACACTAGGATTGCTGGGGCAAATTTTTCTACCCCTTTAGGAGGTTTTTTCACCTTGCTTGTATATATGCCTATAACCCTAATGGGTCACTTATCTTTGTACTTTCTCTTGGTAATACATTGAGAAGTGTGTGTTGTGCTCCAAGCTTCTTCTTCTTCCTTGTGCTATTCGTGTGCTTTTGCAAACCTCAAACTCCAATAGAACTATCACGACATAGTGTGATAGTGTTCAAGCAAAGGTACTTCTTCTAGTGTTTTTGGAGTGTTGTGAATTGCTACAAAAATGGAAAATGTTAATGGAATGAGTCAACTTATGAGTGATAAGTTGGACAAGAACAACTTTCATGCTTGGAGATTCATAATGATGATTTTTTTAATGGGAAAAGAATACTAGAAGTACATTGAAGGAGAGGATGGACCTACAATTGAATAATCGACCCATTTACCAAGAAAATTCTCCCGGAATCGACCCTCTTTGCCCTCAATAACTTCTGAAAATGACTTACAGGGTCTGTTATGAATATGCAATAAAGATGCTCCGTGATTACGAGGGAGGAATCAGACTACGGACCAATTAAGATCATATGAAGAGTGGAATCAAGGAGCATGGAGGGTAATGTATTGGCTATCTATTAGCATACAGGATAGCATGATTTCTGTTGATATATTTTAGTAGTGATGTGCGTGAACACACTTAGGACTATCGGGGCACTTTTTTCCCTGTTTAGGAGGTTTTTTGACCTCGACTTGTATATACATCTATAACCCTAATGGGTTACTTATCTTTGCACATTCACTTGGTAATACATTCAATATTGTGTTTTGTGCTCCAAGCTTCTTCTTCTTCGTTGTGTTGTTCACGTGCTTCCATAGACCTTATGCTCCAATAATTGGTACCAGAGTAGGTGGCTTCTTGATCTAGGGCATCGACACCCCTAACATCACAATCTCAAAATCACATAAATTTTGCTGGGCATACTCAAGGTGATTAGGAGTTCAAAACGGCTTTGCTCTATGGTGTTGAAATTTTGATCCGAGCTCGTTTTGGCCTTCGAACGCACTATCAGGGCACATGTGTAGGCAATTTCATCTTTTTGTGCTAAACATATATACACATTTCGGTTCACCAATACAAGGACCTCGAAGTCTGCTATAGGTTTAGTAGAAGTTGACAGGGTAGTTATATTCAATTTTTAGAGATATGATCATTTTTCTACATTAGGGTATTTTAGTCCATGGCCATGGCTGAAAGCTATGATGTATTCCATATGTTTGCTATTGAGGATATGTGGGATGGTACCAATTACCCATTATGGGAATATATGATGCATCAGGTAGGGGGAGCCAAAAAGGCCACAAAAATTTCCAAAGAAATGATTTAGGTAAATAAGGGATGCTAGAATTGAGGTAAATTCGGTCACTTTGAATGTGATTGTAGGTTGAAGAATCAAAATAGTAGAAAGCAACAAAACAACTATGTATCCACAAGTGAAGATGATTCGAAGAAGTTGTTCATGGTCCAACATCACATGATGAATATAATGTCTACTCATGTTTCAAAATTGAATAGGAGATGATATAGCACATCCTATTGAGCATACAAGAAACATAGCACTATGAATGGAGGACAAGAAGGTAAAACATCCTACTGATGTATTGCATGTTCCCAATATAGCAAAGAATTCGGTTTCTATTGGACAAATGGAAGATCAAGGAATACAAGTCAAGTTTAATGCTGATGGTTTATATGTAGAAGGGTACAAATAGAATGGAAGGTTGATTGCCAAAGGAAACAAGGTGGGTAGGATGTTCACCTTAAATGTGAAAATTCCTTAGATGGATGTAGCCATGTTTGCAAAAGGTGCAAGTATTATTGTTAACATAGAGATTTGGTACAAGCAAATTGGACATGCAAATTTGGTAATAGTTACAGAGATTGTTTCCACATGACAAGCATTTAGTGAGAATGTGTTAGAAATAGTATAAACAAATGTTTGGGGTCCTACAAAGACCACATCTATGGGGGGCTAGAGGTTTTATGTCACTTTCATTGATGATCATACATGAAAAGTGTGGGTATAATTCATGTAAGAGAAGAGTGAGGTGTTTACTCACTTTTAGAAGAAGAAGAAGAAGAAGAAGAAGAACAAGAAGAAGAAGAAGAAGAGGAAGAGGAAGAGGAAGAGGAAGAAGAAGAAGAAGAAGAAGAAGAAGAAGAAGAAGAAGAAGAAGAAGAAGAAGAAGAAGAAGAAGAAGAAGAAGAAGAAGAAGAAGAAGAAGAAGAAGAAGAAGAAGAAGAAGAAGAAGAAGAAGAAGAAGAAGAAGAAGAAGAAGAAGAAGATGAAGAAGAAGATCAGTCTTCCTTGCCTCAACCCGAATGTGCTCCTTTCTTTGTGTGTGAGAGTGTGTGAGAGCTCTCTTTGTTATCTCCTTTCTCTTGAAAATGGAATCATTTAGAGTGTCATCGGAACCCCTCCAATCACAATCTCAAAATTGCACGAAAATTGGTGAGCATACTTGTGATGATTAGGAGTTCAAAATATTTTCATTGTATGGCACCAAAACTTTCATTTGAGCTCTTTTCAGCCTTCGAATGCACTATCATAGTGACTATGTAGGCTATTTTTTCCTTTTATACCAAATATATATACAGGTTTGGTTTGCCAATACGTGCATATTGAAGTCTACTACAAGCCTAGTAGAGCTCGACAAGGCATTTGCATTTGACTTTTTGAGATATTCAATGTTTTGCATCAAGGTATTTAGTCAGTGTCCATGGCTAAAAGCAATGATAAATTCCATACATTGGCTGTCAAGGATAATTTGGATGGTACTACTCATCCATTGTGGGCATGTATGATGCATCATCTATTGTTTGCAAAATGCTTGTGGAATATTGTGTAGGGTGTTGAAAAATGTCCTATTAAACCTGCAGATACAATGATTAAAGGTGATCTAGATAGTGTTGAAGATGATGATCTTCAATTTCCTGGTCATGCTATGGTTCTTGCTCCACGTACCATACAGAAACTTTGTTGGATGGTAGAGATGCACATGCACATGCATTGTTGATAGCCTTGTCTATGCAACATGCAATTATCCCTCACATTCACTCCTGCAAGATAGCCAAAGATGTTTGGGATAATCTTACAACATTATACTAGGCAAGAAATGAGGATCATGTTGCTTACATCCAAAAACAGTTGGAGAACGAGCAAATGAATGAAGTAGATTTAATGGATAATTTTTTGACAAATATCAAAGATTTAAGAACAATTGATTTCCATTGATAAAATCTTTCCAGATAGTTCATTTGAGTGGATTGTTCTTAACAATCTACCATATTAATATCAGAGTTTTCTTCTAATCTTCAATTGTCGATGAAAGCCAGTACAAATGCCTTAACATTTAAGGAGTTGATCTTTGTTTTATTGCAAGAAGATTAGTCCAAGTAGAATATGTCAATTGTGTGTGTTACAGATGAAGCTTTGTTAGCTAGTCACAAGGGCAAAGGTAAATGGAGCTCATCTACTAGTAAGCAAAAATATGTTAATGTTGCATTGTCAAAGAAGGAAGACAAGGACAACATGAAAACAAAAAGGTAGAAACATTTTTACAAGCATTGTAAGGAAAATTATCATGCCATAAAGATTTGTCTTAAACTGGCTACAAATGAGACAAAGAAGAAAGAGTCCACAAGGTTATTGCAAAGGCCTCTACATCTAAAATAGAGTATGCTAATCTTCTTCTAAATGAATAAAGGCATTTAATACTATTTGCAGCTATGAACCATCTTCTCATGAGCAATGTTTGTATTGGAATCGGATGTTGGTACTTTGATAGTGGTGCAACCAAACATATTACCTCATAGTGCAATTTCTTCACTTCACTTGAGCCTGCCCCTAGAGGGAATATTGTCACATGTGCTAAAAACATCTCTTATCCTGTAATGGGATTTTAAAAAATCATTTTGACTACTACTAATGGAAGTTCTTCACATTTTTAGATGCTTTATATGTGTTAGGGATCAAGAAAAATCTGTTGTTAGTTTCAACATTTGCCAGGATCCGCTTGGTTGTCAAATTTGTTGATGACAAATATAAAATTCATGATCTCTCAACTGGTGATGTTTTTATTGCTTCTGGCATTTTATGTCATGGGCTATATAAGCTCATAGACTATGCAAAATCTATTAGTGATTCAACATGTGAAGTTCACAATTCTCATATGCAAAGATTTGGCATGCATACTTTGGTCAATTGAAATTTTCTAGTTTACTTCCCTTAGAGAAACCTAAAATGGTCTCCTCTCTACCCAAAATTAATGCATCTTCTAAACATGTCTATGAAGGTTGTATTTAAGGAAAATGCAACATTCCGCCTTCCCAAAAGATGTTTCAATTAGAGATACTCATAAATTGCAGCTTATTCATAATGATGTCTATGGTCCCATGCACACACCTTCATTTGGGAAATACTTATACTTCGTGATTTTCATAGATGAATCTTCCTGGCATGCATGGGTGTATCCACTGAAAGCAAAGTTTGAAGTGTTTACGTGCTTTAAACACTTCTTGGTTATGGTTGAAAATATGATAACATGCAAAATAGGCACCATCCATTCTCATGGAGGTGAGGAATACATCTCTTCTAAGTTTAATGAATTATTGGCAGAGCATGGGATAAAACATCAATGTATCATGTTGTATACACCTAAAAGAAATCGGATTTGCTTATGAAAGAACATGTCTCTCATGGAAATGGCAAGGTGTATGGTCAAAAGTCAAAATTTGAATTCAAAATCATGAAAAATAGGCATGGTCATATCCTCAAGAGTCTATATAAAGACTCCAAAACAATTTTATATTAATCAGAGTGTTGACTTGAAGAAAAACATATACTATTGATCATTGCTTGCTGCCACTTTTATTCTCTACTCCTTCCTCAAACTTAGTCCACTTTCCGAGATTGCCTCTCTCTCTATAAATCTTACAATCACACGTATAAGCATTCACTAGAAAGGTATAACTATATAGTTTATGCATACAAAGTTTCAAATCATTTGGTTTTGTAATGTTAGAGAAATCCGAGTTTCACAATCTTAGGGTCATTGTTTGCACATCCTTGAAAAATCGGAATGACATCCAATCAGTGTTAAGGTGATTGCTCCTTCATTGATTGATATAAATTAGGGATTTTATGCATTTATCAAGAAAACCTTATGTATGATAGTCCATTAAGAGGAATATTTCCAATTGCAACAATGCTTGCTGGTCTCAGTGTTTGAAATCATAAGTTCCATCCATTTTTAGAAGGTGTTTGTGAGCTAGTCAAGGTGCAAGTTATCTATTTTGCATCAACTTGTTCCTGTTGATGTTCCAAAGTACCTACTGGATTTTATTGCACTACCCACAAGCCTAAAAAGTCTACTTTACATATCCAAAGACATAGGGGCTAGTCCTATGCTGGTTTGTCAACCAACTTCACCACTTGACAACTCAACTTCCCAAGCCTCTCCAAGCTTCTCCAACTTCTTTTAGTGGTATCAAAGAAACTTCAAGATGAGAGATGTATTTCCATCAATGATGGAGAAGCTTGAGACACAATTATGTTGCTTGGAAAATCAAAGTGGAGGCTTATTTGCAAGGAAGAAATCTATATGGGATTGTATGAGGTGATGAAGCGATGCCTATTCCAAGATCCAAAGGAGGTCCTACTCAAGAGGAAACAAATAAGCTCAAAATTTGGTGTGCATGGATGCTCAAGCAAGGTCATACATACTCAACTCTATCTCTGTTTTTCTATTACCACATATTAGAGGATGCAAGACATCTTAAATGCAAGAAATAGTTACATATGCATTGATATATGAACCTCACAACATGATTGTGTACAAAGTGACATCTTCCAATGAGTGCTTAAACGCAAGAAATAGTTACATATGCATTGATATATGAACCTCACAACATGATTGTGTACAAAGTGACGTGTGGCTAGAAACAATATATATGGGAAGAAAAAATGACAAAATGTCTCTAAGATCAAATCCGACTACTTGGGGCACTTTCCTCTGTCTCTCCTTGTTGAGAACATTCCCCCATTCCACTTTTATAGCCAATGAGCATCTGAAGAAGTTTGTGCCTTCTTCTTAACTCAGCACATTCATTTATTTGCCCACTTACATGCCACTCACCATTAGGGCAAAAAACAATCGCAAAGGGACTGTTTGCTAATGACGGATTAAGGAAATTGACAAATAGAGTCTTTCCATGTGTACAAGAATATAACATTGTTGTCTCATTTAATCGTATGAAGAAATTCTTTTTTTTTAAAGATAATATGTTCTAAAAGCGCCGTGAAAGTGATGAAGATTCTTGTATTCAGTGTATGGATTGATGCAAGAAAAGATATTTTTGCACACCACAAAATGCATATTTTTAAAGTTCCAAGAAGGATGTTGTCTTTTGGTCTTATATCAAGCAAGAATTTCTCCTGCCATGGCATTACAGCATTTACTATCACCTACCCATCTCCTTTTTTAAGAAGTTCTTTATTTGCCTTTTGCAGCTTCTGAATCTGGTTCAGGATAACATTTTCCTCTCATAACAAACCTTGCTTTTTCTTCTCCTCCTCACAATTTGTTGCATTTCTTGTTTCATGATCATGAGGGACCTGAGGGTGGACCTCTTCAATTACAAGTTATGACTTAGGTGCTCATGCTGGAGGTATATTGGGAATATCAAAGAACTTTCTCAATAGGCACAATAGATTTGTCAAACTTATATCCGAGCCTTGATACAATCACATAATCTTTTGCCATCAATGTCACACCTCTGACAATGAGCTGCACACAAGTAAGCATCATTCATGAAGTCGATTGCAAAGTCTTTTGCAGCTTCTTACAAGCATAGAAGAGCTTGAGTTTGCCACTTCATGTTTACGAAGGACGTGATCTTCATCATGGAATAGAGATTTGCTGAAATTTGCTTGACAACTCTCAAGAAAGGAAGTCTAGGGATCAGGAGTCCCATAGACTTTTGAGCCCTTCTTATCTCCCTCAAAGACTTAGCATGGTAACAGACCCTTTTTTTTTTGAAAACTTCTTTGATGCATTAAGGTCCTGACTAGTTGTCTAGGGAGAAGGTCCCTTGTCATCTTGATTCTGGCCATTTTGCTCTTGATCCTGAGGGTACAACTACCTTGTTGTCTTCTTTGTCCTAGCCATAAGCTGCATAAAAAAAGAGTTTAAAAGCTTGGAAGAAATTTAAAAAGCAAAAAACTAATGTAAAAAGCCTTTCACAAAGCACTCAAGAAACACGATCGATGCAAGCGATAGGGGTCATCCAAAAATCCCCAGATGTCCCTAATCACTTGTGTTGGTCGTGTTGTAAAATGGTTGATTATGGAAGAAATTTAAAAAGCAAAAAAACTTATGTAAAAACCCTCTCACAAAGCACTCAAGAAACACGATCGATGCAAGCGATTAGGGTCATCTGGGAGTCCCCGGATGTCCCTAATCGCTTGTATCGATTGTGTTGTAAATGGTTGATTATGGAAGAAATTTGAGAAGCAAAAAAACTAATGTAAAAAACCTTTCACAAAGCACGCAAGAAACACGAACGATGCAAGCGATTAGGATCATCCAGAAATCCCCGGATGTCCCTAATCGCTTGCATCGGTCATGTTTCTTGCGTGCTTTGTGAAAGGGTTTTTACATTCGTTTTTATGCTTCTCAAATTGGTTGATTATGACGATCGATCCAAGCGATTAGGGGCATCCAAAACTTTCTGATGCCCCTAATCACTTGGATCGATCATGTACAAGCTCTTGTGATCCATCATACCTCACACAAAATGTGGTCTATGGAAGGATTTGAAAAGCACAAAAAAAACTCAAAGGCAATGGCAAGTCGGCGCTAGCAAAGAGTTCACAAAAAATGGAAAAAAGTGGATAGAGGAGCTTAAATAGGTCTATGGAATGAGGTGGCCATTGTTGACATGTGGCAACTTGTGATTGGTCCATGTCAAGCCATTGTGAATCCCAACATACAATGCCACATGGCATCATTTGAGTGGGCCACATCCTGTAGCTGTTGGAATTCCCAACGTCTGCTTGCCACATGGCACTTGTTGATTGGTCCACATCATGTGACCGTTATCTGATCCTCCTCGACTATAAATACCAACCCCCTTCACCATTTCACAGTTTCAACCTTCATAGAATTTTTCTCTTCATCACCCTACGTACTTGTGCTTCATACCCGATACGAGCGATACAAGTGATTACACATGTTTGACTGGCCTTTGACTAGCTTATTCTGCTTGCATCGATCATGTTCTCCATTAGGGCACACTAGAATAACTAGAGCTGAGATGGAGGAAAAGAATGTGATCCTAAATGTTTCTCCATCTGAGAAACTACTGGATTTCATGGTTCAAGAGGGTATAAGAGTGGATTATTTTCTAGATGCAATGAGGATATTCAATCCCAAGATAGATTTTGAAGTACCTTTGGAGAAAACAAAAACCTTTCTGAGGGATGAGTGGGAGAGCTTCCTTGGTGTGGTCAATGGAAAGGAGCTTATTATCTCTGGAAAAGCCTATATCCATCCACACATCTTTGGAAAGAATCCATTGGATAGGGCAAAAATCACTAGAAAGTGTAAAAGGATATCCTCTTGCAAGGAAAGCTAGATTTATGCCCAGAGCATCAAATGGACAGCTCTTTGCTCCCCTTAAGCATTGGCTTCTTGATATGGCTTGATCACATGTCAAATGACAAGGAGGAAGAATGTGTTCATGTTGAAGAGAAAGAGCCATTCCTTGAGCTGACACTTGAGGGAAGCTCAAAAAGTATGAAAGGTGTCATGGAGATTGTTGAAGAGACCAATCTCCAAGCAGAAGAAGAGCAGGTCAAGAATTTTGATGTGGTTACTTTTAAAGCAGAGACTGCAAGATGTGAAAGTTTCTGAGAAGTCCCTTCTTCTCCCAAATCTACCATTCTATTTCATCTCTAGAAAGGAATTTATTCCACTCTATTACATTCCAGAGCTCTTCAACCTAAGGGAATGCTACTGCCTTGCTGCTATAGTTGAGTCAGAGGAAGTTGCAAGGAGATTTATCAATAAGAAGGGAGAAAGAAAAGAAGAATTTCTACTTCTGGATTTAGCATTGTCAAATGAAGAATTCCAAGATTCATTAGAAGCTCTTTCAAGCTGCTTTGAAAGAGCTATTTCAGAGAAGCCAACACTTGCTGATGAAGATTTTGATAAGCATTAGATGGATCTTGGTATATACTCATTTGGGTGCGGCTATTCATTTTTGGAAGTTGTTGAGGACAAGGAACCATATCTATTGACTCAAAAGAGCTCATTGAGGAGGAAGATGAGGTAAAGGTATTT
The DNA here is from genome assembly GCA_020310875.1 of Ceratopteris richardii. Taxonomy (NCBI): domain Eukaryota; kingdom Viridiplantae; phylum Streptophyta; class Polypodiopsida; order Polypodiales; family Pteridaceae; genus Ceratopteris; species Ceratopteris richardii. Next base: position 78,083,329 of record CM035444.1, read on the forward strand.
AAAACAAAGGTGTGTTAGAGGCGACCGATTCAAGCGATTAGGGTCATTGGAGAATATCCGATGAGTCTTATCACTTGAATCGGTCGTGTCTATGACTTGCATGTAGCATTGATAACTAACATCTTATTGTGTGTAAAAATACTATTTTCAACATGGAATCATATGTTTGTATAAAGTTTAGAGTGAATAATCGAACACGGTCGATGCAAGCGATTTGGCCCATCTGATATTCTCTGATGACCCCAGTCGCTTGAATCGGTCATGTCTCATGCTTTGCTTCTGCTTGTGTTTCCAGTTATTTCTAAGACTTTAGTTTCCTTGGACTTCTTCTGACCTAGGTTTTTGCTTTTTTCCACAGTTATCTATATTGGATGAAGACAACTACCTTGGCAGGGGGAAGGGAACAAGGAAAACCATAGAGGAGAAAGGAAAGACAAAGATGGATATTCATTTAGTGATCCACTATCCGACAAAATTGAATCTAGAATTATTTTGTGTTATTCATAAGCACTATCGTGAAGAGCCAGATTTTGCACTATTCTTCTTGAGGACTCTTTCAAGATACATGGGTTTTACTTCAATACCCTTTAATGCATACAGAGTTTTGGTACTTGAAAGAACAGTTGCATTTAGAATTTTTGGATATGCCCCAGGATTCAATGTTTCAAGGGCAGGCTACTTCCTTTGTTGCTCAAGCTATGCAATGGATGCAGGGGTGTCAGATGTTAAAAGTATTGTTGGCAATAGAAGAAAAGAGTACCTTAGATACGGACGAGATTTTCTAGAGCCAAGCTCATTTAAAAGACTCAAGGAGGATTAAATATATTTCTTTTCAAAGCTTTACTCATGAAATGTACATAGGTACATATATTTATTGCCCAAAGGGATACAAGATATTGCAAATATGAAGCATGTAACCTTTTTTTGTGTAATTGATCCATGTCCTAATATTAATCCGTATTGATCATGATCTATTTTTCTCTAGTGATAGTCTTATTTATCTGATGATAATATTTTGCATGAGCTCTTTTGTAATTGTCTTTTCAAGAATCAATCAAAAAGCTCTTTGAAGGCAGATTTGCCAAATTCAAGCTCATTCAGAAGACTAAAAAAAGATGTACATACATAGACATATTTCTTTTCCAAGCTTATTACATCATGAAATGTACATACATAGACATGTTTATTTCTCAAAGAAATAAAAGACATTGCAAATATTAAGGTTTTCTTTGGAATGTTATCTTTTTCATTTTGTGATATTGATCCATGATGTTTTTGTCTGGTGATAGTCCTAATTCTTTGATGACAATATTTGGCATGAGCTCCTTTGTAATTTTCTTCTAAAGAACCAATCAAAAAGCTCTTTGAAGGCATTCCTTTTTGTTACTCCTCCTCCTTTCCTTGTGCACCTAAAGAAGCTTGTCCTTGCTTGATAATGAGATTTTTCCATGCCTTGGGTGTTCCATATGGCAAGTGTGTCCTTTTCTATAAAGAATGCACCATGCACAAGAAGAATATGCTGGAAGAACAGAAGAGTTTCATCAGATGTTTATTTCAATTAAAGAAAAATAAATTGAGTAGATTATCTTTGAAACTCACCAAGTCGTATGTTATGTCTTTGGCACTCCATGCCTCTATGATGGTTTCTATAAGCTCTATGGTCGCCTTCCTAAAATCTGTCACATAGCTATTTGATGTTACCTGCTGCCTCATGATCTTTAAAAAATTATCTAGTTTGACCCACACCTCCATTCTCTTTTTTGCTATTTTTGGTTTTGCTTTTTACATTAGTCATGAACTCACAAATTTTTTTCCAGCAATTCCACATGGCATTTAGTTGTTTGTCATCATGGTTGCTGAAGAATCTCCTTGCTTTTGCACCTCCCATTGAGACAACGTAGTACATTACCTATATTTTGTGAAAGCTTTGGATCTTTTCTTAGATGAAAATCACCACCATGAAATCCCATTTCTAAAAGTGGAGATTCACATTTTTTTTATGCACTCATCTACAAGAGTTTTAGGCTTGATAGAATATGCATAATCCAAGTGGAGACGGACCAACTTGTCAATTATCCTTAACTCTGCATGTAGTGTACATATGTGTACATTTGTCAATGCTATTGCAAGTATGGGATCCTAAATCATGGCAAAAGATGAGTAGTTATGAAGAATAACATTTTGTCTAGAAGGAGCCTCCTCAGCCTCAGCTCTAGCAATCCATCCTCTTGTGCCTGGACTTTGCATGCAGTACAAGCAAGGGTACTTTGAATTTGCTCCCCCACTTATACCAAACATGCATTTGAGCGTCTTTAGGTCTCCACTCAAATGCCACTCAACTTTAAAGTCTCCGTAATCTTTGACATTCAACAATTCTTCTACATGATGCCTCTAAACAACATTTGGAATGTTTGTCTATGAGAATAACCATTTAAGTGTTTTATGGCTCTCAGATGGAACTTGAGCACAGCCAACCCACCATAACTCCATTTCTGATTGTACTTTGGGAGATGGAGTATCCAATTTCCCAAGGCTATAGTCCAAAGCTTTGTTCATCAGTGCAATGCTTATTCTCTCCATCTTCTGATGTTTTTTAAGTTCAGCTTCATTAAGTTTGATTACAAATTTCAACAGACCAGAACATTCATTTCTTTTATATTATAGAAATGTACCATGTATATTTGAAGTCTCATTATATCTATCCATATATTGTTAAATGCATTGTAAGTGAAATGTAACTTTTGTTTCCTACTTCCTAAGGCATGTTACCATGAATATGTTTATATTCACCAAATACTGATGTGATCTTCTTATTCAAACAGAGTCGAAACTTTCCTACATGATGGGGTCTAGGCAATCCAAAGCTTTTAACTTTGTTAAATTTTAAAAATTTACACCAAACTTTTGAAATTGCTCTATAACCTAGCAGCAAATTCATGTCTATCATGAGCTTTTGGAAAACAAAGTGTTTCAAGCATGTATTTTCTTTCAGTTTCAATAGTCTTAAAACATCATTTTGACTCATAATTTCATTAAAAAAATGTACGTGCTCAAAATTGTTCAACATATTGAAACCTAGCACATTTGTCACATGATCTCTTACAATTTTCATTCTTTTCTTCTTTTGGCCAGATTTTTCAGTCAAATCTAGAAAAGGTGTTACTCGTTTTGACCACATTCTCAAACCTATAGGATTTTCTTTCCTTTTTTTTAAAGATTCTAATTGAGAAGATAAAGTGGATAATTTGTATTCTAACTCCCTCGTATGTAAATCCCTCTGATGTAGTGTGTTTTGTAAATAGTTTATGTATTGTACATAATTCCTTGAAATCTCTGAGAGCCTTGAACAGTAGCCTTGTAAACCATCCTCACCATCTCCTACAAATCTAATCTGATCATGAAGATTATGAAAAGGGGGATACCTTCCATTGTGGATCAATTGGATAAACATATCCATCTGCCCATATGTCACTATGTTTTTTGCCTTCTTTCCGCAATACATCCACTTTAGAAGGTTGAAGTGCCCTTCGGAATACCTTTCTTGTTGTTGCATACTCATGACTAACTGCGATGTTGATATGGAACTTGTCACAATTATTTTGGCTGGTTGAAAGCTCGGTGAGAGTGTTTGGGTTGAGATTCTCCATGGTTTGCTATGAAGAGTGACACGAAAGTGTCTAAAATGACGTGAAAGAGAGAAACAGACCTGCTATGGAAAGTAGAGTAAAAAAGTGCAAAACTTCATAAGCACACATTATATAGGTCCGCGAACAAGGAAAATTTGAATTTTGATGAACGCCTGATGAGCACAAACTTCGAGGCATAAGATATCACACAAACTTTTCATGATTATCACATGAGTTTCTCTCTCTTCAAAATTTGCATAAGATACGTTTTAAATGAGCTTACATGAAATTTGTTAAATGATTTGAAAACCTTAATCCAAATTAAGCACAACTAATTGAAATCCTTACACGGCCCTTTTTGGGTTGTTTTTTGCCCTAATGCTACAAGGCAGATATTGTATCTTTTATTCTTCATGAATTTTGATTACATTTTCTTCATCCTTAGAATCGTATTCACCTTTACCTTTACATTTAGTAAATTTATCCAAACATAGCTCATGTGACAATGAGCTTGCACATTTATCTTCACACTCCCTCAAGCTCATTTGGGAGTTATCTTCAGCCATGTCCTGCAAATTCATCACATCCTTAAAACATTTTGAGTTTAGAAGCATCCAAGAACTTTGTAAACATGTTTGCAAACTGATCTTTGGTTCTAATGAAATTTATCTCCACATCTTTGCTCAGTACCTTCTCCTTTACATAATGGTAGTGGACCTCTATGTGCTTACTCCTTGCATGAAACATGGGATTGCTTGCCAAGTAAATACTTGACATGTTATCACCATGTATACGAATGGTTCCAACCTGCACTTCAAGATCATCCAAAAGCTTTATCCACATTGTTTCACAAGTGGCAAATGCTAATCCTTTATATTCAGCTTCCATGGATGAAAGTGCATTAGTAAGTTATTTCTTTGAGCTCCATGTGATAGGTTTGCTTCCTACCATGAACACATAACGTGAGGTTGATCTCCTATCTTATTTTGAACCTATCTAATCAGCATAACTAGAGCCTTTCACCAAAATTGCAAAGCAAAGCATGATTAATTGTATGCTTTATGTATCTCAACACTTCGTTCGCTGAATTTAAATGTTTGCTTGTTTGAGCTTGCACAAACTATAAAAGTACACCAAGAACATAAGATAGATCAGGACTTGTAATATTTTCATAGATTAATGATCCTATGTTTCTTTTTAATGTCATTACATCTTCCAATAGTTCTCCATCATTTGAGTAAATCTTTGTATTTGTGTCCATGGGTTGAGTGATTGGTTTGCATTCACTCATTCCAAGTATGAAAAGAACATCCAACAAGTACTTCCTTTGCACCAAGTAGATGCCACCTTTCCCATAAACAACTTCAACTCCTAAAAAATATTTTCAACTCTCTAGGATCTAAAATTTTAAACTCCTTACCAAGCTTTCTTTTGATATCTTTGTACTAGAGAGATCAGTTTGGCATATGTGCCCACGCAGGAGAACATTGCATACCTTTTCGCAAAGGCTCTGCCTAGGGAGAAGTTTGGAGCTTTCCACAAAGCATTGGGCTTACTTCCTTATTGGATTGATTCTACATAGCTTGGCACTTCCTTATACATAAGTGTCAGCTCCTTGTTCACCGCATCACTCCAAGGGGTGGACTTATTCATATATTTAGGTAGTGATGTGTGTGAACACACTAGGACTTCGACCCACATAGAGGGTTCTTTCTAAGAACTCATAAAAATAGTGGTTGAGATAAGGATTGTTGTAGAATATGACTTTTGTAAATGAAAACTAAGGATCTTCGTAAAAGTGAACAACTTTTTATTCACACGCTTGCTTTTCGAAGCAGCCACACTCATTCTAACCTCTATATTTAGATGTAATAAAAACTATAAATACATGCACTCTAGAGACTCGTCCAACATAGTACATAGGGGGAGATTGCACCCAATACTATGTATTGTATCGTCTACTATGCACCTCTATTTTTGTGTGTTTCTAGATTTTGTACTCTCTATGTACATGTGTTTGTAAGATCTTGCCGCACACCATCTCCTATTAAGGGAGATATGCAAGTCTAGGCACTTCTTGAAGCTCATTGCCTTATCCAATTTTTTTTGTCTTTGATCCATCTTAACCCTTCAATATGTAGGGGATCATGCTCGAAAGCGAGGAGTCTTTGAGTTCTCTCAAGAATTGATCCTTTGCCTTAATAGGTACCAACCTTCATAGTCAACTCTCTTAGATAGGCCAATGTCCTCAAATATATTCCAATATCTTCTCTCTTGATCCGAGGGATGTTTCTACATAGAAAACCCTTTGTTCCATAGCTTCTTTTCCCTTTGGAGGTTCCACAAATGAATTTCTTTGATTCTCCCGATAGGAAACCAAATAGAATTGTTTTGTATAATCTCAATTGCCTAGTTCCATTCCTCATTGACCTTGATGTACAACTCATCCTTTTGAAACTCTTCCATAGGGAGCAAACTAAGTCCAACCCCCTTGGATTCACTAGAAAAGAAGAAAACATCAAAGTGAGTAAATCATGTTCCTTCCATCTTGGAAGTCCCACAAGCGTAAGTGAAGATTTATTTCTAAGAATCAATCTTGCCTAGGAAGCTTCCGAGTTGCATCATGCTTTGATAATCCACTTGACAACAATCTTATCTACCATCCTCCCAATGTCAAGAATGCCCAAAACCACCATAATATTTCTTATTTGCAAAAATATCCCATTTGATCTTGGGCATAACTCTCCTATTCAGATCTCCTGTCTAGAGGAAATTTGTGTAAGTACTTTTCAATTTTGCAAAATCTTTATCTTTCGAGATCCAAAATGCCAAAAGATAGATAATCAATGAAAGAAGCAAGGTATTGATCACCATTGCACACCCGATCAAGTTGGGTTACATACCCTTCTAGTAAGGAAGGTTATGATCAATCTTGGTAGGAACCCAACTCCACTTTTGACTCATGGAAACATCAAAACCCATCAGAATTCCAAGAAGATGGAAGATTTGTCCACTAAGGAGCTCTTGACAACCCTCAACAACCAAAAATTGCAGAGGTATCCCATAAATAGTCTTGAAGGCTATTTTTGAGTGTTTATTTTAGACACGAAAGCAATGTAGAAAGTGTTAAGACATCGCAAAAATGTGGCGATATTATTAATATCATCATGCAAAAAAGCATTCATGTCGTTGTCTCATTATCATTTTGTTCTCACTGTGGGGAAGCAATAGCCCATGGATATGTCCAAGATGGGCATGATGGTTAACCAAGGAGCTAAAGCCATCGATGGCATTAATAAAGAGAAGTGGAGCCAAGTGAAACCATGTCTTATAGAGCACTTGAATATGATCACTTGAGAGAGTTGACCATTGATCTTAATCTTATCCAAGGTGTTTCCTATTAATGTTGTGATCATCTTAATGAATTTAGGTCCATAACCCAAATCTTTGAGGGATTGGAAAATGAAGTCCCACTCAAGATGATCATAAGATTTGTAAAAATTGATCTTGATGAAGAGGACATGTTGAGAGTATAGAGACTACATGCACAGAGGCAAAATGAAAAGAGTGTACTCATAAAAGAAAGAGTGTGTGAGACTCACAATGAGTAGACCATGAAATGGGTAGACTCATGTGGATTAGAAATGAGCTTGCCAAGAGCATGGAGTAGGCTCCTCAAGCGTCTAACCAAGTACAAATGGGGGAGAGGCCCTCTTATATAGATTTGGGAGGGGCTATCCAAACTACATCTCATGTGGGATGATTCCCTTGAAAGGAGAATAAATACAATGGTAGAAGCAAATGGCAAGGTACCCAAATACAAAGGAAATACAACATAAAATGGAAATAAACTAGAAATGGAGTGCCTCCTAGATACAAAATGGAGATGCACTAATGCGGATATAAATGTAGACAATGTAGGTGCAATCATGTCATCAACACCCCCTCTACAACTCCATTTTGGAGCGGTTGAATGTTGCAGAGGTCCACCAAGCGCTACTGGAGGTAGAGACTTTGTGAACATGTCTGCCAGGTTCTCCTGAGAGGTACACTGCTCCAGAGCAATCTCCTGAGACATGAGCTTCCCACGGATGAAATGGTACTGGATCTTGATGTGCTTCATCCGAGCATGGAACATTGGATTCTTGGTGATGGCCAAGGTTGATTGGCTATCCATGCAGATGCATGTTAGAGTAACCTACAAAACACCAATGTCAAATAATAAATGTTGAAGCCAGATGGCCTCACATGCTGCAAAGTTAAATGCTCGATACTCAACCTTAGTGGATGACATAGCAGCTGTAGGCTGCTTCTTACTTGCCCAAGAGATAGGTCCTGAGCCAAGCAAGAGTATATACCCTGAAGTTGAGAATCAGGATCACCAACCCAATCTAAATCTGAATATTCAACGAGTTTGATGCTCCCTGTGTACCAAAGACCATGATCTCGGGTGAGGGCAAGGTATCAAAGTAGTCTCTGAGCAGCATACCAATGTGTATGTCAAGGCTGACGTGCAAACTGACTGAGTATACCAACTGCATATGCAATATCTTGTCTAGTGTTGGCTAAGTAAAGTAGAGAGCCAACAAGCTGTCTATAGGTATGCACATCTACAAGTGATGATGAATCCTCCAGTGTGAGTTGGATGTTTGGATCAAGTGGTGTAGACACTGAGCTGGTCCATGTTATATCTAGAAAGAAGATCAGAGCAGTACTTCTTCTGTGATAGGAATATGCCATCTTTTGTTTGCCAAATTTCTATTCCTAAAAAGTAGTGAAGTAGACCAAGATCTATCATAGAATACTCAAGGTGAAGTTGTGTGATGATGAATTGGATGCGTTCTTCATCTAAGCCTATCAAGATCAAGTCATCTACATAGATGTATAAGTTGGCATCGGCACTACTTCTTTGAAATCCTTTATCTTCAAAGAACTTGTGAATCTTTTCATATCAAGCCTTGGGAGCTTGCTTGAGTGCATCAAGTGCTTTGTGAAGTTTGTATACTTGGTCTTCCTTCCCTTTTATCTTGAATCCTTCAAGTTGTTCAATGTATACTTCTTCTTGAAGATCTCTATTTAGGAATGCATTTTTGACGTCCAGCTGGTAAATGGGCCACTTAAAGTGAGCACTTAATGGTAAGATGATTCTTATGGTTGTGAATCTTGCAGTATGAGCAAAGGTTTCTTCATAGTCAATGCCATGTTGCTACTTGTATCCCTTAGCTACCAACCTTGCTTTGTACTTATCTAATGTTCCATCTGATTTGTATTTGACCTTGTAGAGCCACTTGACTTCTATAACTTGATGATTTGTGGGTTTAGGAACAAGAGTCCAAGTCTTGTTCTTCTCTATTGCATCCATTTCCACTTGGATAACTTCTTCCCACTCAGCTTGGCCTTGAGCTTCTTTTTAGTTAGAAGTTTTTGAGATTTGCTGAATCTAATGCATCAAGGCATAATTTCCATGATGACTTTGTTCTCGTTGTCTCTTGTCAATAAGTCTTTGAGATCTTCTCGGTTGACTTGAAGTACTTGCCTCTGATGTGGAATAGACTGAGTCCCCCTCTGTAGTGTAGATGGGTGGACTAAGACTTGTTGTTGGATTCTTGCTAGAGTATGTGGAAGCTTCATTGAGTATTACATCCTTAGATATTGTGATGGAGTAGTTTTCAAGATCATATACGCGATACGCTTTTGATTGCTCGATGTATCCTATGAAGATGTGCTTCTTTGGATTGCAACTTCTTGCGATCTTCTTTTGGCAGGTGGACAAATGCTTCACTACCAAATACTCCAAAGTAATGCACATTAGGCTTTCTTCCATAGTATGCTTCAGATGGTGTCTTGTTGTCTAATGCACTAGTGAAGCCTCAATTAAGTTTGTGAACAGAAATATGCACTGCTTCTGCCCAAAACTTGTAGGGTAAGTCTTTGTTGTGAAGCATGGTTCTTGCCATTTCCATCACAGATCTTCCTCTCATCTACTCCATTTTTGGATTTAGTGTACAATTGAGTAACTTGTCATTTGATCCCCTTTTGTTTTAAGGATTTGTCAAAATCATGATTAATAAATTCACCACCTCCATCTGATCTAATGGTCTTAATGGACTTGGAAGCTTCATTCTTCACTTGGGTGATCCATTCAAGAAACTTAGTAAAAGTGTCTACCTTTGATTTCAAGAAATACACCCAAATGTATGGGGAGTGATCATCTACTAAAAGAAAGAAGTACAGTGATCCACTGAGATGCGGGGTGTTCATGGGTCCACAAAGGTCCATGTGGATAAGGGCTAAAGGGTTCCTAGCTCTTGTCGATGTTTCCTTTGGAACGGTAGCCCTATGATGCTTGCCTTGATCCTGGCAGACATCATTGAGTTGCTCAAGCTTGGGTAATCCTTTCACTATCTGTGATGAAGAAATTCTTGGTAAGTAGGAGGTGTGGCCATATCTTTGGTGCCACAAACTAGATAGTGATTCCTTGGATAGAAAACAAGATAATTTATATAAGCCCTTCTCTTCAATGCCTTGGGCAATTATATTTTTTGTATGAGGGTCAATGACTTTGACAGAGGTGCTATCAAAGAACACCAGTTTGTCATGATTGGTAATTGCTTTTAATGATAGTAGGTTCATGCATAAGTTGGGAACAAATAATACATTTGAAAGTGATTTTCATTCCCCTTGAGTGTTGGTGACGTGTACTTTGCTTTCCCTTCAATAGGTAGACTTTTGTTATTCCCAAGGTACACTCCACCTCTGTGTGAAAAGAATCTTTATCTTTACACATATGCTAGGTTGCTTCGCTATCAAAGATCCATTCATGAGGGGAGCTAGATGTAACTAGAGCATTTGCCTCGATAGAGATAAAGAGTTCTTCGCTAGAGTAATGTGACCTGTGTTGCAAAGGTTTGGATGAGTGCATGTAACTAGAAGACTTCGAGGTCTATTTCTTCTTATAGTAGAATTCCTCTAAATGACCCATTTTTCCACAGAAGTTACAAGTATACTTCTTGGAGGAAGTAGTTGATCATGGCTTGGGTCCATTGCTTGTATGATGACTAGTATTTTTTCCTTTGTTAAAAGGCCCTTTGGCCTTCATTGCAGTCTCTTGGGAGGAGGTTGACTTAGCTCACAAGTCATGAAGGAGCAGAAGATGATGGACTTCTTCCCAAGTTAGAAACTACCCTTGATTGTATAAAGTCATTATAAAGGTCTTATACGACCTAGGTAGTTTGTTAAGTAGCCTGATGGACATATCTTTACTGGAAATCTATCGGCCACAAAGTGCTAGCTTTCATTGGTAGTCTTCAAACTGAGCGATGACTTTTGTGATTGTATCTTGCAGTCAAATAGTTAGATTATGGAATTCTGCTTCTAAAGCATAGATCTTCGAGGATGTTTTATCTTCGTATAAGGCCGCTAAAGTGTCGTAGGCTTCTTGGATGTTTTACATGCCGTGATGTGCCCTTTGGTTAGTTCATCACAGACAAGTAGAAGTTGGCCTAATGCCCTTTTATCTTTAACATTCTAGATATGCCAAGATTCTATGTTGTTGGCCTTGTTGGGTTCAGGTTTGGATTTGTCTACTACATCATGAAGGAGATTGGTGTACAAATATGCTCTCATTACATCTTTCCAAAGATTATAGTTTTGCCCATTTAATCTTTCATCCTTGGGCATGAATATGGGTGTGAAGGAGGGTAAAAAATTGGCCATAGATGAGGTGCTAGCTTCACTCTTTGACATTACAAAGTTTGAGTGAACTTAAACTCATAAAGAAGTGAGTTTGTGCTTTGCAACAGTAAGTGGCAAGTGTTTAAAAACACTTTCAAAGACACTTGTGTGCTAAGAAATTACTTGAAAATAATTGCAAACTTTGGAAAGAAATTGAAAGGCTTGGCACCACACTGGAAATCCTTGGGGAGAGGGGGGGCTTAGAATAGCCCTGCACGTTGGACACTTTGGAGAAATGAGTCGATGAAAGAGGAGGGCTTAGAGTAGCACATTGAACACCAAATAGCCTTAGAATAGGCTAGGCAACTCAAAAAGTATGTGGGTGGGCTTAGAGTAGCCTCCAACCCACAAGTGTACATACACAGGATTTCCTTCTTATATTTTGAAGTTACAAGAAGGGCACTTAGTGCCAAGATAGAGATGAGGCACCCTTGCAAGGTGAACCTTTGAAGAATACAAAGTGTTGTTAAGAGTTGGTACCCTTGAAGTGAGAGTTGATATGCCACAACAATAGTACAAAAGGATCTTTGAGTGCCAAATGACCCAAAATGGAGGGCTTAGATCTGTTGTGCACTTGATTGTTACAACTTTAGGAAAAATAGAGCCAAAAAATGTGGGTTAAACAAAAACTTTGAGGATAATAATGAGGCATCTTGATTGCATAAGCATGCATATATCCTCCACTACGGATTAGTTTTCCTCTTTAAAATCCAATGTTTGAGAGGATCCACGGATGAAGGGGAATACGGTGGACCTAAATGTACAAAATTCAAGTGCAATGAACATGGAGCAATGACATCAGTAGTGATATATGCCATGTAGATTAAAATGATGTGCAAATTGCAATGCATAACCAAACACCCTTTTCGTTTTTAGCAGAAATCACTATGTGCCAAAATCGGCAATAGAAAAAGTCATAGGAGGACTTCCCAGCAATCAACATATCATCGACATAAAGTATCAAGCATATCAAGCTACCATCTGAGCATCTCTTTGTGTAGAGACAATGATCCTCATTGCTTCGAGAATAGCCTTGGGACTTCATAAAAGCATCAAACTTTTGGTACCATTGTCTAGGAGACTGTTTAAGTCCATAGAAGCTCTTCTTGAGCTTACAAACTAGACTTTCCTTGCCAGGAACTACATAACCCTCTCATTGTTCCATATAGATCTCATGTGTAAGATCTCCATACAAGAAAGTTGTTTTCACATCCATTTGGACTACCTCTAAGTCCTCCATTGCAACGAATCTAAGCAACATGCGCAAAGTAGTCATCTTTACCACTGGAGAGAAGATTTCCTCAAAATCAACACCATGTTTTTGCTTAAAACCCTTTGCAACAAGTCGTGCTTTATATTTTGGAGAAGCACTATTTGATGTGAATTTCAGCTTATATACCCATTTACATGGTAAAGCTTTCCTGCCCTTCCCAAGTACTATTCTTGTGAATAGAATCCAACTCACTCTACATGGCACACTCCCACTTGACATGATCCTCTGTCTCCATAGCCTCTTTGTAGCAAGAAGGCTCACTAGAATCTGTTAGCATAACAAAATCTAAACCTGGAACATATCTATCAGGTGGATGTGAGACACGTGCAGAACGTCTCAATGGTTGATGAACAGGAACATGTGCAGACTAATCTGAATGGACATTCTCTTGAACATCCCTATGTGCAGCATCTTTATGCATGCTAACCGGAGGACTAGTATCCTCAAACATGCCTTTTTTAGTCTCAACTGAAGCAAGCCATTTTTTGAAAGTAGGGAATACCTCACTTTGATTTGATAGGATACACCTAGACTTTTCTAATAGCATCATCTACAAAAGTGACAAAGTAAAGAGAACCACCTAAGGACCTTGTGGGCATAGGACCACACACATCTGTATGAATGAGATCTAAAGGTTGAATTGAAGAGTCAATGTGCATTCTATGCACATTTCTGGTTTGCTTTCCATATTGACAATGCTCACAAAATGAAAAATCAAAGAAAGATAACACAGGTAAGTAGCCACAACGAGAAAGATTTTCCATTCCACTACGAGATATATGGCCCAAACGACCATGCCAAATACAAGCCATAGGTTGTTTAGTAACAGCTAACAAATGGTCTTTCTATGATACAAATAAAGGATAAAGTGAGCCAACTTTGCTTCCTTTTGCAATAACCATATTGGCCTTTGATATAGGAAAGAACTAAGCATAGAAGAACACCTTGTAACCAAGGTCATCAAGTTGACCAAGTGACATAAAACTGCATGATAACTGAGGTACATGATGTACATTATGCATAGTAAATTTTGAACCATCAATGAACTGCACAATCACATCTCCAATCCCCACAACATCACACTCGTAAGACTCACCAACCCTCACGGTACCAACAGACTTTGTTGCGTAATTAGAGAACCATTCTCTATGTGGTATCACAAAGAAGCACCAGAATCTAGCAGCCACATGTGGGAAAGAGAATCAGCCATAAGCGCTTCAGTTGGCATAGTACTATCAAGTGTCCACACATCAACATCATCAGAAATAGCATTAATTTCTTCAATCTTCACAGTCGAAGTTGATGGTGCAGGTAACTTTAACATGCCCATCAACATTCTATCTTTTAACTTTAGCATTCTTTAACGCATAACAATCTTTCTTCATACGTCCTTTCTTATGAAAATAATGGCATTTGATATCCCTCTTCCTTGATTTACTTCTACTCTTATTCCGTTGACCATTCTCTTCCTTGTTCTTGCTCCTGCCATGTTGCTGATTCTTTCCTTGGTAAGAATCATGAACATTATATGCATCTCCACTCTGATGCCAACCATAGATTTTCTATGAATCTCCTCACTCAAGAGTGCTCCACATATGTCATCATAGACAAGTTTACCACCAGGTGCACTATTGCTAATAGTTGTGCGAAATGTATCCCATGATGATGGGAGGGTGCATAACAGCAATACTGCTTTCATTTCATTATCCATATCCATTTTTTGAGCCTGTAACTGGGAGAATATAGCATCAAACTCATTCAGATGAGCAACAACACTATTTGTGTCATTCATATGAAGGTCGTATAATTTTCTCATCAGATACACTTTATTTGATGCCGTCTCTTTTTCATATGTATTGCATAACTTCTTCCAAATCTCCTCTGCACTTTCACATTCTAATATTGTAAAGTAAACATTATCTTCCAGGTGCAAGCGAATTGTAGACCTGGCCATTTCATCTAACTCATCCCAATCATCTTCATCCATGTCAGCATGCCTCTTTGAAATCCCATTTACTGGCTTCCATTGCCTCCTATGAATCAGCACATCTTTAATCTGATTCTTCCATAGAGCAAAGTTTGTGCCATCAAATTTTCGGATCTAAAAATGATCTTTGCCCTACAATTTATAGCTCCTTGGAACACTGGCACTAGACCCTGATCCACTAGATGTGTCTGAGACCTATGATGCCATGATGGTAGAGAACTGAATAGAATGATAATGGAGCTAGAAGAGTCCAAACACCAACAAATAAGTGTATCAAGGAGTAAATCAACTACTGTATAGTTGACTAAACTAGAAATCTAGAAAAATTTTGCCAAAGTATCATCTGCAAAATGAGCATATGACCAGTGTCAAAGTATCATAAAACTGCAAGTACTGACATGTTTACCTGCATAGTGAATCATTGACGCCACTGCATATAATCAGTTACCCAATAGAAGCTAGCTAGGCTTATCAAGCACCTTATGAACAACTATCATACATATCCTATGGTGAGGTTGGGTAAGTCTTCCACCTACATCACCGAAGAGAGCCCGACATCTGGGTGTCTCCCAGTTAAGAAAACCTCACCATGACCCTCTTTTTCAAACGTAAATGGCTTTATGCAAAAAACGTAACCGCTATATCAATGACCACATGGACGTACATAAGTGGTATCCACAGAAGCATACATGGTGTGTATGTGCTCAATATATGCAGTAAAATGGCACTAAAAGGCTGAATGCATAGCCCAAAAACTAGCCAACAACACCTGCAAGTGTCTGTCAACTCTGATGTTTTAGGCCCAAAAACCTACATAAATTTGAAGCAGCTGCTCCCACCGAAACTGGAAACCTTTCGAGAAACCTGTAGTTTTATGAGTGTGGCTGAAAACGCAGACCTAAAGGTTGATATTTGTTGTCAGAGAAGTACAAAGAACACTCTTCTTGATGTTCTTGGACCTGTATGAAGAGAACTATGTGTGAAAGTACTCTAAAATTGCTCCAAGAGACACCCCAAAAATGCTTCAGAAACAGGCCTTGAAAGCAAAGAATGAAGCTTTGAGGGACCAAAACATGTTCAAGGTAATGTTAACCTTAGTCTTTCCCCTTCTTCAGACACCACAAGAGTGTAGCTTAGTGTAAGATATTGACATGGTTAAGCGAGCACCTGGGGGAACAATACTAGGATGGGTGACCTCCTGAGAAGTACAGGGAGCCTCTATCTTCCTTGATAGTTGAGGTCCTCCCTCACGTGCAGCCAACGGTGCCAATGGTGACTTCGGTGACTCAGATGACAAGATATTCCTAGTTCTATGCCTTGGTCCCCGCCTTAGTCGTAAGCCTTGGAGAAATTCAGGGTTGGGGGGTGCTCGCTTCGCTCACACAAAAGGAACAAAGATTTTGCCTCAAAATGCTCTGATACTAGTGAAGTAATTCGATGGCGATGCACCATAGTGCGCTCTCCTTCTTGAGAGCTTCATGACGATATCCTTGGAGTAGAAAACTAAGCTCCTAGGGTCGCACACGGTACTTCGCACAGAGGCTGGAGAATACAAAGGAAAACCACAGTAAACAGGGAGCACGAAGACAAACTTCATAGGTATTTCAAATGTGGTCCAACATACAGTATGTGACTGACCAGGCCACTATATGTTTTATTAATGAACATATACAAGGAAGTGTCCAGTGGCCATTTGGCCTTTCACATGGACACTAACGGTGACAAGAAAAATATTCCTTAACCTTCTCTTGAAAGGCCTTCCATGTCATGGGAGGATCTACACTATGTCATAGAACATTCCACCAGATTTGGGACTTTCCCACTAAATAATTAGTAGCAAACTTCACTTTATCATTTTCGAAGTAGGCTTCATTTGAAAAAAAATCATCAAACTAGGATAACCATGATAAAATAGGTTGACCATCCTTATAGCCATCAAACCGTGAGAATTGGAAATTCTTTACAATGATCTTGGAATGTGTGCCATCCATTTGAGAAGTAATAATGGCCTTCACCACCCGTACAAGGTTGTCCTCTTTTGAATGCATCTTTTGGAGTGATTCATCATGTTCTTTGTGGAGTTTTGCCATCTATTTGAGCAGTAATAATGGCCTTCACCACCATACAAGGTTTTCCTCCTTTGAATGCATCTTTTGAAGGGATTCGTCATGTTCTTTGAATACATCTTTTGAAGTGATTCATCATGTTTTTTGTCCATAAGAGCTCCAATTGTTGTTCAAATCCCTTCATGTTTTGTGTAAGGTCCATGGTTATGTAAAAGAAGTCTACCATGATGTATTGCAATTTATCCTACTTGGTTGTATGTCAAGATAGTATGTACCCTGAGGGAATGTGCAAGAGAACAAGGATTACGACTACCACGTGTTAGAGAGATGACTCTCCTCCCAACCAAATGCCTCTATATATAGCTCTCTCCAGGGGACTGCCTTCTTGGGCAGGTGGATACTAGCCAGCCATGTGTCGGCCATGTAACTGCATGTGCACCAAGTGTCCCAGTCAACTCGAGTTAACTCAAGTGGATGCTTCTAGAAGGCTCTAGATCTCTTTGGGCAAAATAATCTCCCCATGTCCCCCATGGGGATTGAACCCAAGACCTCCTCCTTCACATCCTTGAGACTTAACCACTAAGCTAAGTGGATCACTTGTTCACAAGAGCACAAGACCTCCTAGTAAGTCTAAACTCGAGATCTTTGGTCATACACATGGATAACCAAACGGTGTTCGATTTCATATCTGTATGAATCGGTCGGAGCCCTAGATCATAAGCTTACTTTATTACATTCTTCCCCCTTGGAAAAAATATTTTCTTCCTCGAAAATAGAGCTATATATCTACTATAGGCAACCCCCGAGCCTCATGTTCTAAAACTGGAAGAACATGATCATGTTCTAGAACAGGAAGAACATGTCTCATCTCTGTGGTGGCATCCCTGTCCAAATGATTCAAAAACAATGTCTCGCTTTGCACTTTGATAAAGTAGTCAAAGTACAAAGTAGTAAATGAATAATAAGAGTGGATCTAAAAACATCCTGGCCAATTCACAGTTTCTCGATGTGCGATCTAGGCACAAACATGTGAACTGGGTGGATTCAACTTACTAGTCCATTTCTAGGCATGATTGGTGCATGGACTTAGTAATGAAGGCGGGATTTTTATCCCTTATAAGACTTTGAGAACTCTTGATTCACTTAAATTTGTTTTGGATAACTCGAAGTTTGGTTGTCCCAAACATCTAACTTGGATGTTTGTACAATGGTTAACTCCTATCCAACAGTTACTTGATTTTTCACCTGACTAGAGGACTACTTTGTCCTAATGAGTTTAAAAATCCTATGTAAATTGTAGGAGAAAGTTTACCAGTTTCTTTGAGTCAACCATACTATAACTTGACCAATTCAAATTAAAAATGAAAATTGTTCAACTTAGGATACTTTTCTCATAGTCTTTAGCTAAAAGTTCTTGGGAATTGTCAATCTGTTGAGCAATTCCTAACTTCTCTATTCTAGAGTATACTGGACTCTAGGAAATCATTTATGCTACAACTTGAAGCAAACTCAAATAAATAAGTTCACTTAGCCTTATCATCTTTTGATGTTTGAAAATATTCTTGTACAGAATATCTATCTAGGATTTTTAATTTAGTTACCTGGTTCTATTCGGCTAACCCTTGACTTTTATGAAAAGAATCAGATACCATATCTGAGTCAAATCCAAAAGATTCGGAAAGCGGAAAGAAAGAACTAAAACTTTGTTCAACCAATTCAAACTTCGAAGATACGTAAACTTGCTATGAGTCAAAGTCTAGATGACTCAGGACATTAACTTCTCAAAGATCTATTTCAACAGGGTATTGAAGCATTTTCTCTATCTTTAAGAGAAATAAGCTGGATTCTCAAAAAGATTCAATGCAATTCGAAAAAACATCATCAAACCACAAGATACTAGTGTGGTAACCAACATCAGTGTGTCGACCCACTGAGGTTCTGTTGATGAGTTTTGTATTCAAATAATGCTTCACTTGAGACTAAGTTCATGTCACATTCAGTCTTTCTGACTCCTTACTGGGAATGCAATTTTTGTGCATTACTTTGAGTCAAAAGAGTGAATTTACCAAGTTACACTAGTAACTTGATGCTTGAATTAGTCAATCAAATCCTTGGTTGAAAAGATCAACTCAAAATCAAAGTCCAACTTTTTTCACAAATTTATTTCTGAATTAACAACACTTTATCTTGAAGTGTTTCAAGAAGATCTTGGAAGTTACTTACTTCATATCTTCTGTTTCCTTGATCTTGAAGTTATCTTGAAGTATCTTGAGATACTATTTTCATCCTTCTTGAATTAAAATCCTTTTTTGATGTCTTAATTCCCTTGAGGATTAAACCTAACTTCAAAATCCAAACTAGGACTAAAAGATAATCATCAACTCACGGTCTGATGTCCCATACCATCTTTCCTACGTCAATCTGAGTATAAAATCTGGTGCCCCATACCACCCTATTTTATATTCACATTGGCATGTGAATCAATATTATCCTAAAGTCTAAACATCTCTTGATAGAGAACCTTCTTGCTTAATTTCTTTTCAAGAATTTTGAAGTTTTAGGCACTAACTCTAACTACATTTTCTAGGTTTTGATCCCTTCACATGATCATTTGGGAACTTAAAAACCTTTTGATGGAACATCCATCCTTCATTGCTAGGATTTTCAAATGAAAATGAGGTAGAACTCCAAGTACTTGAATTTTCATAGATTCAAGCTCATCTGGTTTATTCTTGACCAATTTGTAGTGACAAGAGTTTTTTGACTTCTTATCTTCAGATTCCGTCTTACTGATGCTTTAGGTACCTATCTCGGTCGATACTTTTAGAGGAATCTCTCTACTGCTTAAGTCTAAGCATCCGCTCATGCTCTCTGGATTTGTACCAAAAATCCCTTTAAGGATAGGCAAACATTTATGTTTTACCTTCCACAAACTTAAGTATCGTCTTCATGGTTGCAGACTACACTCTTGGAATTCCTTTACTCTGTTCAAACTTGGAACAGCTTACTCTTTTCACAATTTTCCATTAGAAAAAATAAAACTTGAGGTAATAATTCCCAAAAGGAATTTCATTGCCAATGCTTGGGCAATCTACAAAGTAGTTCCAATCGCATGTTCTTGGACAATCATGGCCAACCTTGATCAAGTCTAGTTGATCTTGCGACTAAAATAAAGCCTTAAGTCTTGTTCTTGTTCAATAGTCAAGATTTCTTTTAGAGAGATTATTCCAGCAATACCAATGCAAGAGAACAAGGATTACGACCACCATGTGCTAGAGAGATGACTCTCCTCCCAACCAAATGCCTCTATATATAGCTCTCTCCAGGGGACTTCCTTCTTGGGCAGGTGGATACTAGCCAACCATGTGTCGGCCATGTAATTGCATGTGCGCCAAGTGTCCCAGTCAACTCGAGTTAACTCCAGTGGATGCTTTTAGAAGGCTCTAGATCTCTTTGGGCAAAATACTCTCCCCATGTCCCCCATGGGGATTGAATCCAAGACCTCCTCCTTCACATCCTTGAGACTTAACCACTAAGCTAAGTGGATCACTTGTTCACAAGAGCACAAGACCTCCTAGTAAGTCTAAACTCAAGATCTTTGGTCATACACACGGATGACCAAATGATGTCCGATTTCAGATCTGTCTGAACCGGTCAAACCCCTAGATCATAAACTTACTTTATTATAGGGTGTACCTTGCCACATTGTACCTTGACTAGATGTACCCTGATTTGTACCTTAACCGGATGTACCCTGCTCCACCACAAAAAGAGTGGTTTTTGGGAATTGAAAAAGTAAAAGAGGTGAAAGTTATGTTAAGTATAAGAAAAAAATATAGTGACAACACATGTGAATATTGTAGTGGTAAAACACTTGATTTGTGAATGAGAGGTTGTGGGGTCAAAACCCCTCCTTGCTAAATGATAGATTCCTTATTGCCAGTCCTTAACTAAAGAGTGTTCATGCATACCCAATGGCACCAATGATCAAGGTATCCAAGGGAGCCATGGGTGCCAAGGAAGCCAAAGTTCTATTTTATGCCTTAGTCAATACTTTGAGTAAATCGAAGGAGTAAATGTACATGTAAACATAGGAGTAAACTATATCCGTAAACCATAGGTTCAGATTCAAGTACAGAAATTGAAATTGAAATAGAAATTAGAAACCACAACAGAAACAAGAGCTAGAACTGGAAACAAAAACAAAAAACAAGACCAAAACCAAATTCAGAACTATAAATGGAAACAGGAACAGGAAGCGAATCAAGATCGGGATTGGCTGTCAAAAAACTTAGTGCCAAAATCGAATATCCAAAACAAATAGCATCACAGTGCCTCTATAGTGACATGCACATGCTCTGATACCACTGTTGTAGAATATTATGGCCATGCATACATAGAGAGTGCGAAATATGAAAAACACCATCTTCACTAACAATCAGAGTGCATTGGTAGTTTCGAGGAACCCTACGTTCTATGCTCGCACGAAGCACATTGAGGTGCACTATCATTATGTTAGGGAGATGTTCTCTATTGGAGAGATTAGTTTGGCATATGTGCCCACATAGGAGAACATTGCAGATCTTTTCACAAAGGCTTTGCATAGGGAGAAGAAGTTTGAAGCTTTCCGCAAATCTTTGGGCTTACCTCCTTTTGTGGATTGATTCCATATAGCTTGGCACTTCCTTATACATGAGTGTTAGTCCTTCTTCACCACATCACTCCCAAGGGGTATTTGTTGATATATTTCAGTAGTGATGTGTGTGAACACACTAGGACCATCGGGGCACTTTTTTCCCTCATTAAGAGGTTTTTTCCCCCCAGCTTGTATATATGCCTATAACCCTAATGGGTCACTTATCTCTGTACATTTATCTTGATAATACATTTAGTATTGTGTGTTGTGCTCCAAGATTCTTCTTCTTCCTTGTGTTGTTCACGTGCTTCCACAGACCTCAAACTCCAACAGCAATCACTCTTTGAGTGATTAGACAATTATGCACGTGTAGACTAAGGCTATATCGTGACAACAACTAAAGAGAAATAACTTCTCATAGAATTAGGTTTACCAATGATATGTCTTGCCCTAAGGTGCATAATCCTATAGCTTATGTGCATATGATTGGTCTCAAGGATTCTTTCATTTTGAATATGATCCTTAATATTACATTTATGTGTCCCTTGAGTAGATTTGATGTGAACCATTTCCCTATAGATGGGCATTTTTATTATATTTTTGGCTAGAGGTTTTCCCCCCATGTAGCGACATATACATGATATAATCATATTTGGTGGTACTTTGTACTTAGGGATTCATTTTTAACTCTCACTTCACTCATCTCATGACTAAAATGGAGTTATGAAATGCTCATTTTGGTCATTTGAACTTCAATAGCTTGCTTTACTTGCAAAAGAAGGATATGGTTATCTGTTTTCCACAAAATGGTGTTGCAAAGTGCAAGAATAGAATACTTCTTGAAATGGCATGATGTAGGGTTAAAGGAGAGCATCATCTAGATAAGTTTTTGATGGAAACAGTCACATTTGAAAACTATGTATTGAATCACTATCCTGCAAAAGCATTGAGGCATTACACGTGAGGACTCAATGGGCAGAAGCCAATGGTTAGTCATATGCACATATTTGGTTGTTTGACATATGCTCTTGTGCCATTACAACAATGCCGCAAACTTGACAAGGCAAAGAAATGTATATTTGTTAGATATAGTAGTGAGAGTATCCCTTACTAGAATGTGAATTTCACCCAACAATTAGCTCACAAGATATATTTATAGAATCATGCCTTTGTTTCAAAGTGGTGCACTTGACTATGGCCATGTAGGCCATCCAAATGAGATTCAAAGAGCTGAAAAATTTCAGCCAAATGTGTTTGAAAAACTATAGCCAAGCATGGCTGAAAATTCCCAAAAATTGAAGAGAAATATGGCTGAAAAATTCCAGGCAAAGATGGTTGAAAATGTCCAAACAAAGATGGTTGAAAATGTCCAGCAAAATATGGTTGAAAATTTGCAAAACTTATAGCCATACATGGTTGAAACTCATCATGATATTCAACCCACTTCTCATCCACATTTTGACAATCTATCAAGAATGCAAAATCTATGCCAAAATGATTGCAAAAGACATTGCAAGATAGCACATTGAGTGTTCCTTTACTTGGTACAACAAGATCAAGCTCTCGCCATGCATCAAGTGACTTTGTGGGTGTATCCCTTATTGCAACCACATGTGATGAAGAGCCACACATTTTTGAAGATGCATGTGATGATTCAAATCGGATGAGCACAATGCGATTGGAATTGGATTCTATTCAAAATCATTATACTTGGGAGTTATGTGAATTGCCATTGGTACTAAGTGGGTTTACAAGATTAAAAGAAAGTCAGATGGTAGCATCGATTGCTACAAAACTAGACTAGTTGCAAAAGGTTATGCACAAAAATATGGCGTTGATTATTAGAAGACTTTTGACTTTGTGCATGACCATCATTCACTGTGTGATTGCATTGGTTGCCCATCATGGTTGGAAAGTGCATCAATTGGAAATAAAAGAACATTTCTTGAATTTGCAAGAAGAGGTATATGTGAAGCAAGCTCCTAGATTTTCCATCAATGGTTAAGAGCATATGGTTTTCCGCTTGCATAAGGCTTTGTATTCCACGTGCATGGTATGAGAAGATACATAAGCACTTGATTGCGCTTGGTTTGACACATAATCCAATTGAAAGCACACTTTATGTATGCAAAGATGGGGCTGATCTTATAGTGCTTGTTCTTTACGTTAGTACATTCTCTTGACTCGATCATGTGATGAGAAAATTGCCATGCTTATGGCTAATTTGTAGCATAATTTTGATGTCACATATCTTGGCCTTTTGGAGTATTATCTTGGCATCCAGTTTGTATTTGTTAAACGCGCGTTGCCGTCACGGGCGCGTTTAAACTCTTTCGAGTTCTTGGGAGTGGTAGGGGTTTGCTAATCAGAGGCCCTATAACTTAATTTTCCCAATTCACACATTTACGTCGTCGTACGTTAACACTCAAAATTCTGCATACAAATTACTATCAATCCTCTAGTTCGTTCTCTCACAAACTTACTATTCGTAATCAGGTTAATACTTTCTCAGTACGTAGCACCGAGGTTACTTAATTCCGTAACACAGACTTCATTACCGTAACTTAATGGAGCTGGACTAACCGCAAGTTAATGTAATCAAACAAAGACGAGAAAAAGACAGTACTACTCAGATTTCTCAACACTGCACCACGGCAACTTCACAGAATGCAATCGCCCAGACAGACAGTCTGGCGATTCTCCTGGTCGTCACCGGAGCGTCCTTTCATTGCTTTATAAGTAGTTACAACTCTTCGCAACGACCTTTCAGTTCGTGCGGAATATGAAACCTTTCAATTCATGCGGGATATGAAAATACAAGAATTATGAAAATACAAAGTGCCAATCCGGCGGCTTACACTGGCACGCACGGTGGACTTGAACCCGCAATGGAAGAAAATCTAAGGCTCATCTACTATACCCTGTAGATACATGGTTCTAGCTAATTTAAATGTTCTGGCAATTTTCTGCTTCAGGCTATCCAGCATTTTCTTTAAAGTGTTTGGTTCGACTAACTGGGCGTCAGTACGAATAGAACTTGCAGTAATTACTTGACTCATCAAAATTTTAGCTTGCGTCTGCAAAAATGCCTCCTGTAAGTAAAAATCGTTCGCCAGGGCTGCATCACGGCTCACTTTCATGTCTTGAATTTGTTTATCTATTTTGGATAAACGTTCTGCTTGAATACCTAACTGTGTCTCTCTCCTTTCCAGTTCCTGAGCCTGATATTGAATTGTCCGGTAATATGCATTTCTTTCTTTTCTGATCCCTGCTATCTCCTTCTGCAGTTGATTGGTTGAGTTCATCTGAATTTTTAGAGCAGAATTTGCTTCAAACAAGTTGGCATTTGCTCTCTGGAGTTCTTCATTAGTTTGCTTTGCTAAATCTGCCATTTCTTGTCCTTTCTGCACAACTTCATCTAGTTGAGCTCGCGTTTCTTCCAATAGATTTCCAAGTGCTATGCGAGCATCCTCTTTATCCTGAACTAATTGTTTTAAGTGAAGAATTTCTGCATCAGCAGCGCTTAATAATTCATCTTTGGCTTGTATCTTAGCTATCGGAGCATCTCTCTGGCTGATCAACGATTCTTGTTCAGCAAGTCGAGCTTGGAGCTGTTGAATCTGTTCATGCAGAGCATAATTTTTGGCCTTTACTACATCTGCCTCTTCTTGTAATGGGGTAATATCTGCTTCTAGTACATCCACTTTGTGTTGTAATTCATGTCGGATATTGTCAGTAACTTCCTTCATCTGCTTTGGTAGTTGCTACGACAGTTGGATCAACATCTGACCCATGGATGCTAACTCAGTAAACATAGGAATCGGAGGAAACAGGAGAGGAGGAAGTGGTTGGGATGAAGAAGCTGACAAGAGGTGATGGGAAGAGGGTGGAGAATAATTAGGGGAAGAAGAAGAAGTAGCAGGTTCTTCAGGGACAATGGGCTCGACAGGTGCAATGGAATTGACCGGAGGCATGGGAGGAGGAGTGGGTAGAAGAGTGTTGGGTACCAACACTATTCCGGTAATTTGCTGCATAGTCGCTTCAGTTTGGGCAACTGCAGAATCTACTGCTGCAATCAATTCCTCGAAAATTTCTGCAATAATAACTTGCGCATCTTCTTGCACATCTTGTTTGGACTGTTGCTGAGAATTTTCCCTAGAGGAGCTTTCCGTAGTATTGGCAGAAGATGCACTCTGGTCTTTGTTACCGTTAGTGTCCATGTGAAAGGCCAAATGGCCACCGGACACTTCTTTGTATATGTTCTTTAATAAAAACATATAGTGGCCTGGTCAGTCACAGACTGTAAGTTCGACCGCATTTGTAAGACCTAAGAAGTCTGTCTTCGTGCTCCCTGTGTACTGCGTTTTCTGCGTATTTTACAACATCTGTGCGGAGTACTGTGTGTGGTGTAAGGAGCTCCGTTTTCTACTCCGAGCATATCGTCGTGGAGCTCTCGAGAAGGAGAGTGCAGTGTGGTGGACGCCATCGAAATACTTCACTGATATCAGAGCAGTTCGAGGCAAAAAGCTTTGTTCCTTTTGTGCGAGCGAAGCAAACCCGCCCCCAAGGCTTTCGACCAAGGCGGCGACCAAGGCATAGACCTTGGCATACCTTGTCATCCGAGTCACCGAAGTCACCGTTGGCGCCGTTGGCTGCGCACGAGGGAGGACCTCAACGATCAAGGAATATAGAGGTTCCCGGTACTTCCCCGGAGGTCACCCATCCCAGTATTGTTCCCCCCAGAGCTCGCTTAACCGTGGCAATCTCTTGCCACTAAGCTACACTCTTGTGGTGTTTGAAGAAGGGGAAAGACTAAGGTTGACATTACCTTGAACAAGTTTTGGTCCCTCAAAGCTTCATTTTTGCTTTTAAAGCCTATTTCTGAAGCAATTTTGGGGTGTTTTTTGGAGCCATTTCGGAGTACTTTCGCACGTAGTTCTCTTCACACAGGTCCAAGAACATCAAGAAGAGTGTTCCTTGTACTTCTCAGACAATAAATATCAACCTTTGGGGCTGTATTTTCAGCCACACTCGTAAAACTACAAGTTTCTCGAGGGGTTTTCAGTTTTGGTGGGAGCAGTCGCTGCAAATTTATGCAGGTTTTTAAAGCCTAAAACATCAGAGTTGATAGACACTTGCAGGTGTTATTGGCTAGTTTTTTGGGCTGTGTATTCAGCCTTTCAGTGTCATTTTACTGCATATATTGAGCACATACACACCATGTACGCTTCTATGGATACCGCTTATGTACGTCCATGTGGGCATTGATATAGCGGTTACGTTCTTTGCATAAAGCCTTTTACGTTTGATAAAGAGGGTCGTGGTGAGGTTTTCTTAACTGGGAGACACCCAAATGTCGGGGTCTCTTCGGTGATGCAGGTGGAAGACTTACCCAGCCTCGCCATAGGAGATGTATGATAGTTGTTCATAGGTGCTCGATAAGCCTAGTTGGCTTCTATTGGGTAACTGATTATATGCAGTGGAGTCAGTGATTCACTATGCAGGTAGACATGTTAGTACTTGCAGTTTTATGATACTTTGACACTGGTCATATGCTAATTTTGCAGAGGATACTCTGGCAAAATTTTTCCAGATTTTTGGTTTAGTCAACTATATAGTGGTCGATTTACTCCTTGATACACTTATTTGTTGGTGTTTGGACTCTTCTAGCTCCATTATCATTCTATTCAGTTCTCTACGATCATGGCATCAGAGGTCTCAGGCACATCCGGTGGATCAGGGTCTAGTGCTAGCGTTCCGAGGAGGAGCTATAACTTGCAGGGCAAAGACCATTTTGAGATCCGAAATTTTGATGGCACAAACTTTGCTCTATGGAAGAATCAGATTAAAGATGTGCTGATTCAAAGAAGGCAATGGAAGCCAGTAAATGGGATTTCAAAGAAGCCTGCTGACATGGATGAAGATGATTGGGATGAGTTAGATGAAATGGCCAGGTCTACCATTCGCTTGCACCTAGCAGATAATGTTTACTTTACAGTATTAGACTGTGAAAGTGAAGAGGAGCTTTGGAAGAAGTTATGCAATACATATGAAAAAGAGACGGCATCAAATAAAGTATATCTTATGAGAAAATTATACGACCTACGTATGAAGGACACAGATAGTGTTGCTGCTCATCTAAATGAGTTTGATGCCATATTCTCCCAGTTACAGGCTCAGAAAATGGATATGGACAATGAAATGAAAGCAGTATTGCTGTTATGCACCCTGCCATCATCATGGGATACATTTTGCACAACTATTAGCAATAGTGCACCAGGTGGTAAACTCGTCTATGATGACATATGTGGAGCACTCTTGAGTGAGGAGATTCGTAGAAAATCTATGGTTGGCACTCAGAGTGGAGATGCATATAATGTTCGTGATTCTTACCAAGGAAAGAATCAACAACGTGGCAGGAGCAAGAACAAGGAAAAGAATGGTCAACGGAATAAGAGCAGAAGTAAATCAAGGAAGAGGGATATTGAATGCCATTATTGTCATAAGAAAGGACACATGAAGAAAGACTGTTATGCATTAAAGAATGCTAAAGGTAAAGGACAGAATGTTGATGGGCATGTTAAACAGTTACCTGCACCATCTACTTCGACTGTGAAGATTGAAGAAATTAATGCTATTTCTGATGATGCTGATGTGTTGACACTTGATAGTACTGTGCCATCTGAGGCACTTATGGCTGATTCTCTTTCCCACACCTGGCTGCTAGATTCAGGTGCTTCTTTCCATGTGACACCACATAGAGAATGGTTCTCTAATTATGCAGCAAAGTCTCTTGGTACCGTGAGACTTGGTGACTCTTACCAGTGTGATGTTGTGGGGATTGGAGATGTGGTTGTGCAGTTCATTGACGGTTCAAAATTTACTATGCATACTGTACACCATGTACCTCAGTTATCACGCAGTTTGATGTCAGTTGGTCAACTTGATGACCTTGGTTACAAGGTGGTCTTCTATGCTCAGTCCTTTCGTATATCAAAGGGCAATATGGTTATTGCAAAAGGAAGGAAAGTTGGCTCACTTTACCCTTTATTTGTATCACAGAAAGAACACTTGTTAGCTGTTACTGAACAGCCTATGGCTTGTATTTGGCATGGTCGTTTGGGCCATATATCTCGTAGTGGAATGGAAAATCTTTCTCGTTCTGGCTACTTACGTGTGTTATCTTTCTCTGATTTTTCATTTTGTGAGCATTGTCAATATGGAAAGCAAACCAGAAATGTGCATAAAACGCACATTGACTCTTCAATTCAGCCTTTAGATCTTGTTCATACAGATGTGTGTGGTCCTATGCCCACTAGGTCCTTAGGTGGTTCTCTTTACTTTGTCACTTTCATAGATGATGCTACTAGAAAAGTCTGGGTATATCCTATCAAATCGAAGGATGATGTATTCCCTACTTTCAGAAAATGGCTTGCTTCAGTTGAGACTGAAAAAGGAACTAAGCTTAAGGCTTTACGTTCAGATAATGGGGGTGAGTATACCTCACATGAATTCAGCCTTTTCTGTCAGTGTAGAGGGATTCGTAGAGAGTTTACAGCTCCTTATACCCCAATACAGAATGGTGTAGCTGAGAGGATGAATAGAACTATTCAAGATAGAGTAGTCTCTATGTTGCATCATGCAAACCTCTCACGAGGTTTTTGGGCAGAAGCAGTATTGACTGCAGTTCATGTGATTAACCTTTCACCTAGTACTGCCAAAGGTCTGAAAGTGGCACAAGAGTTATGGACAGGGAAACCACCATATTATGATCATCTTCGAGTTTTTGGGTGTGAAGCATATGTTCATATACCCAAGAATCTTAGACAGAAGTTGGACCATAAGTCAAAGAAATGCATTTTTCTTGGATATGGTCGAGAAGGACAATTTGGATATCGCTTATGGGATCCTGAAACACGGTCAGTGATCAGAAGTAGTGATGTCATTTTTAATGAGTCTAAGATGCATAAACAGCCGATTAAGGAGGTTGAAGTGAGAAGAGTGGTGTTTGAGGATACTAGTTCTCCGGTTAGCATGCATAAAAATGCTGCACATAGGGATGTTCAAGAGAATGTCCATTCAGATCAGTCTGCACATGTTCCTGTTCAGCAACCATTGAGACATTCTGCACGTGTCTCATATCCACCTGATAGATATGTTCCAGGTTTAGATTTTGTTATGCTAACAGATGCCGGTGAGCCCTCTTGCTACAAAGAGGCTATGCAGACAAAGGATCATGTCAAGTGGGAGCGTGCCATGAAGAGTGAGTTGGATTCTATTCACAAGAATGGTACTTGGGACTTAGTACCTTTGCCAAAGGGCAGGAAAGCTTTACCATGTAAATGGGTATATAAACTGAAATTCACATCAAATAGTGCTTCTCCAAAATATAAAGCACGACTTGTTGCAAAGGGTTTTAAGCAACAACATGGTGTTGATTTTGAGGAAATCTTCTCTCCAGTGGTCAAGATGACTACTTTGCGCATGTTGCTTGTTGCAATGGAGGATTTAGAGCTAGTCCAAATGGATGTGAAAACAGCTTTCTTGCATGGAGATCTTACAGATGAGATCTATATGGAACAACCAGAGGGTTATGTAGTTCCTGGCAAGGAAAGTCTAGTTTGTAAGCTCAAGAAGAGCTTGTATGGACTTAAACAGTCTCCTAGACAATGGTACCAAAAGTTTGATGCTTTTATGAAGTCCCAAGGCTATTCTCGGAGCAATGAGGATCATTGTCTCTACACAAAGAGATGTTCTGATGGCAGCTTGATATGCTTGATACTTTACGTCGATGATATGTTGATTGCTGGGAAGTCCTCTTATGATTTGTCAATTCTCAAAAAGAAGTTGAGTCAGACATTTGATATGAAGGATTTGGGGGATGCCAAACATATTCTTGGCATGCGCATTACTCGTGATAGGAGTAAAAGATGCATATACTTGTCTCAAAGTGAGTACATATCCAAAGTACTTCATCGATTCAATATGCAGGGTGGAAAGGCATTGAGTACACCTTTACCCACATATGTGAAATTGAGCAAGGATGACTGCCCCAAATCAGATGAGGAAAAGGAATTCATGACCAAAATTCCCTATCAGTCTGCTGTTGGTAGTCTCATGTATGCTATGGTAGCTACGAGACCAGACATTGCATTTGCAGTGGGAGTTGTGAGCAGATATATGTCTAATCCTGGCAAGAAACATTGGGAAGCGGTCAAAATGATTTTGAGATATCTGAGTGGCACTAAGGACAAGTGTCTATGCTTAGGTAGAGGGAAAGCATCCATTATTGGTTACACAGATTCTGACTATGTTGGTTGTGTAGACAATCGTAAGTCTACATCAGGGTACATTTTTCATTTTGCTGGAGGTGCTATCTCTTGGAGATCTCGTCTTCAAGAATGTACAGCTGTTTCCACCACAGAAGCAGAGTATGTTGCAGCAAGTGAGGCATGTAAGGAAGCATTGTGGCTTTCTCATCTTGCTTGTGATATGGGTTTGCCTCAGCATGTACCTCACTTGCTCAGTGATAGTCAGAGTGCCATTGCTTTGGCTAAGAATCCGGTCTATCATGCAAAGACCAAGCACATTGAGGTGAGGTATCACTTCATTAGAGATTGCTTAGCCACTGAGAGCATTATTCTTGAGAAGGTTCACACTCGAGATAATGCTGCAGATGCTTTGACTAAAGCTCTACCACAGGATAGCTTTCGACACTGTTGTCACTTGATGGGGGTTACTTGATTCTTGATCTTACGCAGTCACTTGTATACTGTGTAACATGCCCATCATGTGGGAGGTATAGTTTGTATACTTACACTCAGGTATTCTTTATCATTCTTTCTTTTTTCTCCCATAGTTACTCTGGCCATATTGGCCTTTAGTGGGAGATTGTTACCGTTAGTGTCCATGTGAAAGGCCAAATGGCCACCGGACACTTCTTTGTATATGTTCTTTAATAAAAACATATAGTGGCCTGGTCAGTCACAGACTGTAAGTTCGACCGCATTTGTAAGACCTAAGAAGTCTGTCTTCGTGCTCCCTGTGTACTGCGTTTTCTGCGTATTTTACAATATCTGTGCGGAGTACTGTGTGTGGCGTAAGGAGCTCCGTTTTCTACTCCGAGCATATCGTCGTGGAGCTCTCGAGAAGGAGAGTGCAGTGTGGTGGATGCCATCGAAATACTTCAGTCTTGTTGCTAGATGGGAGAAGAGTGAGTAGACGAATCAAGGTGAATTGAGGTGGCAATGTCGTGGAAAATTTCTTCTTCATTTTTTTCTTCTTCATTTCCAGCGGCAGAACCTTCCACTTGACTCTCTAAAGGGCTTATCCGTCTGCGTTTTCGGCGAAGGAGTTGGAAGAGATCTTCATCATCCTCTTCGGTATCTTCGAGTACTTGGGCAGATTCTTCATGGTATAAGATTGGAGCGTTTGGAGGCGGTTGTGCTGCTTGGAGGGCCGGGAACAAAAATGTAAGGATATGCGGAAGACGAGAACGCGGCAGATCTCCTTTGTTAACATGCTTAATGATCGTAATGCATTCACGGTGAATGCGTCGAAAATAGAACGAGGCAAAATTAACATGCTCACGGGAAGCCATGTCAATTATCGAATAAAACGGGTGAGAAATCCCATAGGTACATTTCTGCAGGTTTAGTATGGCAACCAAAAATTGCAAGGCTGTTCGTGCAGGGTCAGGGTGACACAAGATAGCGTACTCATTCGATGAGTACCTCGGGAACAATTCAACCATAGTGGCTACCGGAAGGTTAGGACCATTCTCTCATCCTTCCAGAGAGAGTCGGAAAGCTGTAGCAAATGACTGTAAGGTGATTACTACACGAGATGGAAAACATGTAATTGGCCAACTCTGTTCTGTAGCAGGAGTGGCGGCAGTTTCATCAATAATTTGCGCGTAATATGGATGACACTCCACTGAATGCCAAGGCAATTCAGCAAAGTTTGACAAACCTCGGATATGTAAGAACTCACTCACGTCGTGAGGGAGTCCATCACGGAAGGCAGCGAAATTAGCCAACGCTTCCATGATGCGTACGCGAAAGCACAAGGTCACGAATACACAGTAATCACAGAAAATATAGAACACACAAAGCACACAGACACAATAGCGATTAACAGCGAAAAGAAGAAGATTAAGTAGATACTCGGCAACGGAAGGCGATCGAAATTGCTAATCATCACGCGATGTTGAGATGATAACCTTCATAACTATGGCGTGCATGCATTTGCAGAATCGATAATGTAGGGCAGCTGTTGATCATAATTAGATATCAAAACGAGGATATTTACGGGCTTATTCAACTAACACGCAAAAATAAAAAGAAAGTAAATAACACGTAGAAAAACGAAGAACACGTCAGCAAGAATCAAGTGCTTGATGATACGACCGCAACTTTGAACCATTGATCACTTTAAGAAGAGGAATTCCAGTCAAAGTAGTCAACCAAAAAGTAGTTGGGCCCACGTGTTCACTAATCCGGTAAGGGCCAAACCACCGTAATTTGAATTTTCCAGCCGCACGATTTGATTTAGCATTATAAAATAACACAAGCTATCCCACCAAAAAAACTGGAGTTTTGAGATATCTATCATGGGTACGAGCTTGCCACAACTGAACTTCTTGAAGAACTAGTAAACTCTCCCAGCGATGTTCATCCAAGTTTCTGAGTGCTTCCAACTGAAATGATAAAGAGTCTTCAGGTAACAATTTCTGAGTAATGGCCACACATAAGCTTGGCACTACAATTTCCATTGGCGCTATTGCTTCCAGTCCATAGGCAAGCTTGAAAGGAGTCAGTCCGGTTGCTACTTTATATGTAGTCCGGTATGCCCATAAGACTGCAGGTAGTAACTGATCCCATCTTGTTGGTGATTCCACAACCAATTTGCATAGCATACTTAACAAGGTCTTATTAGTGCTTTCCGCCAATCCATTGGCATGAGGATAGTACGGTGAACTGAATTTATGCAGAATCTGAAAAGCATGCGTTAGTACTCGCATTAAATTGTTGACAAAGTGTGTTCCTTGATCTGTCACAAGTTCCAGAGGTAATCCATAACGCGCGAAAACATCCTTCATCAAGCATTTTGCTATCGAAACAGTTGTGGCGGACCGTAAGGCCCAAGCTTCTGCCCATCTGGTAGCATAATCTGTGCAGGTCAGAATGTAGCGATTGTTGCTAAGGATTGCTGGAGGTGTGATTGGTCCAATAAAATCAAGATCCCATTTTTGAAAAGGTTCCAAAGGTAATACATGTTGTAGAGGGAAGAAGTGGCGTTGTAAAGGCTGCCCAGATCGCTGACAAGTGTCACACTGCTGTACAAACTGAGTCACATCTTTATACATAGTAGGCCACCAGAGCCCACTTTGCAGAATTTTTCGGTGCGTTAAATCTACTGCAAAATGTCCACTAGAAGGTATTGAATGTGCCATAGCAATAACCAAGTTTACTTCATGTGGAGGAATACAACAAAGCAAGACCCCAGTGTGATCCATATAATACAACTGTCCGGCAATCAACTGAAATCTGCGACTGTAAACTGCAATTTTTCGCCTCAGCACAGGAGCAGTTTGAGGGGAAAGACATCCATCAGTAAGAAAGGTTAATAATTGATCATAGTAGGTAGGTGTCATAGGAGGTTCTGCAGATTCGTCACTAGTCGGTTCAGTAATGTAAATTGCTGGTGTGGTGTCATCAATGCCCACCAGAGCTTCACCGGAATCTAATCGAGAGAGGAAATCTGCTAATGCATGTGCAGTGTCGGGTCGATGAATCACTTCATAATCGAACTCTTGTAACAATAGAACCCATCGTGCCAAGCGACCATCTAAATGCTGCTGCCGGACTAGATATACCAGTGCAGCATGATCTACATGAAAGGTGAATTTTCGGCCTAACAAATAATGCCGGAATTTCTTTACAGAATACACCAAACCAAGACATTCTCTTTCAGTGACTGAATAATTCCTTTCAGCAGGAGCGAGGCGACGACTTGCATAGTAGACAGGTCGGAACCATTTATCAGTTTATTGCATTAAAACACTTCCAATTGCTATGTCTGAGGCATCGAGGAAGATGCGGAACGGGCGTTCCCAATCTGGGGTTTGCAAAATTGGGGCTTGAGTCAATAATTCTTTTAAACGATCAAAGGCAGTTTGACATTCTGGAGTCCATTCAAACTGTCGTGGAGTGCTCGTCATGAGTCGATTAAGTGGTGTGGCGAGATGTGTTAACCACCGTAGATGGCGACCATGCCACCGGATTTGACCTAGGAAGCGCATCACTTCTTTCGGTGTGGTAGGCACAGATGCTTCCAACACAGCTGCAACTTTGTCTGGATCAACTTGTATGCCTTGTGCAGAAATAATATGGCCAAGGAGTTTACCACAAGAAACCGCAAAGACAGATTTGGTCGGGTTCAAGCAAAGTCGGTATTCATGGCATTTCTCAAAACAACACCGTAAATGATACAGGTGTGCCACAATCTTACTGAATAAAGAAAAATCATCTAAGTATACTTGCATAAAAGAGGTGAGGTAGGGTGAAAAAATTTCTTGCATACAACGCTGAAAGGTGCTAGGAGCATTTCTTGACCCAAACCACATGACTGTACAAGCATAAACACCCCAATTCGTAATAGATGTTGTTTTCGGTATATCGTGCTCCGCCATTTGGACCTGGTTATAACCACTGTAACCATCGAGAAATGAATACATCTCATGCCCAGCCACTCTGTCCAGCATTGTGTCAAGAAATGGAAGAGGAAATGGATCAAGTATCGTGGCTGCATTCAATTTCCGGTAATCTACACATATTCAGAGCTGCTTGTTTTTCTTTGCTACGATCACGATTGGGGAGATCCATTCAGCGTGCTCAATGGGTACAATGAATCCGACCTTTAATAGGCGATCGAGTTCTGCTTTAACCTGTGCTGCATAATTGGGGTTCATTCGGTAACTGGACTGTCTAATTGGCTTCGCTTCTAGCTTCAGCACAACCCGATGTTGATATATCCGTGGATCCAGACCTTTCATATCGCGGTAATCCCAGGCAAAAACATCAGAAAACTCACGCAAGAGTTGGATTAAATCTGCTTGAAATTCCTCGGACAATCCAGCCTTAATCTTAACAGGTCGCGAGTGCACTTCATCACCCAAATTGTAGGTTATTAACTGGTCTTCCGAGACATAGAATTGACGAGGTTTCCCTGGATCATCAGATGCCTGTAAGAATTGTTGCAAAGTGGCTCCATCCATAACATCGTTATCATCTGCATCCACCTGTCCTGTCACGGGAATAACTGTACATGCAGCCGGACTCCAAGTGTCCGCTACTGATTGCAGGTCTACAGTACCTAAGGAAATCAGATCTTCATTGTTCTTCAGAAATGCTTCTTCTTCATCGTCAGATAAGCCATCCAACATGTGGACCGGCTCTGCTACATATGGTCGGGCATGAAGTTCGCAAGGTTGAATGGCATCGAGTTTGACAAATATTTACGGTGATTGTCTTTGAAAGTCAGTTCCTGTGCTGACCAATCCTGTATAACTTTAGCCTGTTTCAACCATGGTCGACCGAAAAGGAGATTGTAATCAAGGCTAGATTCCGGTAATTCTAAGACTACAAAAATCATTTTAAACGTGGTACCCTACAAAGTGATCGGAATATTTCTTACGAGTCCCACTGGATGAACTCGGGATTGATCTGCCATTTTGACAAAGAATTGAACATGCTCGATTTGGGTCCACCCTAACTTCTTGCAGAGAGCTGCAGTTGCTATATTCACACCGGAACCACCATCAATTAGCACTTGCGTAATCTTGTGATTTTTATGCCAGACCGTGATTAAGGGAACAGAATGATCCATTGTAGAATCAGTTTCCGGTTGGATTATTGCAGTCACCGGAGTACTGGGAGATACGGGACTAACCTGTTGTTGAAACTGCTGCCTAACTCCTGGCACTAAAGCGAGTAGTTGTCCCAAGGGGAGTGTAATTGAGCCTTAGAGAGAATATCCCATACCTTATCTGCTGGAATTGTACTCTTCCCCAATTCTGATGATGCTTCTCCTATTACTGGGGTACAATCTTGTTCTTGTGATCCCACCTTTGACAAGGGAACCTATGTCACCAGAACTGGATCAGGCAACACCATAGGCTCTTTGGTGGTCCATTGGCTAGCTTTGTTATACATTCTCTGTTGTTCACGGATGCCAAGTTCAAACACCTCAGCTGTTGGTTGCAACTGTTTACCGGATCTTGTCTGGACCACTACGGCTTGTGTTTCTACTAGTGAAATATAGACCATGTTGGTCATCGGGTTTTGACGCTCTTTCTTCCTTTGATCATATTCGGCTGCATCCTTGCAGAATCTTCGGATGTGCCCAAGCTCACCGCAAAAATGACATCGAGGTGGTGGTAAGGAAGTACCTTCCTGTTATGTACCTGTCTGCTAACACTTTGCATTGAAGTTGGTTTTTTGCTATCCCCGATCATTTCTGTATCCTTGTGACTGATTGTTTCGCATCTGTGGCGGCACGTAGTGAGTGGCTGGCTGCCCTGGTTCTTGTATAATGGCATTTACAGTTGCTTGTCCCTGAACTTTGGCGTTATACACTCAATTTTCTATTGAGTGACCATTGAGATTGCATATGGCGCAATACATCTGGTTAAGGGCACAGGTAGCACTGGTATGACCAGGATTATTGCACTTAGTGCAGTACATCTGTTTAGTCGGATCTTCCGCAATATTTTTACTGGCTTTCAGCCACTCCAAGTCTTCGGTGAATCCTCCAACCTTATGCTCGAATTGCAGGGCCATTGCAATAACCGCATCCAGTGTCATAGCTCGCACACAATAGATGATCATAATTTGTCTTAATTGTGGAGTTAACCCATTAATAAACCATTGAGTTATCACATCATCCGGCAGATTGGCATGTGCCAGCAGCAGTTGTCTTAAATGAGTTCTAAACAATGTGGCATATTCCTGCACAGTCTGGTGCAGCTTCTTTTTATTGTTCTGCAAGTAATCGAAGATTTCGGCAGGGTTCTTCTTCAACCGAAATCTCTGTAGAAACACATCCCTTACTGCTTCATAGGTAACAAAATGATTGAAATCCCTTCATTAACTAAAGTTGACTGAAATACGATGGCCTTGTATGCCGGATCGGGTGGATGGTTAAGCATGGGCATCAAGATCGTCACCTGGAAATCCACCAAACTTGGTGTATGTTACTCCTGTTGGAACCGATCGAGGTGGAAGTGGCTGTTGCTGTTGCTGCTGCTGATGTTGTTGTTGTTGTTGTCCACTCATGGTGCTAGTAGTGGTACTGTTACTATCTCCTGAGTTTTGAGGAGGTGTTTCTTGTCCTTCGGAGTCTGTATGGTCAGACTGCTCACCTTCCGCCTTGAAAATAGCGTTGAGCCTCTTACGGATTTCTAATTCAAATAGCCTGTCCTCTTCCTTGGTATCAAACTTAGGCAAGCTTACCCCGACCAGTGGTGTCCGGAATGAAGATTCACTAGGAAGTATCACATTGTCACTGGAAAATTGTAAATTCTCTATAACTGGGACCGAACTGTCACCGAAATTAGTCGAACTTTCCCCAAACTAGGGTATTCTTTCACCAGCAATGGTCTCGCTGGACAACGCATCTCTATCCTCAGAGAGGTTCAAATCTTGACCAGACGGTGTCTGGTCAACTGCACACTGCATTCCTGTATACTCTGAAGTTACTGTATCTTCTGCAAACCGCACCGAAATCACACCGGAATCTACCGGAATTGCAGTATGTTCCACCAGAATGCTACCAGAATCACTGCTACCGTGCTTCGCTTCTTTGACGACCGGATTTAACCGATCTGTGCTTCTGCCTCCTAGGGTTGTCCTTAATAAGTTTGGTACAACCCAAGGCTGTTGGTCTCTTCTGTACTTCGGATACGACTCACCAGACCGAGTAACCGACATATATCACTTCTGTACCAACTGCGTACTACTCCACCTTACTGTCGATTCATAATCTGTGGCCACCTTCCCACAGACGGCACCAATGTTAAACGCGCGTTGCCGTCACAGTCGCGTTTAAACTCTTTCGGGTTCTTGGGAGTGGTAGGGGTCTGCTAATCAGAGGCTCTATAACTTAATTTTCCCAATTCACGCATTTACGTCGTAGTACGTTAACACTCAAAATTCTGCATACAAATTACTATCAATCCTCTAATTCGTTCTCTCACAGACTTACTATTCGTAATCAGGTTAATACTTTCTCAGTACGTAGCGCCGAGGTTACTCAATTCCATAACACAGACTTCATTACCGTAACTTAATGGAGCTGGACTAACCGCAAGTTAATGTAATCAAACAAAGACGAGAAAAAGACAGTACTACTCAGATTTCTCAACACTGCACCACGGCAACTTCGCAGAATGCAATCGCCCAAATAGATAGTCTCGCGATTCTCTTGGTCGTCACCGGAGCGTCCTTTCATTGCTTTATAAGTAGTTACAACTCTTCGCAACGACCTTTCGGTTCATGCGGAATATGAAACCTTTCAATTCATGCGGGATATGAAAATACAAGAATTATGAAAATACAAAGTGCCAATCCGGCGGGTTACATATTCTTTGAGGGGGAAATGATTGTGCATCGAGCAAAGTATATTGAGAAACTGCTTCAACATTTTGGTTTTGATGATTGCAAGCCTATCTCAATACCAGTGGAAATAGGATTTAGGTTCTCAATTGAGGATGTAGGTGATGCATTTGATACTTCTCTTTATCAACAAGTTCAATTACTAATGTAGAGTTGACAATCAAAGTTCACTTCAAAACACATATTTGAATGTAATTAAATGAAATTTTGATCCAAGTCACATGCTAATTTTATATTCTAGCAAATCATTCACTTGCATGCGGATGATAATTCAATCGTTCACAACTAATGATGAATATAAAATAGAAAAATGGTTCAATATTCAAAGGAAAAAGATAGAGCAATAAGTCTCTAACCTTGGGTATTCACAACAATTTAGGATTTCCATGTCCTCCTAAATTTGACCTGAGGATACCTCCTTTGAATTGGTATGAGTCCAATACTTGATGCCGCATAACTTGAGGATACCTCCTTTGAATTGGTATGAGTCCAATACTTGATGCCGCATAACTTGATGATAAGTTGATGGAGAATTGGCACAATGGAGTATTGGCTCTAGATATAAGGTTAGGTTTGTGAGGAAAGCTAATATATTTTTGTAGTGATGTATGTAAACACATTTCCGAGTACTTGGGCACTCTTTCCCTCTTTAGGAGGTTTTTCCCTCAAATTGTATATATGGCCATAAATCTAAAGTCCTACTTATCTTTGTACAAATCTACAATTAGTAATACACTCTGAGTTGTGCTCCTAAGCTTCTTATTCTTCCTCTCATTGTATTTATGAATTGTAATCGCCGAATTCCAAGAGTTAGTGTCAAAGTAGGCCATTTCTTCTTGAGATGCATTGTTGACACACCCTCCCCCTCATTGTCTCAGATTGTGCAACTAGAAAATTGACATGCGTCACTAACACATCCTCCCCCTCATTGTCATGTAGACTTCAAAAAAAACTTCTTTAAAGAGTTTTTTGTAGCTCAAAAATTTCTTTGAGCTCGTTTTGGCATTCAAATGCACGATTATAGTGTATCATGTAGTTTCATCATTTTGTGCTAAATATATGTATAGATTTTTGTTTGTCTGCAAACGCACCCCAAAGTCTACTACAAGTCTAGTAGAGCTCCATCGGGTGATTCTAATCAACTTTTTTGAGAAACAATAAATTTTCTACATTAGAATAGAATCAATGGTCATATCTAAAAGCAATTATGTATTTTGCATGTTGTTTGTTGAAGATAAATTGGATGGTTTCAACTTCCCATTATGAGCATACATGATGCAATATGTACTAATTGCAAAAGGATTGTTGAATATTATGTAGGGTGTTGAAATATGTCATGTCACAACTACAAATTTCAAGATGTAGCTGATGCAAGTGTATTCATGATGTTGCATGTTTTAGCATTGCTGTAGTTCCTCTTTCGAGTCCTCTTACAACTTCAATTTTGACTATCTCAACTACAGTACTAGCATACAACCATTATAGAGAAACTTTGATGTGATGGTAGAGATGCACATGCACATACCTTGATTGATTTGTTTATTAATTATGCCATTGTCCCTTATATTCAAGCATGTAGAACAAAAACAGATGCTTAGGATACTCTTGCAACATTATATCAGGCAATCCATGAGGCTTGTGTCTCATACCTCCAAAGAACAATTGGAGAGTTAGCATAGGAATGAAAGTGATTCTTGTGGAAATATTTCTCATAAAGATCCAAGAGTTCAAGGAGTAGTTCATTGTTATATATGAATTTTTTCCACACTTCGGTTATGCAGACGGTTTTGAATGGGTCATCAAATTTCTATCAAATTCTTGCTTCTATTCTTTGGTTGATGAAGAAAGGAAATCCAAATGCCTTACCATTTTAAGAGTTAATTTCTATAGTGTTGTAGGAGGATTGATACAGGTTAAAAAATTCCATTATGTTATGTGTATTTTAGATCAAGCCTTTGTTTCTAGTTATAAGGGCAAGGATAAAGGTAGCTCTTCTTTTGGTAGGTAGAAATTTGTAAATGATGCTCAATCAAAGAAGGTAGAAAAAGAAAAGAAGAAAGAAGCTAAGATATTTTTTTTGGCAAATATTGTAAGTAAAATGATCATATAATAAAAAGCTATCCTAAATTTGCTGCTAAAGAGGCAAAGAATGGGCACTTACTATAAAATATAGGTATAACCCGTTGACTCATGTTCATTGTATGTCTATTACAGACTTAGATGTTTCATATTATGATAATGTTGATATATTTAGGTAGTAATGTGTGTGAACACACTAGGACCGTTGAGGCACTTTTTTTCCTCTTTAGGAGTTTTTTTCACCTGGCTTGTATATATGCCTATAACCCTAATGGTTTACTTATCTTTGTACATTTGAGTGGTAATACATTCAGTATTGTGTGTTGTGCTCCAAGCTTCTTCTTCTTCCTTGTGTTGTTCACGTGCTTCTGTAGACCTCAAACTCCAACAGTTGGTATTAGAGCAGGTCACCGCTTCATCTAGGACATTGTTGATACCCCTCTGGTCACACTATTAGAATCGCATGAAATTTGGTGAGCATACTCAAGGTGATTAGGAGTTCAAAACAGCTTCTCTTTGTGGTGCCAAAATCGCAATCGTGATCTGAGCTCGTTTTAGCCTTCAAATGCACTATCTTAATGCTTATGCAGGCAATTTCATATTTTTGTGTCAAAGATATATCCAGGTTTTGGTTTGCCAATATAAGCATCTCAAATTCTGCCACAGGTTTAGTAGACCTAGATAGGGTAGTTTTGTTCAACTTTTTGAGATACAGTCATTTTTTTGCATCATGGTGTTTTAGTTAGTGGCCATGGCTGAAAGCAGTAATGTATTTTGTATGCTGGCTATTGAGGAAAAGTTGGATGGTACCAATTACCCATTATGGGCTTATATGATGCATCATGTATTGGTTGCAAAAGGACTCTCAAATATTGTGCACGGTGTTGAAAAATGTCCTATTACACGTGCAAACACAATTGTTGAAGGTGATGTAGATGGTGTTCAAGATGGTGATAGTCTTCATATTCCTGTTCGTGTTGCGGTTCTTGCTGCACCTGTTGCACAGAAAATTTGTTGGGATGGCAGAGATGCTCAGGCACATGCACTGATAGCCTTGTCTGTCAAACGTGACATTATTCCTCACATTCGCTCTTGTAGAATAGCTAAGGATGCTTGAGATACATTTACCACTTTATACCAGGATAGGAATGAAGCTTGTGTTGCTTACCTCCAAAAACAATTGGAGAGTGAGCACATGAATGAAGGAGATTCCATGGACTGTTTTTTAACAAAGATCAAAGATTTGAAGGAATAGTTGATTTATGTTGATGAAGTCTTGCTTGACAGTTCACGTGTGCAGAATGTTTTGAATGGTCTTCCTGATTCATATCAAAGTTTTGCTTCTACTCTTTGTTTGATGATGAAAGGCAATCCAAATGCCTTAACATTTGAGGGGTTAGTCTTTGTTTTGCTGCAGGACGATCAGTATAGGCAGAACAGGTCCATAATGGGTGTTGTAGATCAAGCTTTCCTGGCTAGTCAGAAGGGGAAAGGTAAATGGAGCTCTTCTACTAGTAAGCAAAAATCTGGTAATTTTGCATAATTAAAGAAGGATGATAGAGACAAGGAGAAAACAGAAAAGAAGAAATTGTTCTGCAAATACTGTAAAGGAAATGATCATGTCATAAAGAGTTGTCCAAAATTGGATGCTAAAGAGGCAAGGAAGAAAGAGGCTAGAATGGTTGTTGCAAAGGCCTCTACTCCCAAAATAGAGTTTGCTAATCTTGTGTAGAATGAAGAATGGGCATTTACCACTGTTTGCAATTATGACCCATCTTCTCATGAACAGTGTATGTCTATAGTAGACTCAAATTTTTGGTACTTTGATAGTGGGGCAACCAAACATATTACCTCGCAACGTAGTTTCTTCACTTCACTCGAGCCTACCCCTATAGGGAATGTTGTCACATACGCCAACAACTCCTCTTATCCTATCATGGGAGTTGGTAAGGTCATTCTGACTATTGCTTATGGTAGTTCTTTTACATTGTTGAATGCTTTATTTGTGGCAGGGATCAAGAAGAATCTGTTATCAGTTTCAGCTTTAGCCAAGATTGGCTTCGGTTGTGAAATTTGTTGATGAAAAATGTACAATTCATGATTTGTCAAATGGCGATGTCATTCTTGCTTCTTGCATTTTATTTCATGGGCTGTATAAGATCATAGACTATGAAAAATATGTGAATGATTCAACATTCTCAAGCTATGTCATATGCAAAGCTTTGGCATGCACGCTTTGGTCATCTGAATTTTGCTAGTTCACTACACCTGCAGAAATTTGAAATGGTGTCCTCTATGCCCAAACTTGAGGCACCTAGTAAACATGTTTGTGAAAGCTGTATTTTGGGCAAAATGCAGCATTCCTCATTCCCAAAAGATGGTTAAGTTCGAGCTACTCAGAAATTGTAGCTTTTTCATAGTGATGTATGTGGTCCTACATAGACACCCTCCTTTGGGAACTATCTTTACCTCGTGGCTTTCATTGATGATTTTTCTAGACATGCATGGGTATGTCCACTGAAAGCAAAGTCCGAAGTGTTTATGTGCTTCAAATAGTTTTTGGTTTTGGCTGAAAATCTATCAGCATGTAAAATGGGCACCCTCCATTCTAATCGAGGGGGGAATATATGTCTTCTTATTTTAATGCATTTCTAGTTGAATGTGGGATAAAACATCAGTGTATAGTGTCATATACACCTCAAAAGAATGGAGTTGTTGAATAGAAGAACAAATCTCTCATGGAGATGGCAAGGTGTATGGTCAAGAGTCAGGCTTTACCACATAGTTTCTAGCTTGACGTTGTTATGTGTGCAACATATGTACTTAATGTGTCCCACAAAAGCATTGCAGTCTATCACTCCATATGAGGCTTGGCATGGTTGCAAGCCATATGTTGCTCACCTACATGTTTTTGGTTGTTTGGCATATGCATTAGTGTCTGAACAACAATGCAAGAAATTGGATGATAAAGCAGTGAAATGTATTTTTGTTGGGTACAATTCCAAAACCAAAGGCTATGGTATGTATCATCTAGACACTAAATGCATTTGGTTAGCCGTGACGTTGCTTTTGTGGAAGATGTTATTCAGCCATTACTTTCATGTAATAAGGAGACATCAATTAGCTCCAAAGACATGTATGACACCTTGCTACATCTTTTTATAGGTGGATAGTATAGTGTTGGTCCTAATGAGGCAACTTCTCATCCTTTATAGGTTTCATGTGATGATGCAAATCATTCCATTTCTAATGCAGATTTACATGATGCACTTGTTGATGAGAGAGCTGATAATGAGGAGGCAAAAACTATGCCAAAACGGCTAATGCATACTTTGCTTGACAACAAATTAGATGCACCTTTGTCATATCATACTCGTTCTGGCTCTCATAGTGTTTCTTTTACATCAGATTGCTATGCTATGGCTGCATCTACTCTTTGTGATGAGAATGCACCTATTTCATTTGATGAAGCACAAAATTCTAAAAATTTGATGGCTGCTATGCAATCAAAATATGGTGCTATTATGAAAAATGGTACGTGGTCTTTATGTGACTTGCCTCCTAGTAAGAAGGCCATTGGCACTAAGTGGGTATACAAGCTAAAGCATAAGCCTGATGGAACAGTTG
This sequence comes from Ceratopteris richardii, assembly GCA_020310875.1. Lineage (NCBI taxonomy): Eukaryota > Viridiplantae > Streptophyta > Polypodiopsida > Polypodiales > Pteridaceae > Ceratopteris > Ceratopteris richardii. The sequence continues at coordinate 78,128,032 of CM035444.1, forward strand.
ATAGGTATAAGGCTAGGCTTGTTGCAAAGGGTTATGCTCAAGAAAGAGACATTGATTTTGATGAGACCTTTGCTCCTACATGCCGAATGACTACCATTCGTAGCATTTGTGCACTTGCAAGTCATCATGGTTGGAATGTACATCAGTTGGACATTAAAACTACATTTTTGAATGGTGAATTGCATAAAGAAGTGTATGTTTTTCAGCCCCATGGATTTGTGTAGAAAGGACATGAAAACCAGGTGCGAAGGTTGAAAAAGGCATTATATGGTTTGAAGCAAGCACCAACGTGCTTGGTATGAGGAGATACATGCCTATCTAATTGTGCATGGTTTTGAGAATAGTCCGACTGAGAGCACCTTATATGTTAAGCATGCAAATGATGTGCTTCTGATCATTGTTGTCTATGTTGATGACATGCTGATCACTAGTCCTCATGCGAAGCATATTGTTGATTTTTAAGGCTGATCTGCATGCTTCATTTGAGATGTAATATTTGGAGCATTGCATCATTATTTGGGCATTCAATTTATGCAAGTTGATGGCAGAATCGCGTTGTGTCAAACAAAATATATTGACACATTATTGCAGTGTTTTGGTCTTGAAGATTACAAACCTATCACCACTTCTATGGAGACAGGTTTACGATTGAGTCTTTGTGATGTTGGACATGCATTTGATGCTATTATCTATCAACAAGTTGTTGGATGCTTGATTTACTTATGCATTACTCGACCAAATATTTAGTTTGTTGTCTCACAAATGAGCAGGTTTATGCATTGCCCATGTGTCAAGCATTGGCAGGTGGTTAAGCGCATCTTTTGCTACTTGAGTGGTACCCGACTACTTGGATTGTTTTATCCCAAGGGGGGATCACTACCGCTAGATTTACATGCATTTTCTGACTCTGACTGGGCTGGTTGCTATGACACTCAAGTGTCCACTAGTGGTTTTTGCTTCATGCTTGGTAGCTCATGCATATCTTGATTGAGCAAGAAGCAGCCTACTGTGGCCACTTCTAGTTGTGAGGCTGAGTATAGGGCAACTTTCACAGTGATCGTGAGTGTGTGTGGTTGAGATGCCTTATGGTTGATTTGGGTGTTGGTTAGTCTTCTGCCACCACCGTCTTCACTGACAGCTAGACTGCATTGGAAGTTGTGAGGAACCCCTTCTTCCATGCTTGCACTAAGCACATTGAGGTGCATTATCATTATGTCAGGGAGACATCCTCTATTGGAGAGATCATTTTGGCATATGTGCCCACAGTGGAGAACATTTCAGGCCTTTTCACAAAGACTCTGCCCAGGAGAAGTTTAAAGCTTTTAGAAAAGCTTTGGGGTTACTCCCTTTTGTGGATTGATTCCACATAGCTTGGCACTTTGTTGTACCTCTCTGATGACCCTCCCAGTTTTGATGTTGTCGCCTTCATCTTGCACACATTCCAAGGCGTGTCCGTCCTAATGTTGTACCTCTCAGTCACGGAGATCAATCGAATCCTTTTCCGCCTAGTTGCGTGTGTCTTTTATATCATCTTCTCTCACTAATTACCCACAAGGGTATTTTCTCATGGCCTTTCACATGAGTGCCACTTGGCACTCGTGTGAGCATCCTACTCATGTATCTAAGAGGTGGTTCACACCTCTTACTCAGAATCAATGAGTAGTACTCCATGTTACATTTCCTTCCCCTTAACTCCATTTTTGCCCTCAAAAATGGTATTGGAAGGTCTAAGACAAAGAGAGAATATATAAAAGCAACACTCCCACTATATCCCATGCACCTCATGTACATGGTCATATCTCCATGTTGTTTCCCCATATCCTTTCCCTTAAGAAGACCCTTGGGAAGGTAATCTAGAGGTGGGAAACCGTCTCTGAAGGGTGCTAACCCACTCCCATGTGGCACTATCTAGACACTCTTTATACAAGTGACTTCTCGTCCGTTTCTCTCGAGTACGTAGTATGCTCTCAGGCTCATGTGGCACTATCTTTCCACTTTACTAGACACTCTTTATACAAGTGACTTCTCGTCCGTTTCTCTCGAGTACATAGTATGCTCTCAGGCTCATGTGGAATAGATTGAACAAAAATAGGCTCTACTACCTCATTGTCTGGAATGAGGTTGTCAGATTCACCTAGCCTCTTCTTAAGCTGACTAACATGAAAAACTGGATGGATTTGACTATTCTCTGGAAGTTGGAGCTGGTAAGCCATCTTTACTATTCTCTTAAGTATTTGGAAAGGTCCACAATAGCTAGGAGATAGTTTTGGACAAGGTCCCGTCTTCATGGTTTCAGATCTAGATGGAACTCTAAGATAGACCTGCTCTCCTACCTCAAAGTTGATATCTCTCCTTTGAGGGTCAGCATAGGCTCTAGCTCTATCCTGAGATCTCCTAATGCTATCCTTAGCAAGTCTAAGCATATCGTTCATCTCTTCCAAGAAGTCCTTTGCAGCTTGAACTTTCTCATTTTGCAAGCCTACTGCATAAGGAGCTCTTGGCTGAAACCCATACATAAGCATAAATGGACTATGCCCAATGGAAGAGTGCTTGGCACTATTATATGCAAACTCTTCTTTTGAAGACCGCTCTCCAAAAGTGTCTAGTAAACTTCCTATCCCAATCAAAAACTATGTCTAAAGGAAGACCATATAACTGATATAGGTTCTCCACAAAAAGTCTAGCCAACTCTAGTGTCTTCACTGTAGTACATGTCGGAATAAACCTAGCCATTTTGGTTAACCTATCCACAATTACCCAGACTGAGTCGTGCCCTCTTTGTGTCTTAGGTAAACCAACTATAAAGTCCATGGAGATACTCTCCCACTTCCCATTAGGAATATCCAATGGGTGGAGTAGTCCTCCAATCCTCAATCTCTCAGCTTTGTTGACTTGGCATTTGGTGCACTTAAGCGCATATTCTAGGACGTCCTTATGAAGTCCAGGCCAATAAAATTGCCTCTTAACAAGATCATAAGTCTTGTTAAGTCCTGGGTGTCCCACACTAGGTGTGCCATGACACTCATACAAAATATGCCGTCTCATCTCAAGATCTCTAGGGACACACACCTTACCTTTATATAATAGATATCCATCATGGACACTGTAATTCTTCCACTTGAATCCTTCTTGAGTACCCGTCGATACTCCATCCTCATTGGAAACCCATATATCACAATCCCCATTCTCTATGGCCTCCCAAATTTCGGAATATGCAGGATCAAGCCTACATTTCCCTCTAATGGACTCAAGTAGCTCACCAGTGATCTGAGTAAAACTCAGTCCATTGAGCATAGGCATGCGGCTAAGTGAATCAGCCACTACATTAAACTTTCCCTTCCTATACCTTAGCTCATAATCAAACTCCTGAAGGGTCTCTACCCATCAGGCCTTGCGACCTTTAGGTTCTATTTGATTAGAGAGCCACTTAATGCTCTCTTGATCAAACACTATCGTGACTTTGGCACCATATAAATAATGATGCCACTTCTTCAAAGCATGGACGATTGCATACAACTCCTTCTCATAGACGGAGTAACTTTTCTGAGCCAGTTCTAGTTTCTTACTCTCAAAGGCTAGTGGTCGACCATCGTGAACTAAAACCACTCCTATAGCAAAATCACTCGCATCAGTCTCAACCACAAATGCTTTGTTGGGATCTGCCATATGTAAAAGTGGATCTGTAGCAATTGCTACTTTCAATTTCTCCATACTTTGCTTTTGTTCGTCTCCCCAATGAAAGGCTTTCCCTTTCCCTTTAAGTTGTTCCGTCACCGAAACAGCAATTTTGGCATAATTCTTAATGAATCTTCGATAGAAACCTGATAAACCTAGGAAGATCTACAGCTCTTCTGAGTTTCTTGGATGTGGCCATTGCATAGTAGCCCTTGCTTTTGTAGGATCCATCTGGATTCCATCTGGGGAGACTATATGCCCAAGGTATCTAACCTCTGTCTTGAAAAATTCACACTCTAACTCCTTAGCAAAGAGTGAATTTTCCCTTAGCACTTGAAATACCTTTCTTAAGTGTTCCAAGTGCTCCTCTTCTGATGCACTATAGATCAGAATGTCATCCAAAAAGTCTACTACAAAGTGTCCTAGATAAGGTCGTAAAACACTATTCATGAGCTTCATGAAAGTGGCAAGAGCATTGGTGAGACCAAAAGGCATCATCAAAAACTCATAGTGCCCATATCTAGTCCTAAATGCAGTCTTAGGGACATCCTCTGCCCTAATCCTAATCTGATGATATCTTGATCTATGGTCAAGCTTGGTAAAATACCTAGCTTGATGTAATTGATCAAATAGATCTTCCAATCTAGGCATTGGAAACCTATTTTTGATAGTTAGCTTATTAAGTGCTCTATAGTCTATACATAGTCTCATAGAGCCATCTTTCTTTTTAACTAGGAGCATTGGCGATGCCCATAGTGAGTTACTAGGTTTAATGAAGCCCTTATCTAAATAATCCTGCAATTGCTTCTCAACCTCCTCATGCTGAGAAACACTAAGCCCATAAGGTGGCTTACAAATAGGGTTAGTGTTAGTAACAACCTCAATGGCATGGTCAATGTCCCCTCTCTCACGTGGTAGCCCTCTAGGTAAGTCAGTGAGAAAAACATCTCTTTACTCAAACATTAGATCCTTAAAACTTTTAACCACACACTCTTGCAAAAAAGAATAGTAGAAAGTCCTATCCATATTTACATTTCTAGCATGAAAATATACATCAGATGAGTTGTCTATACAATGCTCCATATCGTGACTATACAATGAAAACATCTCCTGTACATGCTGAGAATAACAAAGACTATACAACTCTAATGATGAAATGAGAGGTGCACTAGCTACATCTCTCTCTCCCTGAATACAAATTGTACTTCCATTCTTTTCAAATTCAAGTGTTGTTTTGATAGCTGCGTTTAAGTGTGTCTCCCAACCCCCATAGCCACTCTCTTCCTAACACAAGGTCTACCCTCTCCATATTCATAATTTGGAAGTCCATATAATCTATATAGTCCTGCATCTTGACTTCCAATTGGACACCATAGTATCCCATATCCTCTTATCTTGCCCTTGCATCATAGATACGATGTATTTATGTGCACTGGGCTGCTGGGGAATCTTTAATTTCTTGACCAGAGCATAATTTATAAAGTTATGAGTGGCAGAGTCATCTATCATGACCCGCACCCTGGTCCCGTACACACTACCATGTAGTTTAACTAGGTCATGTGGTCCAAACTGCGGTGACCACAATGACTAAGTCAAACAACAGGTGTGCTCAATATCCTCGTGCATCACCTCCACTCCATTGCAGCTAGAGCTTCCATGAATAGGAAGGGTCTGCACTAGTTGGACCGCCTTTTTTCCCTTTTCGGGGGCCGTTATAGTCTCTGGTCCCTTCTTCTTTTCTTCCCCCTTCTTGAGTGGACAGTTCCACTGTGAATGGCTAGGAGACAAACACCTAAAGCACAAGCTCTCTCTTTTGGCCCTCTCAAACTGATTTGTAGATAACCTAGGCCCTTGTGATCTTTGTTTTTTAATAAAAACTTTGTTTTTCCCAAATGGCAACTTCTTCTTGAATTTAGTCGTACTAAGAGGCTTGAGGGGCTGATCCGTCTCCATAGGAGTGTATTGAGGACGGTTATGGTCCTCATAGATATGTGCATACTTGATCGCCTCCTCAAACGTCTTAGGCGCATTCCTTCATACTTCCCTCTTTATGGCTTTATCTAAGCCTCTAACAAACCCTCTAGCCTTCTGGAAATCATCTAAACCCTTAACTTTCAAAATGATCTCTCTATAGTGGGAGATGTAGACCGTAAGAGGCCTACCTCTCTGGGTAATCCTATCGCACTCATCCCAATTCCTCTCCTCCTCATTCTCAGGAAGAAACTCATTTAGAAAAAGAGTCTCAAACTGAGTCCAATTAGTAGGGATAGAGTTCGCCTCCTTGAGACACATCCACCACTTGTAAGCATGCGTGTCGAGCGAGAGACTCGCCTCTAGCACACGGTACTCTAGTGGGATGCCCTTCAATTGATGCAAATCATGCCACTTTTGTAAAAAAGTGTAGATTGCATCCTTGTTCCTATGTTGATCATCCCTTGTAAAGGTAGGTGGCTTCAAGTCTTTCAGGAGGGGAGCTTCCCTAGAGCTCTCTCCTTTGTGCTTACTAGGAAGACAAGTATCTTTCCTAGCCATCTCTAGAGGAAGAGTAGGGGTTTCTCTTTCCTTCCTAGTTAGGAAAGAGGTGATGTGAGTCTCAAGTGAGATCATTTGAGACTTTAACTGCTGAATGAGAGATGTGATGCTACCAAGATCTCTCTCTAATTTAAGGGTTTGCTCTCTCAAGTCGACAAACTGATCATGAGTGACAAACTCATCTAAAAGTTCCTCATATGTATATTCTTCTTGTTGAGGCTCTTTCTCTTCTAAGTTTTGCTCTACTTCCTACCCTAATTCTACTTCTTCCATTCTAGAATCAGGATCCTCTAGTTGCTCTTTAGATGGAGGTGTGTTCAACTACTTGTTTCCCTTTAGATTCCATGTTTCACTTCCCTTCCCCCGTTTGCTAACTAAAGTATGTGAAAATGAATGGAAGTAAAGCTTGAATCTGCAAGAAGAAGAGAAATATATCACAAGAGCACTTCCCTGGTACAAAATAAAGCTACGAAAGTGAAATCCAAGTGATCCTTGAAGCTTTAGGTCGCTAATTTTGAATCCTTGCCAGGCCCAAACAAAAATTGGAAATGTCCGGTTGGTCCGGAGAGGTTCTAATCACCAAAAACCAACAAGAACAATGCCAAAATCACATAGAAATAGCCCCAACCGGGAAAACTGAGTGAAACTGAATAACTTTTGAGATTTGAGAGTCCTCACCAGTCCAAGAAATGTAGCCCAACACCTGTACTTCAAAGATATAAAGCTATCCCAAGTGAAAAAAATGAATTTGGACACCGGATGATGAAAAACTAGGCCCAAAAGTGGCCGCCTAGTTCCTGTTGAAGCACTATAGAGAGACTTTGGTTGACCAAATCTTGTCCAAATCCAACACTAATAATCTTTATCGAAGCTTAGGGCTATAGCTTCGGAATGTGACAAAGATATTTGAAATCGGATATCGTATGAGCAAGCTATGGTGCGGAGAACCCGGGTATGTCATGAGTAGGAAGTGTAAAAGCTAATCTTCATGGAAGGGTGACTTTGAGAAGCTCGAAACTGAAGAACTGAAGCTTTTTGAACAAAATCAAAACCCATAGCCCATCTCCACAACCCATAATACATGAGTACATCATTTCTTTTCCCAAAACTTGAATGATCAATTGTGTCCTCCCAATTTCAAGAAAAAACTTCAAAATCTTCCCATCTCTAAGCTAAAGTTGACTTCAGTTTCGAAAAAAAAACGGATATGGCCGTGGTGAGAGCCTATTATCCCACATATGCTTGTACATGGCTTGTTTCTTTTGACTATATAAAGAAAGATGGGCTTTGATAGTTCCCACTCAGAGGGGAGGTGAGGAGAAGAGGGGCTATGCTCCTTGTATGGCCGACGGCTTTGCTGTTGTTTCCTCACGTTCATGCATCGCGGCAGTGTTGTCTAGCCTATCCTCTGTTGATGACCACATGTGGCTCCAATACCAATGTTGTACCTCTCTGATGACCCTCCCAGTTTTGACGTTGTCGCCTTCAGCTTGCAGACATTCCAAGGCGTGTTCGTCCTAATGTTGTACCTCTCAGTCATGGAGATCGATCGAATCCTTTTCTGCCCAGCTGTGTGTGTCTTTTATATCATCTTCTCTCACTAATTACCCACAAGGGTATTTTCTGATGGCCTCTCACATGAGTGCCACTTGGCACTCATGTGAGCATCCTACTCAACGTATCTAAGAGGTGAACCTCACCTCTTACTCAGAATCAATGAGTAGTACTCAATGTTACACACTTCCTTATACATGAGTGCCAAGTCCTTGTTCACTGCATCACTCCCAGGGGGGATTTGTTGATATATTTAGGTAGTCATGTGTGTGAACACACTAGGACTGCTAGGGCACTTTTTTCCCTCTTTCGGAGGCTTTTTTTCCCCTGGCTTGTATATATGCCTATAACCCTAACGGGTTACTTATCTTTGTACATTCTAGTGGTAATGCATTTAGTATATTGTGTTGTGCTCCAAGCTTCTTCTTCTTGCTTGTGTTGTTCACGTGCTTTTGCAAACCTCAAACTCCAGCAGATAATGGTGTGACAAACATAACAAGGCATTTATTTTTGCCTTGAATGGAAATGTGATGGCCCCAAAATTTAAACCCTACCTAAACTCATGGATCGACTCACAAAGATCATCTATTACCACCAATAGTCATGCATAGAGGTCATCTAACTTTGAAATTAGGGTTCCATAAATGTGGAGATCTCAAATTTTCTTCTCCTAATGATATGGGACTTAAAACTTAGATCATCATGGATCATTTAGTCATTTTGATAGCCACCTAGATAGTATTTTTAATTTCAATATCCATAACATGCATTATAATCTATATTGTACATGCCTCTTGAAGATCCATACATACCTCTTGGAGCACCTCTTCCTTTTGACTCCTTGGATTTCTAAAGCATATATTTCTTGTCATTGGTAAGACAACATATACTGCATGGAGGAGTATTTGGAATTCCCCCCTTGCCTTGCTAGCCCTTGTGTTGTTTCTTGAGATTTGACAACTCCAACCACAATTTGTTCTTCCTAGCCCTTGTGTTCGAGGAGAATAATGACTCCAATGCATTCCATGTTTCATATGATGTTTCCAACCTCTAAAATGTGGTAAAATAAAGTGAAAATAGATTTAAGGATGCATGAACTTGCCTATGCATCCTTGGAGCACCATGAAGCCAAGCTTTCCTCCTCTTCATGTATTGGTTGTGTGTGTCATGAGGAAGGAGATAAGGAAGAGAGCTCACACACACACACACTCACAATCAAAGAGCAACACACACATAGGTTGAGGCAAGGAAGAATGATCTTCTTCTTCTATTACATAAAAGGAATGTACAAGAATGACCTAAAATAACAATACAACAAGTGCAATATACAAAGAATAGTACATAAGGAAAAACCTAATGTCCGCAAATGAGTGAGATGGCAAGAAACAAATGTGCCATCACTCTTGGTAGACAAAGCTAGTAAAGCTCAATAAAGTATCCCTAACATATACTGGCGTGACCATTATACATGTCAGAGAAATGAAAAAGTGATATGTGTCATCTTGGATCATCACATGTTGAGCTTGATATCTCAAAACTCCCCCTCAAGCTCGACGTCATGTCCTCTAATCCAAGCATCATAACTTCTTCAGCTTCTCTACTCCAAGTGCTTGTTGGAGTTAGACATCTATGGAAGCACACGCACAACACAAGGAAGAAGAAGAAGCTTGGAGCACAATACACAATACTGAATGTATTACCACTAGAATGTACAAAGATAAGTAACTTGTTAGGGCTATAGGCATATATACAAGCCGGGGTGGAAAATCCTCCTAAAGAGGGAAAAAAGTGCCCCGATGGTCCTAGTGTGTTCACACACATCATTACCTAAATATATCAACAAATCCCCCCTGGAAGTGATGCGGTGAACAAGGAGCTGGCATTCGTGTATAAGGAAATGCCAAGCTATGTGGAATCAATCACACAAAAGGAAGTAAGCCCAAAGCTTTGCGGAAAGTTTCAAACTTCTCCCTAGGCAGAGCCTTCATGAAAAGGTCTGCAATGTTCTCTTGCATGGGCACATATGCCAAGCTGATCTCTCCAGCAAAGAACCTCTCCCTGACATAATGATAATGCACCTCAATGTGCTTAGTGTGAGCATGGAACATAGGGTTCCTCGCAACTGCCAATGTGATCTGACTGTCAGTGAAGATGGTGGTGACAGAAGATTGACCAACACCCAAATCAACCATAAGGTGTTTGAGCCACACACACTCAACAATCACTATGAAAGCTACCCTATACTTAGCCTCACAACTAGAAGTGGCCACAATAGGCTGCTGCTTGCTCAACCAGGATAAGCATGAGCTACCAAGCATGAAGCAATAACCACTAGTGGACACACGAGTGTCATAGCAACCAACCCAGTTAGATCCAGAAAAAGCATGCAAATCTAGTAGTAGTGATCCACCCTTGGGATAAAACAACCCAAGCACGGGGGGCTTGTTTAAGCCCATACAAAGCCTTTTGCAACCTACAAGCATATTTTGGGTGCTTTGAATCTTCATATCCTTGTGGTTGGTCCATATATACTTCTTCCTATAACTCACCATGTAGGAAAGCATTCTTCACATCCATCTGATGCAAAGTCCATCCTTTTGTTGTAGCTAATGCAACCAATTCTTTGACAGTAGAAATTTTGGCTATAGGGTTGAATGTTTCCTCATAATCAATGCCATATGTCTATGCATATCCTTTTGCTACCAATCATGCTTTATAACTGCTTATGCTACCATCAGCATTGTGCTTTACCTTGCAAACCCACTTGCAGCCTATGGGTTTCTTTTCTTGTGGCAATGGAACCAACCTCCATGTTTCGTTTCCATAAAGTGCAGTCATATCCTCATCCATAGCTTTTTCCCAATCTACATTTCTAATTGCATCTTCAAAACAATAAGGTTTAGCATATTGTATTACCTTGGTCATGTAGGCATAATGACAAGTCATATAACTGTCATACATCAATTGTTGCACTGAATTCCACATCCTTCCAGATCTTCTTGGCTCCAGATCACTTCTCCTTGTATCATCTACATGTGCCTTTCTAAATCCTTGAGTCTTCACATAGGGCAATCCAAGTTCCTCATCAAGGTTCTTTTCTGAATCGCTTGAATCTCCATCGATGTCTTCAAAACTTGTAGATGTTTTGCTACCAACAGAAAGCTTTTCTTTACCTTGCTTTGATGTAGTTGATGAATTTGCAGGATTGAAATTTCCGCGCAATATTCCACTCCATGGATTTGAGTTGGAATTGTTGCTCGGTGACGCACTTGGTCCACTCAAAACTTGAGATTCTACACTTGATTTTTCAACATTTTCTTTGTCATTTGGTTCAAGATCAAGCCCATCTTTAGCATCTGCATAAAAGTTTGACATTTCATCAAACACCACATCTTTGCTTACCTTCACCTGTCGTGTAAGTGGGTTATAACATTTATACCCCTTTTCCTCAAGAGAGTACCCAAGGAAGATACATTTCTCTACTTTTGGATCAAGCTTCATCCTCAAATCATCTGGAACATGTACATATCCAATACAACCAAATACTTTCATATGTGATAAGTTTGGCTTTTTACCTCTAAACTTCTCTTCAGATGTAACTTGATGTACAACAATAGTCAAAGTTCTGTTCATGATGTATACAACATTATGCATAGCTTTTGCCCAATAACAATGAGGCATATTCTTCTCAACCATCAAAGCTCTTGTTATTTCTACAATATGTCTACTTTTGCATTCAACAATGCCATTCTGTTGTGGTGTGTACCTGCATGAAAATTGATGTCAAATTCCATGACTTTTAAGAAAGTTGTTGAAGTCATTTGACATGTATTCACCCTTAATATCTTAATATACTTTCTTGTTTGATTTTCCACCATAGCCTCAAAATTCTAGAAGTGAGTGAACACCTCACTCTTCTCTTTCATGAAATACTTTTCATGTAAGGTTATCAATGAAAGTAACATAAAATCTGCAACCGCCCATAGATGTGGTCTTTGTAGGACCCCAAACATCTGTATTGTTAGATTTATTTAGACCTCCATGGTCTACCATTGGTCTACCCGCATTTGGTCGAGGATCCTAGCCGGGTCAAGGACCAAAGCTTGGGGGAGCCAAGGCTCTAGCACGGATCTTCGAGGTTATTCCATCTCCTCAGAGTGGCCATATGGGGAGTGTTTGGACCTTAGAGAAGATTCTAGAGGTGCGAAGGGCAAGGGCTATTTAAGGTTGGGAGGAGAGTGGCAAGTAGCTAATTGGGATCTTTCATTTGGTATCAGAGCTTGAGTGAGAGAGGGGAAAGTTTTTGAGAGAAAGCCACTTCATCTTCTTCTTGAGAAAAGTGGGGAGGAAAGTTCCTTGGAGAGAACGTACGTCGCGTGGAGTTTGGAGGGCCTTTTTCACGTGAGCGTGGCTGTCTCGGGGACATGAGGAGACCTGAACAAAAAGTTTTGTCGCCGTCGGCAGTTCTAACAGGAGGTAAGTTAACTTACTTCTTCATTATCCAAGTTCATTAGGATATCTTGGAGGAATCGAACCCCTGACCTCCTCGGTAGAAGACGCATGCCTTACCCAATTCTGCACATAGCCCTGATGTACTACACGCTACCGGCGCCTGTACAAGGAGTGAAAAAAAAAAGAGAAGTCGATAGAGCATGTTTTTTCTCTGAGTTTTACTTTTAAAATTCCTACCTAGGTGCACTAAAATGGCCATAGCTTGAGCTAGGAATATCCAAATTCAAAAATTAAAAGTGCTATGGATTCCTTGCTTCAAGAGCTTTCTAATAATAGGTTATTTTGATAGTTTTTGAGTGAATTTAACTTGTAATATATTGATAATTTGTATAGGATCATTTATTAGCATTTTTGGAAATTTATTAGTTTGTATAGCTTATACTTGGCGCTTATCGCCTGATGTATTTTAGGAATTTGTCGTTGCTTGTATTTTCATCATGTAGAATTGTATAGGACTTGGGTTTTGTGGTGTGATCAATGTATGGGATTGAGAGAGGATCTAGGGTATATCTTTTAGTTCATGTTTTACATGAGCAATCTATCGATTAGGAATATCATTAGTTTGGTATTACCTCTTTGCATTCACATGACTTATTAGTTGTCTTATGTTTTCCTTTTTAGAATGAATCCCGATGAGGTTGTAACTCCCATGGAAGAGGTTGAGCTTGAGCAACCTTATACTATGGAGATTACGAATCTCAATGCTAAAGTTAGAGGCATGGAGGATACCCTTCAGAAGATCCTCCAAGCAATTAAAAAACCAGAGGTTTCACCCATCAACACACCTATGCAGGTGGAAGTTCCATCTGCTGAACCATCTAGTTCACAAATACCATTGACAGATGTGGGGGCTTCTTCTGGTAGAGATGTTAGATGGCAAGTGAAAGATTTAAATCCACCTAAGTACCACAGACAAGTTAGTGCCAGGACGGCAGATGCGGTGGAGCAATGGATAAGTAAGTGGGAACAGTGTTTTCGACTTTGTAATATTGAGGATGAAAAACAGAAAATATAGCCAGCCACTTATAGTTTGATGGATGTTGCTCATCAGTGGTGGAGGAAAATAGAGCAAGAAGATAGAACCAGCCACTTGGGCAAAATTTAAAGTTATATTTTACAATAATTTTGTTCCTCCAGATGAACGTACTAGGGCTCTAGATGCATGGTTTTTCCTACAGTAGAGACAGTTTTCAGTGCAGGAGTATGTAGACAAATATAGGGAAATCTTGTTGAAGATTCCAGATCAGGTGCCTGATTTTCTTCAAGTGCATAAATTTGTTCTTGGGCTTAGGGAGACGTTGCGTCCACTTGTGCGCAAGGAGCGTTGCCACACCCTAAATGAGGCAGTAGAACTTCCATTGGTGTTGGAGGATGGGCGACGCTCTCGATTGCAGCCTTCTGGACAAAAGAATACTTAGACAAGATTCAAGAAGCCTTTAGCTTCAGTTCGAGCATCTAACAGACAGATGAACGTCATTCAGACTTCGAGTCATGGGAAGAGGAAAGTAAGTGCATCCATGGCAGATAGAGCTTTTCAGAGATCCAGTTTGACATAGCAACAGAAAGAAAAGGCTCGCCGTGAGGGTCTTTGTTATGAATGCCTAGGTCGGCATGCTTACAGGATGTGTCCTAAGAAGAAAAAGAAGATATCTGCAGCAATGGTGGTGGAGAGGTAGCAGTCCTCGCCATCCACTCCATCATCTCCTTCATATTTTGATCTTCTAGCTACAGACACTTAGATGGATGCTCCGTCTAAAGATAAACAACCCATCTTAAATATAACAGTGAATAAGAAGGTTAAGAATGTTCCAGATGTGGTGTTATCCTCAGTACCTTAGAAAGGGTATCAGTTTCCAGACACCAAGTTGGTTGTCATGAGTGGGGAAGTTCATGGACATCTTGTTAAAGTTCTATTCGATACAGGATCCACACATAATGTTATTAACTCTTCCTTAGTCAAGAAACTAAAGTTGAAGACTACTCCATCTGCATACACGTACAGGGTAGAGTTGGCAGATGGGAAGGGATATGAGATCTGGGATCGACGAGTTATTGGATTACCAGTCCAGATACAGACTTATAGAGATGAGCTAGATTTCGAGATCGCCAGGTTGGCTAGATTTGATCTCGTCCTCAGTAAATAGTGGCATGCAAGTAAGAAGCCAACTATTGATTTTTAGACTCATATATATCAGTTCAATCATAATGGTCACCGCATTATCATCCGTGGAGAGCCGGATGTCAAGGTGTACAGACGAGCATCTACCTCTGCAATGGTAAAAGCAAAGTGTAAGTATTTGTATTTCTTATATTTTGAGCATAAAGAGCTGTTAAATTTACAAATTCAAACTAGTCTAGAAGCTCAGTTAGCTTCTAGAATGAAAACTGAATTCCACCACTTGTTTCTTTCAGAGTTACCTTCAGGTCTTCCGCCTCACAGAAAAGTCGAGCATAGGATTGAGCTAGTACCAGGAGCTCATCCACCGGCCAGACAACTGTATCGAATGAGTCTGCAAGAGGAGGCAGAAGTACGTCATACTGTCGAGGAGTATCTTGACAAAGGACTTATCAGATCCAGTTATTCACCTTTTGCAGCCCCAGTGCTTTTGGTTTACAAAAAGGATGGATCTTTCAGGATGTGTATAGACTTTAGGGCACTAAATAAAGTTACAATAAAACACAGATATCCGATGCCTCGCATTGATGATATTCTGGATGCACTAGGAGGTGCTATTGTAAATATTAAAATAGACTTAAAAAGTGGTTATCATCAAATAAGAGTCAAGGATGATGATGTACATAAAACAGCTTTTCGTACTATATTTGATCATTATGAGTATCTTGTAATGCCTTTTGGTTTAACTAATGCTCCAGCTACTTTTATGATGCTCATGAATGATATTTTTCGTCCTTTTATTGGTCAGTTTATGGTTGATTTTGTAGATGATCTGTTGGTTTATAGTAAAAGTTTGGAAGAACATGAATGTCATTTGCGTACAGTTTTTCAAATGTTGGATGACAATACTTTGTACGTCAGTCCAGAGAAGACACAACTATGTTTATCTGAGGTTGAGTACTTAGGACATATAATTTCTGTAGATGGAATTAGAATGGATCCACGGAAAGTTTTTGTGATCCTTGGTTGGCCGATTCCTCAGAATGAGCGCCAATTGCGATCATGCTTAGGATTATCGGGCTTCTATAGGAAATTCATTGCCAGCTATTCGCACATAGTTGTGCCATTGACGGATTTATTATAGAATAATCAAAAGTTTGTTTGGACTAGTGCACAACAGAAAGCTTTTGACACATTAAAACAAGCAATTTCAAGTGCCCCAATTTTATTGGTAGTAGATCCCCAAAAACCTTTTGAAATAGAAACCAATGCTAGTGGCATCGCAGTTGGTGCAGTTTTGATTCAAGATGGTAGACCAGTAGCTTTTGAAAGTAAGAAACTTTCTCTAGCTCAGAGAAATTGGCCTGTCCATGAACAAGAATTATATGCAATAGTCCATGCTTTGAAGATTTGGAGGCACTATCTATATGGTGCAACTTTTAAAGTATACACAGATCATCACACATTGAAGTATTTCTCTTCCCAGCCTGATCTTCGGGGGAGACAGGCTAGATGGGCTGAGTTGATGCAAGAATTTCATATGGAAATTCTATATAGAAAAGGAAAAATGAATACAGTTGCAGATGCATTATCTCGTATTTTGCATCAGATTAGCTTCACAATTCTTGATAGTGATTTGATCCAAGAGATCAAAGATTCACAGATTGAAGATGATTATTGTCAGTCTATAATCAACAAGTTATCACAAAGTGATAAAGATCAAGCATTCTCAAATTTTCAAGTGGAGCAAGGTTTGCTCAAAAGAAAGGGGAAGATTTGTATGCCTAATTCCCAAGAAGGGAAGTTTAGAAAAGAGGTTATTTTTGAGAACCACGATGCACCTTGTGCAGGACATCCTGGTATTGAGAAAACTTTGCAGTTGATCAGACGTACTTTTTGGTGGCCTAAGATGGTCAGAGATGTAAACAATTATGTAAGTCAGTGTTTTAAATGTTAGGTGAATAAAGCAGAGAGGATTAGTTCTCCAGGTCTGCTACAACCATTAGAGATACCATAGTATTGTTGGGATAGTATTTCCATGGACTTCATAATGGGTTTACCTAGAACACCACGACAAAAGAATGATATTCTTGTAGTGGTTGATCGTCTGAGCACAATGGCACACTTTATTCCTACAAAAGAATCAGTGGAGGCTCCGCAAGTCGCGGAACTATTTATTCAAAATATTTTTAGACTACATGGTCTACCTAGATCTATAGTTTCAGACAGGGATCCCAGGTTCACAGGAAATTTTTGGAAACACGTGTTCAATAAGCTTCAAGTTCAACTCAAGATGAGTAGTGTAGAGCATCCACAAAAAGACGATCAGACCGAAAGAGTTAATCAGATACTGGAAGATATGCTACGGGCATATGTTTCAGAAAAGCAAACAGATTGGGATAGTTTTCTCCCATTAGTTGAATTTGCTTATAATAGTTGGAAGCATAAGACTACTAGGCTTGCACCTTTTGAGGTGATCTATGGATTTATTCCACATAGTCGAGCTACCATTGGATTACCTAGGAAATCTCTGAGTGCTTCACAGTTTTTGACAGATATGCAAGCTAACTTAAAAATAGCTCAGTTCAATCTCCAGCAAGCTGCTGAAAGGATGAAAGCATTTGTAGATCGACATCGAACACCACGAACGTTTCAAGAGGGAGATCGTGTGTTTTTACAGGTTCCACTTGGTTCATTATTGACAGTGGGTCAGAAACCCAAGTTATCCCCTAGATTTTGTGGACCTTGGACAGTAATCAAGAAGATTAGTGATGTCGCATATAAATTGCAATTGCCAGATAATTGCAAAGTTCACCCAGTTTTCCATGTTAGCAAGTTGAGACCATACATTTCTCGAGATGAGAATTGTAAAGATGGTTTAGTTGCTTTAGAAAATGGAGCATCTCAGCCAGATGTTCCATTTTAGGTTCTTGATAAGAGGGAGTGGAAGTTGAGAAATCACTCCATACTAGAGTATTTAGTAGCATGGACTAACCGTCCACTCACAGATGCTACTTGGGAAACAGAAGCTCTGATTCGCAAACACTTTCCTTCCTTGATCACTGAGGACAGTGATCTCTAGAAGGGGGAGAGAGTGTTAGATTTATTTAGACCTCCATGGTCTACCATTGGTCTACCTACATTTGGTCGAGGACCCTAGCCGGGTCAAGGTCCAGAGCTCGGGGGAGCCAAGGCTCTAGCACGGATCTTCGAGGTTATTCCATCTCCTCAGAGTGGCCATATGGGGAGTGTTTAGAACTTAGAGAAGGTTCTAGAGGTGCCAAGGGCAAGGGCTATTTAAGGTTGGGAGGAGAGTGGCAGGTAGCTAATTGGGATCTTTCATGTATGTACTATTTCTAGAACATTCTCACTAACATGCTTCTCATGTGGAAATGATGCTCTTGACTGTTTACCAAATTGACATGCTGCACATACCTTTTGCATTTCTACAACTTTGAAATTTGGTAATCCACCATCGGCCTTCTCCACGAGCTCTCTACAGCCACACTGGCTCTGATACCATGTCACGAGCAGGGAGATAAGGAAGAGAGCTCACACACACACACTCTCACAATCAAAGAGGAGCACACACACACATATTGAGGCAAGAAAGAATGATCTTCTTCTTCTTCTATTACAAAAATGGAATGTACAAGAATGACCTAAAACAACAATACACCAAGTGCAATATATAAAGAACAGTACATAAGGAAAAACCTAATGTCCGTAAATGAGTGAGCTTGCAAAAAACAAATGTGCCATCACTCTCGGTAGATAAATCTAGTAAAGCTCAATGAAGTATCTCTGACATATACCTGCAGGACCACTATACATCTCAGAGAAATGAAAAAGTGATATGTGTCATCCTGGATCATCACATGTTGAGCTTCATATCTGAATAGTGTGTTGGTCCTTTGGTTGGTCTTTCTTCACTTGTGATATATCAATCAAGATTTCTACCTTGTAACTACACCTCCATCCTCATAGACCATGTTGGATAGTTTTTTCTTTGAAGCTTCTCAATTATTGATGGAAATCAATCACCCATTTTACCTACTTCAAGATTTGTAAACCTTTTTAGATGCAAAATTTTGGCATGCACATTTTGAAAATTTGGTTTTTGCAAATTTGCGATGCCTATTAGAAATTGATGTGATGTGTCTTTGTTTAGAGTTAAGGCACCTAAACATATTGTGAGGGTTATATTCTAACAAAACGAAAACAATCTTCCTTTCTCGAAGACGTGGCATGGTGAAAGCTGAGTCTACATCTTAACTCATACATAATGGTGTTTGTTGTTTTACAAGGGCAATATCTTGTTGATTACCTACACTTTGTGACTTCTATAAATAGTTTTCTTTTTGGAAAAGCATGGACATATTCAATAAATGCAATATATATATATATATATATATATATATATATATATATATATATATATATATATATATATATATATATATATATATATATATATATATATATATATATATATATATATATATGAATATTTTATAGTCTTGATGGATAATTTGTGAACATATAAAACGGACACCCTCCATTCGAAATTGAGAGGGGCGTAGATGCATTCTTAATTTAGTGAATTTTTGGCCAAATGTGAGATAAAAACAAGAATATAGCTAAATAAAAGGAATTGAAACTAAGTGTATCCATGTAAATTATGATTGTTCCTTTAGTCATAAAAGGGGCAAATTTGGAAGGGAACTTGCCAAAGATAAAGAGAAGCTCACTTAAAGATATTTCTTGAACGATTTGGTTGTAGAATAAGCTTTTTATATTGAGATTTTCTTATAATCTTCCTATCTTATCCATTTTTATCCTTCTTATGGAATCATTAACTTTTCATTTTTAATACTTCAAATGAGTCCCTACTAGGTTACCTACCCATCCATTCACTCTTGTAGGCCATATTTTGCATAGCTTTACCTATGCAAGTTTATCACTCCCATGGATGTGTACTTGTTAGGTAGTATTGATGAAGATAAATTTTGTAAGCCAATCTACCATCAATGCATAAGGAGAGCTTACTGGTGAGTAATAGAAGCTTTCCCACATTTTTTTTTCTTTTACATTGCTCTATCACATACATGCCAATCTTTTTTCCGTTGAGCCAATATTTTGGAGTGAAAATTTGCAAGTTTGGGTGTGTGTATTCCACTACTTGAAGCGTCAAAACTGAGAAACAAGAAAGATAATGGTGACTGAAGTTTAATCTTCTTTATTTGAATTGATTGAAAGAACGAATGTACAAGTGAATTGGCATCGTACCCATTGGACCCCTGTATCCCACAAAGCACAAGTTAGATTGCCCAAAAGCGATACTTGGAAAGAACCGCCCAAAAGCAATTGGTTTAATTCGTTCGAAAGCAAAGTCTACCCAAAGACAATTTGTTTAATCTACTTGAAAGCAATACAATGAACTTGAGCCCACAACTGTCTTTCCATTGAGAAGAGTTGAACCCTCGCCTCCACCTCAAAAAACAAAAGACCCAAAAAACAAAAGACCCAACCAATCAGTGTAATGCACGTGGGCATATCTATCTATGTTATGTATGTACATATTGATATATGTACCTATGTATGCCATTTGCGTATGTATTTTATTAACCTTAATACCTATTCTTTCCTTTTTTTTTAAATTCCATCTCCCTATCATTTATCTCTCATCATCTCTCTGCTCACATACACGTCATTTAGCCTCACTCTTTCTATCTTAAACATACTTTAATTTCATGCACTCTCCATCTCCTTTATCTCACACAAATTCTTAACATCTCTTTTGAAGTGAGGGATGGTCCATGTGACAAGAAGATGGTCCATGTCTATTAGCTCTATGAAAATTGAGGGGATAAGATGGTCCATGTGTATTCGGTCTATATGAAATTTGAGGGGATGGTTCATGTGATATAGAAAAACTAATTTTCCCCAAATATGTCCACATAAAATACATTGAAAATTTTAATATGATTTTTTTTTGCATGGAGAGATGACCTCATCCTAGAGTTGATTTGTAGATTATGTACATACCTCATCCTAGAGTTGATTTGTAGATTATGTACATACATACACACATACATACATACACAATTACGTACACACACATACATACATACATATATATATATATGTTGGTGCATATCAAGCCTTCACACATTGGCTTGAAATCTTGAAAGACTAGCTTGGACAAAGCTTCATCAAGGCTTCACTTGAAGCAAGGCTCATATGAACATATGCTTAGATGTTCTTACTTTTTACTCCTGTGTAAAAGTCATTGTGACTTGGAATAGTTTGTAATCATACCTACTTGAGAAAGTCGTGGAAATTTGAATGTTGTAATGGAGAAAATATCTCCCTACTTTTAGAGGAGAGATTCTAGGGAGCCTTAGTTTGAATTTCAAATTCAAATGAACACAAAACTCCTATAAAAGATGAAGAAGAAAAGTCGCGGGTGTGTCACTCATTCTAGCTCATCTCCCGAGACATTTTTATCATTATAACTTATTGTGTGTGAGTGCTATCTTATAGCCAACACCACAATACCTCATTTAGCTATGCTTGCCAAGCTAATGAGATTGTACAAACATATTAATCAATAGAAGTATACATTCACTATCTCTGTTTTTTCTCTGAGTCATCCACTCCAAGTCTGTCAACTTCCAAGGAGCATTTCTCAGTGCTCACTGAACCAAATCAAGTGATCTATAGCTCATTGGAACCAGCTCAAGGTCTTCTACAAGCATACAAAATCTCAGAAGTTTTCATTCAGCCATTTGGAAGAAATCCGCTTCGAAGTGCACACTGGTCAGTGTCTGCAGAGTTCCTAAAAAGTCGGGGGTAATCAGAATTTTGCTAAACTTATCTCTCAGTGTATGGTTTATCAATTTGAGTGATTCCACTTGTGATTGGTAGCTTACTAAGGTACTTTAATACTCCCAAAAGGAATTGTTCCAATTTTAAGTGTGCTGGTCACACTGAGCATAACACTGAGCAGGTGTAATTACATAAATAGTAAGTTTTTTTGGATTTGTGAAGGAACCAAGTTATCTGTTTTGGTTTGATCATTTCACAAACCATTTGCAAAGTACATATATGGTTTCTTGGTATCATTTGAAAGCTCAAGGAGTCTACTAAGCATCTCTGGAGTCAAAGGAGGGCAGGTGTGAAGCAGGTTTTGCAGCATCAACTCATTTCTTGAGTACATCCAACCATCACTCTCAACAGTGGTATCAGAGCAAAGAAGGTAAACATGGGTGATGGTTTCCCTTCATTCATTGACAAATTGGACAGAAATAATTACCAGGCTTGGTCATTGAGAATGAAGACCTATCTACAAGGGAGAAGCTTATTTGGATACATATCAGGAGATGAGGAATTGCCCTCATTCAAGACTAGAGGACTACCCACAAAGGATGAACATGAAAGGCTCAACCAATGGTGTGCAAAGGATGCTTTGGCAAGGTCTTATCTCTTAAACTCTATATCTGACTTTCTTTTACCTCATGTAAGGAATTGTAAAACTTCCCAAGAGACTTGGGAAACCTTGTCAAACTACTTTTCTTCCAACACAAGGGCTAGGAAGAATCAATTGTGGATTGAGTTCACAACCCTTAGGAAGCAGTCCAAACAATCAGTCTCTGAGTATGTGACAAAGATCAAAGATGTGGCAGACCAACTAGCAAGCATTGGAGAGGAAATAGAAGAGGAACAAATAGTCAGGCAAGTAACAAATGGACTCAAGGCAGATGATAAGTGGGAAAGTTTCACCACTGCAATGGATCTCTATATGGACATGCATACCCCTGATCTCACAACACTTATGGGCCAACTATTCACACATGAAGCAAAGTTTACAAAGGCAGGAGATCAATCAAAAGGTAACAACCCCTCTGCTCTCTATAATGATAAGAAAGTTAAAGATAAAGGTAAAGGGAAGAAACAGGATGAAGAATGCTCTACCTCTCAAGCTAATTATGCAGGGAGAGGTAGGTCATCTAGAGGAAGAGGCAGAGGAGGTAAGTCAGGTAGGGGGAGACCCTACAACTCATCACCATGCAACATTTGTGGATTGTCCAATCATACCACAGATGAATGCTACAAGAAGTACAAAAATCAGAGAGGAAGAGGCTACTCAAGAGGTGGATAGTCTCAAGGGAGAGGCAGATTCAATCAACACCAAGGCTACAATGGATACAACAACCAATACAACAACAACTACAACAACAACCACAATGGTAACTACCAAGGTGGATTCAGAAATAGAAGAGACTACAACAACTACACAGAGGAGCAAGATGACTCCCTATTGATCATGAATATGACCTCCAAGATAGGTACAAATGATGATCATTTATTTTATATTGATTCAGGATGTTCTAACCATGTAGCTGGCAATGTGGCACTACTTTCTGATTTGGAAGAGCCCAAGGGCAAACATCAGGTACAAACAGGTGATGACACTAAACATTATGTTGTCAAAATTGGTAATGTGAAGACATGTGATGGTAACCAAAACCTATTAAGCAGGGTACTCTATGTACCAACCATCACAAAGAATCTAATGAGTGTTGGTCAGATTGTGGAGAAAGGTTTGCAGGTCAGATTCACACAACATGGAGCATATGTGGAGGACCCAAAACATGGATTCAGAAGGATAGCCAAAGGGGAGAAATCAGGTAGATTATTTACATTTGAGCTAGAAGACACCAAGAACATTGCTTTGTATAATTATAAGGATCAGACACTTTCAGAGTTAGAAATATGGCACAAGAGATTAGGGCACATAGGTGAAAGAACCCTAAAACAAATGTGCAGGGATCAATGTGTGCTTGGGATACCTAATGTGTCCAAGCAACACATGATATACAAGTGTGGATCATGTCAATTTGGTAAGTCTCACAGATTACCCTACTCAAGGAAAGGTTTCATGCATGAAGACTACCTAGACTTGGTACATACAGATGTTTGGGGACCTAGCAAGGACCCTTCCATTTCTGGTTCAAGGTATTATGTGTCCTTCATTGATGATTATAGCAGGTGGACCATTTTATACTTTATGAAGCATAAAGATGAAGTGTTTAATTGTTTCAAGAGGTATCTTGCACTTGTTGAAAATCAAACAGGAAGAAGCTTGAAGAGGCTAAGGTCAGATGGTGGAGGAGAATACTTCTCCAATGAGTTTGAAGATTTCTTGCAGGAAAGAGGTATCAAAAGGGAGATTACTACAAGATACTCACCTGAACAAAATGGGGTAGCTGAAAGAAGGAATAGAATCATAGTAGAAACAGCTAGGTATATGCTTAATGAGAAAAAGTTACCAAATTATCTTTGGGCAGAGAGTGTATCCACTGCCACTTATCTTATCAATAGGTTGCCATCCAAATCACTTGATGGCATGACACCATATGAAGCTTGGCATGGTAAGAGACCCTCTCTGGATCATTGCAAAATCTTTGGTTGTGTAGCATATGTGCATATTCCCTCACAGGTAAGGGGAAAGCTAGATCCCAAGGCTGAAAAATGTGTCTTCATTGGTTATGATTTGAACCAAAAGGGATACAGATTCTACAATCCAACAAACAAAGGTTTCAAGGTAAGCAGAGATGTCATCTTTGATGAGAATGACTCTTGGTATGAAAATGAATGCAGGAAGATTAGTCTACCCTATGACATGGAAGAAGATTTTCCAAAGCTCACTAAGGAAGAACCAACTTAGCAAGAAGATTCAAGCTCAGATGATGATGATACAATAAACCTTGAAGAGTTCAAGGCTTGGAAGTCCAAAGGAAATATGAAGATGAAGCAATTAGAGGATAAACCAGAAACTTCAACTCAAGCAATGAGGAGATCTCAGAGAGAAAAGAAGAAGCCTATCAGATTTGGGTATGACACATCACTTGTAACTAAACATTCTGTATATCTTGCAAAGGACTTGTTGAATGAAGAACCAGGTACCTATGAAGAAGCAATTACCAAACCAGAATGGAAAGAAGCCATGGATGAAGAGATGGAAGCTCTCAAGGAAAGTGATACTTGGGACTTGGTACCCAAGAAAGACTCTATGAAGGTAATAGGATCCAGATGGATCTACAAATTAAAGAAGAATTCAGATGGAACAATAAACAGGTACAAAGCTAGGTTGGTAGCCAAGGGTTTTGCACAAACCCAAGGCATTGATTATGAGGAGACATTTTCTCCTGTGGCTAAGATGCCAACTATCAGAATTTTGGTGAGTATAACTGCATCCAAAAATGGGAACATGTACCAATTAGATGTCAAGAATGATTTCTTGAATGGATGGATATCTGAAGAAGTCTACATGTCACAACCACCTGGCTATGAAGATCCAAAAAAGGTACATTATGTTTGTAAATTGAAGAAGGCTCTGTATGGTTTAAAGCAGGCACCTAGGGCATGGAATTACAGGTTGACAACCTACCTCCAAGACCAAGGATTTGTGATGAGTAAAGCAGACACTTCTCTATTCATAAAGAGAAGTAGTACAGAGGTAATCTACTTATGCGTTTATGTTGATGACATCATCATTATAGGTAATGATGTCAATGGGATTAGACACATCAAAGGACAGATGATGAAAGAATTCAAGATTAGTGATCTTGGATTATTGAAGTATTTCTTAGGTCTTGAGTTAGTCTACACCAACTCAGGTATATATATCACTCAAAAGAAGTATGTGCAGGATATGGTCAAGAAGTTTGGTTTGCAGGATACTAAGGTATCTACTACTCCAATGGAGGTCAATCTAAAGCTAAGTGCTCATGAAGGAGAAGAAATCCAAGACATTACAGGATACCAAAGTATGGTAGGTAGTTTGAACTATGCTACCTTGACAAGAATTGACATAGCATATGGAGTTAGTGTGCTTAGTCAGTTCATGCACAAACCAAGAGTACCTCACCTAGAGGCAGCAAAGAAGATCTTGAAGTATCTCAAGGGAACTCAAAGTCATGGTTTGTACTTTCCTTATACATCAGATATTGACATTAAAGTTTACTCAGATGCAGATTGGGCAGGATGCAAGGATGATAGGAGAAGCACCTCAGGATACATTTGTTTTGCAGGAGATAAGCCTATCTCTTGGTCAGCAAAGAAGCAACCTACAGTGGCATTGTCATCCACTAAAGCAGAGTATAGAGGGCTTGCCAATGCCACTCAAGAAGCTATCTGGTTGAAGCTTCTATATACAGAGTTAGGTCTACACACAAGACCACCTATTATCTTTGGAGACAACACTAGCTCTCTTCACCTTGCAGCAAATCCAATTTATCATGCCAGAACCAAACACATAGAGGTTCATTACCACTATGTGAGAGAGAAGCTACTTAGCAAAGAGATTCAATTGACATATGTGTCTACTAATATGCAATGTGCAGATTTACTTACAAAGGCATTGGATGGAAACAAGTTATGCAGATTTAAATCCATGATTGGATTGCAGGAAGTGATTGAAGAATGAAGAAGAAGACTTAAGCCAAAGTGTTTGGCTTGAGGGGGAGCTGTTGGTGCATATCAAGCCTTCACACATTGGCTTGAAATCTTGAAAGACTAGCTTGGACAAAGCTTCATCAAGGCTTCACTTGAAGCAAGGCTCATATGAACATATGCTTAGATGTTCTTACTTTTTACTCCTGTGTAAAAGTCATTGTGACTTGGAATAGTTTGTAATCATACCTACTTGAGAAAGTCGTGGAAATTTGAATGTTGTAATGGAGAGAATATCTCCCTACTTTTAGAGGAGAGATTCTAGGGAGCCTTAGTTTGAATTTCAAATTCAAATGAACACAAAACTCCTATAAAAGATGAAGAAGAAAAGTCGCGGGTGTGTCACTCATTCTAGCTCATCTCCCGAGACATTTTTATCATTATAACTTATTGTGTGTGAGTGCTATCTTATAGCCAACACCACGATACCTCATTTAGCTATGCTTGCCAAGCTAATGAGATTGTACAAACATATTAATCAATAGAAGTATACATTCACTATCTCTGTTTTTTCTCTGAGTCATCCACTCCAAGTCTGTCAACTTCCAAGGAGCATTTCTCAGTGCTCACTGAACCAAATCAAGTGATCTATAGCTCATTGGAACCAGCTCAAGGTCTTCTACAAGCATACAAAATCTCAGAAGTTTTCATTCAGCCATTTGGAAGAAATCCGCTTCGAAGTGCACACTGGTCAGTGTCTGCAGAGTTCCTAAAAAGTCGGGGGTAATCAGAATTTTGCTAAACTTATTTCTCAGTGTATGGTTTATCAATTTGAGTGATTCCACTTGTGATTGGTAGCTTACTAAGGTACTTTAATACTCCCAAAAGGAATTGTTCCAATTTTAAGTGTGTTGGTCACACTGAGCATAACACTGAGCAGGTGTAATTACATAAATAGTAAGTTTTTTTGGATTTGTGAAGGAACCAAGTTATCTGTTTTGGTTTGATCATTTCACAAACCATTTGCAAAGTACATATATGGTTTCTTGGTATCATTTGAAAGCTCAAGGAGTCTACTAAGCATCTTTGGAGTCAAAGGAGGGCAGGTGTGAAGCAGGTTTTGCAGCATCAACTCATTTCTTGAGTACATCCAACCATCACTCTCAACAGTGGTATCAGAGCAAAGAAGGTAAACATGGGTGATGGTTTCCCTTCATTCATTGACAAATTGGACAGAAATAATTACCAGGCTTGGTCATTGAGAATGAAGACCTATCTACAAGGGAGAAGCTTATTTGGATACATATCAGGAGATGAGGAATTGCCCTCATTCAAGACTAGAGGACTACCCACAAAGGATGAACATGAAAGGCTCAACCAATGGTGTGCAAAGGATGCTTTGGCAAGGTCTTATCTCTTAAACTCTATATCTGACTTTCTTTTACCTCATGTAAGGAATTGTAAAACTTCCCAAGAGACTTGGGAAACCTTGTCAAACTACTTTTCTTCCAACACAAGGGCTAGGAAGAATCAATTGTGGATTGAGTTCACAACCCTTAGGAAGCAGCCCAAACAATCAGTCTCTGAGTATGTGACAAAGATCAAAGATGTGGTAGACCAACTAGCAAGCATTGGAGAGGAAATAGAAGAGGAGCAAATAGTCAGGCAAGTAACAAATGGACTCAAGGCAGATGATAAGTTGGAAAGTTTCACCACTGCAATGGATCTCTATATGGACATGCATACCCCTGATCTCACAACACTTATGGGCCAACTATTCACACATGAAGCAAAGTTTACAAAGGCAGGAGATCAATCAAAAGGTAACAACCCCTCTGCTCTCTATACTGATAAGAAAGTTAAAGATAAAGGTAAAGGGAAGAAACAGGATGAAGAATGCTCTACCTCTCAAGCTAATTATGCAGGGAGAGGTAGGTCATCTAGAGGAAGAGGCAGAGGAGGTAAGTCAGGTAGGGGGAGACCCTACAACTCATCACCATGCAACATTTGTGGATTGTCCAATCATACCACAGATGAATGCTACAAGAAGTACAAAAATCAGAGAGGAAGAGGCTACTCAAGAGGTGGATACTCTCAAGGGAGAGGCAGATTCAATCAACACCAAGGCTACAATGGATACAACAACCAATACAACAACAACTACAACAACAACCACAATGGTAACTACCAAGGTGGATTCAGAAATAGAAGAGACTACAACAACTACACAGAGGAGCAAGATGACTCCCTATTGATCATGAATATGACCTCCAAGATAGGTACAAATGATGATCATTTATTTTATATTGATTCAGGATGTTCTAACCATGTAGCTGGCAATGTGGCACTACTTTCTGATTTGGAAGAGCCCAAGGGCAAACATCAGGTACAAACAGGTGATGACACTAAACATTATGTTGTCAAAATTGGTAATGTGAAGACTTGTGATGGTAACCAAAACCTATTAAGCAGGGTACTCTATGTACCAACCATCACAAAGAATCTAATGAGTGTTGGTCAGATTGTGGAGAAAGGTTTGCAGGTCAGATTCACACAACATGGAGCATATGTGGAGGACCCAAAACATGGATTCAGAAGGATAGCCAAAGGGGAGAAATCAGGTAGATTATTTACATTTGAGCTAGAAGACACCAAGAACATTGCTTTGTATAATTATAAGGATCAGACACTTTCAGAGTTAGAAATATGGCACAAGAGATTAGGGCACATAGGTGAAAGAACCCTAAAACAAATGTGTAGGGATCAATGTGTGCTTGGGATACCTAATGTGTCCAAGCAACACATGATATACAAGTGTGGATCATGTCAATTTGGTAAGTCTCACAGATTACCCTACTCAAGGAAAGGTTTCATGCATGAAGACTACCTAGACTTGGTACATACAGATGTTTGGGGACCTAGCAAGGACCCTTCCATTTCTGGTTCAAGGTATTATGTGTCCTTCATTGATGATTATAGCAGGTGGACCATTTTATACTTTATGAAGCATAAAGATGAAGTGTTTAATTGTTTCAAGAGGTATCTTGCACTTGTTGAAAATCAAACAGGAAGAAGCTTGAAGAGGCTAAGGTCAGATGGTGGAGGAGAATACTTCTCCAATGAGTTTGAAGATTTCTTGCAGGAAAGAGGTATCAAAAGGGAGATTACTACAAGATACTCACCTGAACAAAATGGGGTAGCTGAAAGAAGGAATAGAATCATAGTAGAAACAGCTAGGTCTATGCTTAATGAGAAAAAGTTACCAAATTATCTTTGGGCAGAGAGTGTATCCACTGCCACTTATCTTATCAATAGGTTGCCATCCAAATCACTTGATGGCATGACACCATATGAAGCTTGGCATGGTAAGAGACCCTCTCTGGATCATTGCAAAATCTTTGGTTGTGTAGCATATGTGCATATTCCCTCACAGGTAAGGGGAAAGCTAGATCCCAAGGCTGAAAAATGTGTCTTCATTGGTTATGATTTGAACCAAAAGGGATACAGATTCTACAATCCAACAAACAAAGGTTTCAAGGTAAGCAGAGATGTCATCTTTGATGAGAATGACTCTTGGTATGAAAATGAATGCAGGAAGATTAGTCTACCCTATGACATGGAAGAAGATTTTCCAAAGCTCACTAAGGAAGAACCAACTTAGCAAGAAGATTCAAGCTCAGATGATGATGATACACTAAACCTTGAAGAGTTCAAGGCTTGGAAGTCCAAAGGAAATATGAAGATGAAGCAATTAGAGGATAAACCAGAAACTTCAACTCAAGCAATGAGGAGATCTCAGAGAGAAAAGAAGAAGCCTATCAGATTTGGGTATGACACATCACTTGTAACTAAACATTCTGTATATCTTGCAAAGGACTTGTTGAATGAAGAACCAGGTACCTATGAAGAAGCAATTACCAAACCAGAATGGAAAGAAGCCATGGATGAAGAGATGGAAGCTCTCAAGGAAAGTGATACTTGGGACTTGGTACCCAAGAAAGACTCTATGAAGGTAATAGGATCCAGATGGATCTACAAATTAAAGAAGAATTCAGATGGAACAATAAACAGGTACAAAGCTAGGTTGGTAGCCAAGGGTTTTGCACAAACCCAAGGCATTGATTATGAGGAGACATTTTCTCCTGTGGCTAAGATGCCAACTATCAGAATTTTGGTGAGTATAACTGCATCCAAAAATGGGAACATGTACCAATTAGATGTCAAGAATGCTTTCTTGAATGGATGGATATCTGAAGAAGTCTACATGTCACAACCACCTGGCTATGAAGATCCAAAAAAGGTACATTATGTTTGTAAATTGAAGAAGGCTCTGTATGGTTTAAAGCAGGCACCTAGGGCATGGAATTACAGGTTGACAACCTACCTCCAAGACCAAGGATTTGTGATGAGTAAAGCAGACACTTCTCTATTCATAAAGAGAAGTAGTACAGAGGTAATCTACTTATGTGTTTATGTTGATGACATCATCATTACAGGTAATGATGTCAATGGGATTAGACACATCAAAGGACAGATGATGAAAGAATTCAAGATTAGTGATCTTGGATTATTGAAGTATTTCTTAGGTCTTGAGTTAGTCTACACCAACTCAGGTATATATATCACTCAAAAGAAGTATGTGCAGGATATGGTCAAGAAGTTTGGTTTGCAGGATACTAAGGTATCTACTACTCCAATGGAGGTCAATCTAAAGCTAAGTGCTCATGAAGGAGAAGAAATCCAAGACATTACAGGATACCAAAGTATGGTAGGTAGTTTGAACTATGCTACCTTGACAAGAATTGACATAGCATATGGAGTTAGTGTGCTTAGTCAGTTCATGCACAAACCAAGAGTACCTCACCTAGAGGCAGCAAAGAAGATCTTGAAGTATCTCAAGGGAACTCAAAGTCATGGTTTGTACTTTCCTTATACATCAGATATTGACATTAAAGTTTACTCAGATGCAGATTGGGCAGGATGCAAGGATGATAGGAGAAGCACCTCAGGATACATTTGTTTTGCAGGAGATAAGCCTATCTCTTGGTCAGCAAAGAAGCAACCTACAGTGGCATTGTCATCCACTAAAGCAGAGTATAGAGGGCTTGCCAATGCCACTCAAGAAGCTATCTGGTTGAAGCTTCTATATACAGAGTTAGGTCTACACACAAGACCACCTATTATCTTTGGAGACAACACTAGCTCTCTTCACCTTGCAGCAAATCCAATTTATCATGCCAGAACCAAACACATAGAGGTTCATTACCACTATGTGAGAGAGAAGCTACTTAGCAAAGAGATTCAATTGACATATGTGTCTACTAATATGCAATGTGCAGATTTACTTACAAAGGCATTGGATGGAAACAAGTTATGCAGATTTAAATCCATGATTGGATTGCAGGAAGTGATTGAAGAATGAAGAAGAAGACTTAAGCCAAAGTGTTTGGCTTGAGGGGGAGCTGTTGGTGCATATCAAGCCTTCACACATTGGCTTGAAATCTTGAAAGACTAGCTTGGACAAAGCTTCATCAAGGCTTCACTTGAAGCAAGGCTCATATGAACATATGCTTAGATGTTCTTACTTTTTACTCCTGTGTAAAAGTCATTGTGACTTGGAATAGTTTGTAATCATACCTACTTGAGAAAGTCGTGGAAATTTGAATGTTGTAATGGAGAGAATATCTCCCTACTTTTAGAGGAGAGATTCTAGGGAGCCTTAGTTTGAATTTCAAATTCAAATGAACACAAAACTCCTATAAAAGATGAAGAAGAAAAGTCGCGGGTGTGTCACTCATTCTAGCTCATCTCCCGAGACATTTTTATCATCATAACTTATTGTGTGTGAGTGCTATCTTATAGCCAACACCACGATACCTCATTTAGCTATGCTTGCCAAGCTAATGAGATTGTACAAACATATTAATCAATAGAAGTATACATTCACTATCTCTGTTTTTTCTCTGAGTCATCCACTCCAAGTCTGTCAACTTCCAAGGAGCATTTCTCAGTGCTCACTGAACCAAATCAAGTGATCTATAGCTCATTGGAACCAGCTCAAGGTCTTCTACAAGCATACAAAATCTCAGAAGTTTTCATTCAGCCATTTGGAAGAAATCCGCTTCGAAGTGCACACTGGTCAGTGTCTGCAGAGTTCCTAAAAAGTCGGGGGTAATCAGAATTTTGCTAAACTTATTTCTCAGTGTATGGTTTATCAATTTGAGTGATTCCACTTGTGATTGGTAGCTTACTAAGGTACTTTAATACTCCCAAAAGGAATTGTTCCAATTTTAAGTGTGCTGGTCACACTGAGCATAACACTGAGCAGGTGTAATTACATAAATAGTAAGTTTTTTTGGATTTGTGAAGGAACCAAGTTATCTGTTTTGGTTTGATCATTTCACAAACCATTTGCAAAGTACATATATGGTTTCTTGGTATCATTTGAAAGCTCAAGGAGTCTACTAAGCATCTCTGGAGTCAAAGGAGGGCAGGTGTGAAGCAGGTTTTGCAGCATCAACTCATTTCTTGAGTACATCCAACCATCACTCTCAACAGTGGTATCAGAGCAAAGAAGGTAAACATGGGTGATGGTTTCCCTTCATTCATTGACAAATTGGACAGAAATAATTACCAGGCTTGGTCATTGAGAATGAAGACCTATCTACAAGGGAGAAGCTTATTTGGATACATATCAGGAGATGAGGAATTGCCCTCATTCAAGACTAGAGGACTACCCACAAAGGATGAACATGAAAGGCTCAACCAATGGTGTGCAAAGGATGCTTTGGCAAGGTCTTATCTCTTAAACTCTATATCTGACTTTCTTTTACCTCATGTAAGGAATTGTAAAACTTCCCAAGAGACTTGGGAAACCTTGTCAAACTACTTTTCTTCCAACACAAGGGCTAGGAAGAATCAATTGTGGATTGAGTTCACAACCCTTAGGAAGCAGCCCAAACAATCAGTCTCTGAGTATGTGACAAAGATCAAAGATGTGGTAGACCAACTAGCAAGCATTGGAGAGGAAATAGAAGAGGAGCAAATAGTCAGGCAAGTAACAAATGGACTCAAGGCAGATGATAAGTTGGAAAGTTTCACCACTGCAATGGATCTCTATATGGACATGCATACCCCTGATCTCACAACACTTATGGGCCAACTATTCACACATGAAGCAAAGTTTACAAAGGCAGGAGATCAATCAAAAGGTAACAACCCCTCTGCTCTCTATACTGATAAGAAAGTTAAAGATAAAGGTAAAGGGAAGAAACAGGATGAAGAATGCTCTACCTCTCAAGCTAATTATGCAGGGAGAGGTAGGTCATCTAGAGGAAGAGGCAGAGGAGGTAAGTCAGGTAGGGGGAGACCCTACAACTCATCACCATGCAACATTTGTGGATTGTCCAATCATACCACAGATGAATGCTACAAGAAGTACAAAAATCAGAGAGGAAGAGGCTACTCAAGAGGTGGATACTCTCAAGGGAGAGGCAGATTCAATCAACACCAAGGCTACAATGGATACAACAACCAATACAACAACAACTACAACAACAACCACAATGGTAACTACCAAGGTGGATTCAAAAATAGAAGAGACTACAACAACTACACAGAGGAGCAAGATGACTCCCTATTGATCATGAATATGACCTCCAAGATAGGTACAAATGATGATCATTTATTTTATATTGATTCAGGATGTTCTAACCATGTAGCTGGCAATGTGGCACTACTTTCTGATTTGGAAGAGCCCAAGGGCAAACATCAGGTACAAACAGGTGATGACACTAAACATTATGTTGTCAAAATTGGTAATGTGAAGACTTGTGATGGTAACCAAAACCTATTAAGCAGGGTACTCTATGTACCAACCATCACAAAGAATCTAATGAGTGTTGGTCAGATTGTGGAGAAAGGTTTGCAGGTCAGATTCACACAACATGGAGCATATGTGGAGGACCCAAAACATGGATTCAGAAGGATAGCCAAAGGGGAGAAATCAGGTAGATTATTTACATTTGAGCTAGAAGACACCAAGAACATTGCTTTGTATAATTATAAGGATCAGACACTTTCAGAGTTAGAAATATGGCACAAGAGATTAGGGCACATAGGTGAAAGAACCCTAAAACAAATGTGTAGGGATCAATGTGTGCTTGGGATACCTAATGTGTCCAAGCAACACATGATATACAAGTGTGGATCATGTCAATTTGGTAAGTCTCACAGATTACCCTACTCAAGGAAAGGTTTCATGCATGAAGACTACCTAGACTTGGTACATACAGATGTTTGGGGACCTAGCAAGGACCCTTCCATTTCTGGTTCAAGGTATTATGTGTCCTTCATTGATGATTATAGCAGGTGGACCATTTTATACTTTATGAAGCATAAAGATGAAGTGTTTAATTGTTTCAAGAGGTATCTTGCACTTGTTGAAAATCAAACAGGAAGAAGCTTGAAGAGGCTAAGGTCAGATGGTGGAGGAGAATACTTCTCCAATGAGTTTGAAGATTTCTTGCAGGAAAGAGGTATCAAAAGGGAGATTACTACAAGATACTCACCTGAACAAAATGGGGTAGCTGAAAGAAGGAATAGAATCATAGTAGAAACAACTAGGTCTATGCTTAATGAGAAAAAGTTACCAAATTATCTTTGGGCAGAGAGTGTATCCACTGCCACTTATCTTATCAATAGGTTGCCATCCAAATCACTTGATGGCATGACACCATATGAAGCTTGGCATGGTAAGAGACCCTCTCTGGATCATTGCAAAATCTTTGGTTGTGTAGCATATGTGCATATTCCCTCACAGGTAAGGGGAAAGCTAGATCCCAAGGCTGAAAAATGTGTCTTCATTGGTTATGATTTGAACCAAAAGGGATACAGATTCTACAATCCAACAAACAAAGGTTTCAAGGTAAGCAGAGATGTCATCTTTGATGAGAATGACTCTTGGTATGAAAATGAATGCAGGAAGATTAGTCTACCCTATGACATGGAAGAAGATTTTCCAAAGCTCACTAAGGAAGAACCAACTTAGCAAGAAGATTCAAGCTCAGATGATGATGATACAATAAACCTTGAAGAGTTCAAGGCTTGGAAGTCCAAAGGAAATATGAAGATGAAGCAATTAGAGGATAAACCAGAAACTTCAACTCAAGCAATGAGGAGATCTCAGAGAGAAAAGAAGAAGCCTATCAGATTTGGGTATGACACATCACTTGTAACTAAACATTCTGTATATCTTGCAAAGGACTTGTTGAATGAAGAACCAGGTACCTATGAAGAAGCAATTACCAAACCAGAATGGAAAGAAGCCATGGATGAAGAGATGGAAGCTCTCAAGGAAAGTGATACTTGGGACTTGGTACCCAAGAAAGACTCTATGAAGGTAATAGGATCCAGATGGATCTACAAATTAAAGAAGAATTCAGATGGAACAATAAACAGGTACAAAGCTAGGTTGGTAGCCAAGGGTTTTGCACAAACCCAAGGCATTGATTATGAGGAGACATTTTCTCCTGTGGCTAAGATGCCAACTATCAGAATTTTGGTGAGTATAACTGCATCCAAAAATGGGAACATGTACCAATTAGATGTCAAGAATGCTTTCTTGAATGGATGGATATCTGAAGAAGTCTACATGTCATAACCACCTGGCTATGAAGATCCAAAAAAGGTACATTATGTTTGTAAATTGAAGAAGGCTCTGTATGGTTTAAAGCAGGCACCTAGGGCATGGAATTACAGGTTGACAACCTACCTCCAAGACCAAGGATTTGTGATGAGTAAAGCAGACACTTCTCTATTCATAAAGAGAAGTAGTACAGAGGTAATCTACTTATGTGTTTATGTTGATGACATCATCATTACAGGTAATGATGTCAATGGGATTAGACACATCAAAGGACAGATGATGAAAGAATTCAAGATTAGTGATCTTGGATTATTGAAGTATTTCTTAGGTCTTGAGTTAGTCTACACCAACTCAGGTATATATATCACTCAAAAGAAGTATGTGCAGGATATGGTCAAGAAGTTTGGTTTGCAGGATACTAAGGTATCTACTACTCCAATGGAGGTCAATCTAAAGCTAAGTGCTCATGAAGGAGAAGAAATCCAAGACATTACAGGATACCAAAGTATGGTAGGTAGTTTGAACTATGCTACCTTGACAAGAATTGACATAGCATATGGAGTTAGTGTGCTTAGTCAGTTCATGCACAAACCAAGAGTACCTCACCTAGAGGCAGCAAAGAAGATCTTGAAGTATCTCAAGGGAACTCAAAGTCATGGTTTGTACTTTCCTTATACATCAGATATTGACATTAAAGTTTACTCAGATGCAGATTGGGCAGGATGCAAGGATGATAGGAGAAGCACCTCAGGATACATTTGTTTTGCAGGAGATAAGCCTATCTCTTGGTCAGCAAAGAAGCAACCTACAGTGGCATTGTCATCCACTAAAGCAGAGTATAGAGGGCTTGCCAATGCCACTCAAGAAGCTATCTGGTTGAAGCTTCTATATACAGAGTTAGGTCTACACACAAGACCACCTATTATCTTTGGAGACAACACTAGCTCTCTTCACCTTGCAGCAAATCCAATTTATCATGCCAGAACCAAACACATAGAGGTTCATTACCACTATGTGAGAGAGAAGCTACTTAGCAAAGAGATTCAATTGACATATGTGTCTACTAATATGCAATGTGCAGATTTACTTACAAAGGCATTGGATGGAAATAAGTTATGCAGATTTAAATCCATGATTGGATTGCAGGAAGTGATTGAAGAATGAAGAAGAAGACTTAAGCCAAAGTGTTTGGCTTGAGGGGGAGCTGTTGGTGCATATCAAGCCTTCACACATTGGCTTGAAATCTTGAAAGACTAGCTTGGACAAAGCTTCATCAAGGCTTCACTTGAAGCAAGGCTCATATGAACATATGCTTAGATGTTCTTACTTTTTACTCCTGTGTAAAAGTCATTGTGACTTGGAATAGTTTGTAATCATACCTACTTGAGAAAGTCGTGGAAATTTGAATGTTGTAATGGAGAGAATATCTCCCTACTTTTAGAGGAGAGATTCTAGGGAGCCTTAGTTTGAATTTCAAATTCAAATGAACATAAAACTCCTATAAAAGATGAAGAAGAAAAGTCGCGCGTGTGTCACTCATTCTAGCTCATCTCCTGAGACATTTTTATCATTATAACTTATTGTGTGTGAGTGCTATCTTATAGCCAACACCACAATACCTCATTTAGCTATGCTTGCCAAGCTAATGAGATTGTACAAACATATTAATCAATAGAAGTATACATTCACTATCTCTGTTTTTTCTCTGAGTCATCCACTCCAAGTCTGTCAACTTCCAAGGAGCATTTCTCAGTGCTCACTGAACCAAATCAAGTGATCTATAGCTCATTGGAACCAGCTCAAGGTCTTCTACAAGCATACAAAATCTCAGAAGTTTTCATTCAGCCATTTGGAAGAAATCCGCTTCGAAGTGCACACTGGTCAGTGTCTGCAGAGTTCCTAAAAAGTCGGGGGTAATCAGAATTTTGCTAAACTTATTTCTCAGTGTATGGTTTATCAATTTGAGTGATTCCACTTGTGATTGGTAGCTTACTAAGGTACTTTAATACTCCCAAAAGGAATTGTTCCAATTTTAAGTGTGCTGGTCACACTGAGCATAACACTGAGCAGGTGTCATTACATAAATAGTAAGTTTTTTTGGATTTGTGAAGGAACCAAGTTATCTGTTTTGGTTTGATCATTTCACAAACCATTTGCAAAGTACATATATGGTTTCTTGGTATCATTTGAAAGCTCAAGGAGTCTACTAAGCATCTCTGGAGTCAAAGGAGGGCAGGTGTGAAGCAGGTTTTGCAGCATCAACTCATTTCTTGAGTACATCCAACCATCACTCTCAACAATATATATATATATACATATATATATATTTATTTATATTTATATATTAAGGGAGCCTTTCAAGAGATAATGAATTAATCATGCTCCATTCAACGAGGGCAGACTCTTGTTAGGATTTCGATGTGTCTTAGCGAATGTGTGCCATTCGGCTCATTTGTGTGTGTGTATGTGTGAGAGAGAAGAGAGAGATGACAAAATCACGGGGGCACACAAGGAAAACTTTGCTGTGTATGCACTCACTTAAGGTCATTTCTGTATGTGTTGACATTGTACGGCGTGATGCACTTGGAAAGTCTAAAGGTGATGGTCAAAGTGAATGTGCAAAAAGAGGCTACGAGTTAGTTGAGCTTCGTATCACATCTCTCAACAAGATATGCTTCCATGTGAAATGTGCTAGGTTCATGAAGAAAGAGCACTTCAATTTAGTACAAACCACATGAATCTTCACATGGAGTTCCATCTCCTCACGAAGTCTAGGAACCCTCATATACTTATGGTTTCTTTTTTAAGCATAAACATCATTGTAGAACTTCAATTTTTTTTTTCTCCAAATAGAACTTCCTTTACACAATGGCTAAGCGCTCTCTCTCTCTCTCTCTCTCTCTCTCCCCCCCCCTCACGAAGGCCTACTTCTCCATATGTTCATTAAGTTGTCTTATTTCTAATTACCATGTCATACCCAATGGAGTCTCATAAGGCTCACACATGACCCTTAACTCATTGCACTTTGGGGAAAAATGATCTTTTTTGGGTGACCCGAAGACCCTCAAGTCAACGAATTGGTGCTGGTGGCTCGCACATGACCCTTAACTCACCGCACTTCGGGGAAAAATGACCCTTTTTGGGTGACCCGAAGACCCTCAGGTTAGTGGACTGGTGCTAGCCAGCACTAGTTCGTTCGGGTCACCTGAAATGAGGTAAAAACTTTTTTATTAATATTTATGGCTAAAAGTACATGTCAAAGTTATGCTTTTTCTAAATAATTTTTTGCTATTTTACAAATGTTTTTTCCTTGCGATTAATTTTTTTTTTTTTTTTTGCAAGCAATTTAACTTTTCAAAATACATAGGACATTTTTTGGGCTTAAATTTGATGAATTAAGTTTTGTGATTCAAAGTTTGTCTTTGGCCACGTGAAAGCCGATTATCGAATTTTCATGTGCAGTTAAATTCGATGACCCAAAATTCATTTCTTAAGCTATCTAAAATCCGATCACTAAACTCTCATGTGCACTTGAACTCGGTGACCTGAAGTCCATTTCCGACCACTTGAAGTCCATCTTCGACCATCCATGTGCTCTCGATACACTTTTTGGGTGACCCAAAAAGTGATCTCAGACCACCCAAGAACATATTCATGTGCTACCCCTATCAAAAACAAGACCGATTTGTCTCAAAGTTACCCTTGCTTGCGTCATAAAGTCTAGGCTTGAGCCATAAGGTCTACACAATTGGGCATGGCCTCTTCACATTAATGGGAATTCCAAGTCCCCTTTTTTTTTTTTAACGTCTACCCGTTTGCTTCAAAGGGGAAAGCGCGGCTTTGTCAACGTGTGGAAGTTGAATGCAGGAATTGAAGGCCGTGTTGAAATCCGTGTGAGCATCACCTAAATTCTTGTTAGAGATGTAACTATTTACAAAAGAGAAGGTAACGTCTAAACGCATTCATGAGAGGCCTCTGACTTGCCCTTTTTTGTTTTTTTGTCCCTGCAAAACTTCACCTGCCCAAGTATATGCTAGCGCTCCTCCAACAAGGCAACATATCGTGATCTCATCGCTTTCTCATCCTCACATAGCCACATCCTCGCTTCGTCGCCCCCCTGTCCCTCGGCTCCGCGTGCATCTCCCTCGGAAAGCTTCAATGGCGGATTTGCCTGGTCGGTCCTCTTCTACGCCGCGTCCGCGATTTGTTCACTGACGCGACTAGGGGCGATCTCTCTTCTGTCTTCTCGCTACCGATCCATCAACTGAGCAGTCTTTTGCAGAGAATGAAGAGGAGAAGGCGTTTTTTTGATGAGATTAACGCTCGAAAGGACTTCTGGCACGGGGACTGTTTCTAGGATTAGGGTTTCACATATCTATTTTCATTAGTAGCATCATCGTTATTTGGCGAGGGAGGGCTGCGTCGCTCAGATCTTTATAAGAGGAATGGCAGGAGAGGATGTGGTTGGTGTAACCTTGACTAAGGATGTGTCTTCGGCAGGGTTTTGTGTTTCATGCTCCGTGTGCCTTGAGGTAGTATCTGAAGATGCAAAGGATCGAGCCATCGCCAAACTAACTTGTGGCCATCGTTTTCATCTCGGTAAGGCATTGCTGTTGTTGTTCGTCCTGTGTGATAATTCTACTTTCTTGTTCTATGCTTGTTGCTAACGTGAATTTCCCTTTAACGTGGTGCTATGACCGTAAATTATATTCTGGCTACATGTTTCCTTATCATCTTAATGTGCCCTTTAGTGCAGGGTATATCAGCTCAGTATGCACATTTTTTATCCTTCAGTGTCCAGTACATTTTTCAATCGCAGTCTCTGTTCATTTATTATAAAAATCATACTTTTCATCAAAGGCACAGGTGTCATACTCACTTTCATAAGAAGAAAAACACAGGCTTTCTGAAGATTTAAGATCGAAACAATTTGCACTGTGTGCTATCTACTATTTTTCTTGAGCGTTCTTTTTGTTATAAATTATAATTCCTTATACTGTGATTGATATGAACCAATTTTATTTCCTTGAAGTCGATGAGATCCATCCTCAATATAGGATGTGTGAAAATGCAAACACGATTTGTAAAAGGATGGAAGTATCATGGGGTACAATTTATCTGGTCATTATGAGTCAACGTCTGTGAGTCGATTAAGGTGATTATTGTGAATGGAATCCAATAGTTGTGTGCATTATAAATGAGAATCAGCCAAAATTTGAACATCTTAAATTAGGTCGCTCATGTTGAAGCCTATTGGAGTTCAACCTTGAAGATCAAAAGATAGCCATGTTTATATGTATGTTTTTCTTAGATATACTGGAGGAACCTCATTACATATTTTGAGCTTGCATTTCAAGTTTCTTAGCAGACACTAAGGAGCGTATTGTGTACATAGTCTTCCTTGATTAGTTCATAATTTGAAGCCGGATCCTTTCCATTTCTTTTTGATTTCGCTTTACATTATCAACATTGAAACCACATTATTTTAAATGCTATATGTTGGTGCATATGTTTCTCTCTTTCTGTTTTTATGCATCTATCATATGATGTTTTTATGCTATGGATCCTACATTGTAGGGGTCCTCTCATTGTCCAAATGTCCTATATCAAAAACTTTAGTGCATATAGGTATACCATATATTTCACATATGCATTGTTAGCTGAGCTTTATTCGGGGCTCTATAAAGAATCTTCAGCTCTTGTATCAATTATGCACCTGTATATTGTATTTCTAGTCTCATTGATGCCTTGTAATTGTTTCTCATGAAGTTCCTCTTCATCTCTCAAGGTGTTGGTGTCGATGTGTACATGTGGACATAGGCATTTGTATCGGAATTATTCACACAATTTATACTCATTGCAAAGATTTCTTGATACATTCAACTTATCGTGATCATTTAAAATTTAGTTAATTTATGCATGATGGTTTTGTTGGTTTGAATTTGAAATGGACACTTTTAATAACATAAGCATTTCCCTTTGGTTCCTTTCAAGTTTCTCATGATGGACTCACTGCATCGCAATGTGCTCCGTTTGGATCAGCCATAAATCGGCTCAACTCCCATCGCATGAGCTATGTCAGGCCAAGTAGCAACAACCATAAGCGGATGCATATGGAACACCATATCATTGGCTGCTTTCTCATTCTTTGGGTTTTGGGTGATCTACCTTGGAAAGGTTCATATATGGCTGCAAAGACACTCCAAAAGGCTTTGCATCAGCCATGTTAAATCTGTCATGCACCTTTTCAATGTATTTTTCTTGAGACAAATACAATGTGTGCTGCTGACTTTGTCTTTTCATCCTCATTCCAAGGTTATGTGTAGCTCCCCCGAAGTTTTTTAAAATGCAGCATTTAGCTGCTGTTTATCTAATGTACTTTTTAGCCTGCAGACT
This sequence comes from Ceratopteris richardii, assembly GCA_020310875.1. Classification (NCBI taxonomy): domain Eukaryota; kingdom Viridiplantae; phylum Streptophyta; class Polypodiopsida; order Polypodiales; family Pteridaceae; genus Ceratopteris; species Ceratopteris richardii. The sequence continues at coordinate 78,169,923 of CM035444.1, forward strand.
GCTTCATATAGAATTCCTCTTCAAGGTCACCCTATAATAAGACTGTTCACATCCATTTGTTACAATACAGAATGCAATGCCAGCCATGAGAGCAAACAACACACACAATATGGTCATTTTTACCATAAGACAGAATACTTCTTGGAAGTATATGGCCTCCTTTTGGGCATATCCCTTTGCAACCAGCCTTGCTTTGTGCTTGGATTTCCATCCAAAGACTTGATTTTACACACCCATTTGTTGGGAATAGATTTCCTCCGTTTGGACAATCCAATCAAAACCCAAATATCATTCGCATGCAAAGCTTTCAACTCTTCCTTCACATCAAGCTCCCACTTCTTCTTGTGCTCACATGGCTTTGCCTCTTAGGCTCTTTGTAAGTAAGAAGCTCACCATCATGTGACAGGATATTCACAAACAAAAGGGTGGACATCAAACTCTCCTCCTAGCCATATAGTCATTATGGGCTCACCTTCTAGCTTGGGAGGTTGCAACCAAGTGGGCAACCACCTCCAAGGGATTGATGTCCCATACCATAGTTCCCACACTAATATAGATGACGAGGCTTTGCCGCATATGGGGAATGTCTTATGAGTGAGCCTATGGGTCCTATTTATAGACAGACTTTGAGGAGGTGGCCAATTTACATTGGGTGGCCTTATCCCACTTGGCCGGATACTGAAATACAAGTGCCCATCCAGATGTCCCTTGGGTTTGAGGAGGTAAGAGGGGTGGATTTTTTTCCATGTGGTCCACATTATCTGGCAACGGATCTACATCAAGTGGTAATTCAACTTCATCATTGTTGATGGGCATTGGGCTGTTGTATATCATTTTCAGCCCTGTTTTCAGCATGAATAGGTGGCTGCATATGCTTTTCAGGAGCCTTGTTTTGCTGTTAGACATCCTTTGGCTCAATTATCATTGGCTTATTCTCATGTCCAGTCATATGAGGTGCATCTTGAGGGTCAAATTAGGCTCAACATGTGGTTGTACATGCTGAAATTTGACTGTTTTATGGTCATTTTGGAGGCACATTTGCAAGCAGCCTTGCCTCATTAAATACAACATCTTGGCTGCCTATTACAATTGCGATTTTCATATATGTAATGTCTTTTTTGTTCACATTGGTCCAAGCCGCCACAACCATGTCTCTAGCTTGGTCTCAGGAAGAGTCCCTTCACAACAAAGTCACAAAGGGACGTCGTCCCCGAGTCCTAGGACGTCATGCTGCCGTCCAGTCCAACCAAAGCCCAGGGACGCCTAGCCGGGACAATTGGAGTCTCCATACACTTTTTTGAAACAACAAAACATCATGGGGACGGTTTCATGTGATGAGCTTGTTTGGGGATGGCAATCCGGGGCGATTTTGCTATTGGAATGATTTTTTTGCCAAAATGTTTTCAAGCTTTTTGAGCTCTCTCCCAAGAGTTTTTAGAGCCAGCTTTAGGGGTCTTTGGAACCTTCTTGAAAACCATAAGCAACCATAAATAGAGGCCATTGCTCCCTCAAAACACACAAGCTTACCGTGAGTCCTTGGATCTCATGTGTATTGGAGGCTTGATCTACCTTGAGTGTTGCATATGCAGAAACCCTCTCCACTCTTTTAGCCCTCTCTTCACCCTTTTCTTCTTTTCTCTATATATTAATGTTGTAGACTCTAGATTTTGTGGTTTTACTTTTTCGAATCTACTCTAGTTTTTTTTTTTTTTAATCGATGGAGATTCGATAGTATGATGTAACATCATTTTCTTCTCAATACTCATGATAATACGATATCATATATGTCAGATGAGCATAGACTCTTGAGTCTTATTAGCTTTTTTTTATGGATATGAAATATCTTATATGATGATGTAGATTTTAAAAAAAAAAAAAATATGATGAAATATATATAACAACTTTGAATGTTCAAACTTCAACGTGCTTCATACATGTTTCTACTTGAAACACAATGTTTTTTTTTTAGTTTGTTGTTATTGGTCATTTCATATGGTAACACATTCATTGTGTATTACTTACATTTGACATTTTTGAAAAAAATCAGCATTTTTCTAGTACCGTCTCTAGATGGGTCCTAGGGATACCCTAGGCTCCGTCTCTTTCTTGGGGACACCACTGTTCTCGGGATCCGTCCTCATCCTGTAGTGACTTTGCTTCACAATCTTTGCGAAAGAGATTTCCAAGCATTCTCTTTTTCTAGAAATCAAACCTATTTCCCTCATATCTTTTAACATTTGAGAAGGTAGAGGTCATATTTGCAATACACTAAAGCTTAAATAAAAAACGATTTTTTGAATTTTACTCAAAAATTACTTTTCTGAATTGCTAGTTAGAAATGCACCAAAGATAGTAATTATCTCCACAAGTGTGTGTGCAATTGCTAAAAGAGGCTACAAATAAGGTTTAGGCCCAAAAGTAAACATACATGAAGACAATACATAGCCAATGGGAGCTTGTATCCACAAAAGCCCAATTTTTAAGAGCAAGTAGATTTGTAATTTGATTGTTTGAGCAAATAATATTTTGCTCAAAAAACATGAGCAATATTGGATTCCCATAAATTAATTTGAGTGTTCTCACTCAATTTGGGAGTCAATTTCTACAAGAATGATGTGCAATTGAAAATTCAAGCTTCATGATGGTTGATTGAAGCTTGTGGGACCTTGAGGCTCGAACAAGAGGTTCTTTGTGGTGAAATGCTTCCAAAATCTGAAATTTGTGTTCAGTTGTTGTTGTAGTCTAAAAAACACTTCATTCATGTCTCTTTATTGTGAGGAGTTGAACCAATGCTTTTGATATGTGAGTTCAAAGAACTTATCAAAGAAGCATTTGAAAGTATGCCTGGTTCCTCTAAACACCAAGCAGTGATTAATTGTATGAGGAGAGAGAAAGTAGAACAAGAAAGCTCTTTGCACAAAATAATGAAGAAGAATATAAAGAAAAACAGATATATACAAGTTTGATAAAAGTCCTTCACTTGATATGTAAGTTAGGATCTTAGTTTCATTGAAATGAGGAGTTTGGTCACTTGGTCACATGTGAATAGGCCACATTGACCATAACTGATAAAAAATCATGTAAATGATTATATTTTCTCGATTTGGGGGCTAAAAATTTATATAAATATATATGGAAAGAGATCAAAGAGATCTATCATTTAGAATGGAAAAAAATTGTTAAAAAAGGTTCCTTTTGGCTATATCCCTAACAACATAGGTAATGATGTGAATTTGTTATTGTAGATTCTAAATCTCAATACATTGTTTTATTAAAATGGGTTGTGTTCATGGTAAGATCTCTAGTGATGAGGCACATGATTGGGAGGAGGCATCAACCTCATCTTCCAGTGGAGATGAATTGGAAATCGAGACTAGACATTGTAGAGATTGTAGTTCAATTTTGACATAACAACTAATCCTCATTTGTCAGAAGAGGCGAGCCTTGATGATTCCAAAGGAAAGGACGACTATAACCAAATGTTGTCCAAATGTTGTATGAAGGTTGAGGTAAAGGAAGGAACTCAAGAGGAGACTGAAGAGGAAAAGGAAGGAACTCAAGAGGAGACTGAAGAGGAAAAGGAAAAGGTCACAACTCCAAGTGCAATTAAAACAGTTCGGAAGACAACAAGTAGAGGAAAAGGATGAGGCTCCAACAATTCTCATAAAGGTATAACATGCTATCATTGTGGTAAAGTAGGACACTATGCTAGTGATTGTTGACTAAAATTGGAAGATCGGAAGTCAAAGAAGTCAAAGAAACTATGCAAGCACCTCAAGTGAAGGAAGCACGGACACATTACTTGCAATGAGATATGAGTATAAAAGCTTTCATGATGATGACAAAAATGGTACATTGATTCAAGTTGTAGTAATCATATGTCATGTCAAGGAAACTCGTTCACTAATCTATAGGTACCAAGTGGAAAAGAATGCTTTGAAATAGGTCATGATACTCAATACCCAACTGAACACATTGAAAATATAAGGCTCGGAGATATATGTGGAGCAAAGATACTATGAGGCTCTCCTCAAAAGAAATGTGAATGATGTGTGTGCCACTCTCCTCCCATCCATTTATATCCTCTTGTATCTAAAATAGCAGTGATCTGGAATGTTCTAGCGTCGCCATGTGGCCAGCATGCAACACTCATCCCCACTAACCATCAAATATCTTAGGATATACCCCCGAGCTTAGGACCTTGGGTAACTAGCCCTCGTCCATACACACATGGAATGGTCTCTGTAGACCAATGTCTTACACATGAAGCACTTACATGAAACACTGGATGGACTCTGCAAGCTGGTGGAAGCTCTAATCGGTATGCAATATCACTCAACTTCTTTACTATCTGCCAAGGTCCACAATACCTTGGTGATAGCTTACTACACTTCCTTGTGGACAATGAAGTAGATCTAGCTTGTACCTGAAGAAAAACTCGGTCTCCTTCCTCAAAGGATCTAGGAGATCTTTTCCTATCAGCATACTTTTTTGCTCTATCAGCTGCGTGCTGCATCTTGGCTTTAGCTATTTCAGGGTTTGCTTGGAAATTCGCTAAGAACTCGGAAGCACTAAGACATTTCTTAGGCATTCCTATTGTACTGGGAGCAGTGGGATTCATGCCATAGTTCATCTCAAAAGGAGACATCCCAATCACCTTGTGAGGCCTATTATTATAAGCAAACTCTACTAATGGCAAATAACTATCCCAATCTGTCTTTTTCTCAGACACATATGGCCGCAACATATCCTCTAGAATTTGGTTGACCCTCTCGGTCTTACCATCTGTCTTAGGATGATCACCACTACTCATTTTTAATGATACTTTTAGTTTGTCAAATACAAACTTCCAGAAATGTCCTGTAAATTTAACATCCCTATCTGAGACTATGGATGTTGGTAACCCATGCAATCTGAAGACATGCTGGATAAACAACTCGGCTACCTGTGGAGCTTCTATCGTCTCCTGCGTAGGTATAAAATGAGCCATCTTGCTCAGTCTATCTACCACACTTAGGATTGTATCTCGCTTCCTTTGGGTCCGTGGTAACCCCACTATGAAGTCCATGGATATACGATCCCAATTATGATCTGGAACTTGTAAAGGATGTAAAAGATCTGGTGTCTTTACCCTTTCTGCTTTGTTGACTTGGCACATAAAGCATTGTTGAACATAAGTATGGATATCTCTGGCTAATCCAGGCCACCAAAATGTTCTCCTAACAAGCTGTATTGTCTTGTCAACACCAGGATGTCCTGCGCAGGGAACATCATGGTTATCATGCATGACTTTCTTTCTCAAATCCCGGGAATCTGGCACACAAACCTTTCCTTTCCGCTTCACTATTCCATTCTCCTCTGAGAAATTAGAATACGAAATGGACTTGTTTGCTTTAGTAGAAGAAGAAACAACGGGAACTGTCCCGTCTCCTAAAATAGAGTCATCACTAATGGCTCTAACTATCTGTAACAAATGTGGATCTTCCACTTGTGCTTTCTTAATTTCTTGAAGCAATGAGCTTTCTAAAATTGTAAAGCTCATTTGATACATTATACGAGATAATGCATCAGCTACTATATTTTCTTTGCCTCTTCTATACAAGATTTCCATGTGAAATTCTTGCATGAGCTCAGCCGAACGAGCCTTTTGGCCTCGAAGATATGGCTGACTACAAAAATGAGTGTATGATGATCTGTGAATACCTTAAAGTCCGCACCATAAAGATAGTATCTCCAAACTTTAAGTGCATGCACGACAGCATACAACTCTTGTTCATGCACCGGCCAATTGCGCTGTGCATTACTTAACTTCTTATTTTCAAAAGCTATTGGCCTTCCATCTTGACTCAAGACTGCTCCTATGGCTATGCCGCTAGCATCCGTTTCTAACTCAAATGGTTTCTGAGGATCCACCACTTTGAGTATAGGAGCCTCTGAAACAACTTGTTTCAGAGTATCAAAACTCTCTTGTTGCACTTGCTTCCATGCAAATGGAATTTTGCCTTGAAGCAAGTTTGTCATAGGTGCTGCTATCGACGAATATGAAGATATGAATTTCCGATAGAAACCGGAAAGTCCTAAGAATGACCGTAACTGCCCCTCATCCTGAGGAGTAGGCCATGCTAAAATATCTGAACCCCATCGGCATGAAATCACATGCCCTACATACTCTATCTTCAGAAGAAACAACTGTGTCTTCTCTGGATTTACATACAATTGATTTTCTTTTAAAATATTCAACACAAATCTTAAATGATTTTCATGCTCATGCACAGTTCCACCATACGCTAGCAAATCATCCACAAAATCAACAACACACTTTCCTATGAAAGGTCGTAAGATATCATTCATTAACATCATAAATGTAGCAGGAGCATTTGTCAAACCAAAGGGTATGACCAAATACTCATAATGACGAAAACGGGTGCTGAAAGGTGTCTTATGTACATCATGATCTTTTACTCTAATCTGATGATAGCCACTTTTTAAATCTATCTTACTAAACACAATGGCTCCACCTAGAGCATCCAAAAGATCATCAATCCGGGGCATGGGATATCTGTCTAATAGTGATCTTATTGAGTGCTCGATAATCAACACACATCCTATAAGATCCATCCTTCTTCTTCACAAGAAGAACTGGTGCGGCAAAGGGTGAATAGTTGGGTCTAATCAACCCTTTTTGAAGATACTCATACACGACCTTGTGGACTTCATTTTCCTCCTGCAAACTCATTCGAAATGGTGGCCATGCTGTCGGACTCGCCGGCACCAATTCGATTCTATGCTCTATATTCTTGCAAGGAGGCAAACCTGATGGTAATTCCTTTAAAAACAACTCTTGGAATTCTGCTCTCACTTTGGCTGAAAGTGTTGGAGCATTCCAACTTGAGTCTCCATGACTGCATGAATCCATCTCAACATACGATAAATACATGAAATAAAGAAAATAGATATACTTACAATCAATTTTGAGCAAGTTGGTAGCAGTCACCAATCGCGTCTCTTGGAGATCTGGTTCTCCACGGATCAGTAATCTCCTTCCCTCATGCTCAAACTATTACACATGCGAAGCAAAATCAATGACTGGTTTCTTCCTCGCATGCCACTTTTTACTAAGAACTATATCGAATCGAGCTAATCTCGCTATCTCAAAATCCAATCTGTCCTCATAGGACTGGATTTGAATAGGAAGATCAACTACTCGTCTATCCCAAGTTTCAGTTTCCTTCCCGTCGGTTAGCTCTATGGTATAAGTATAATCTGACTTTACCGTATCTAAAGCATAATCTCTTGACTAATCGGGAACTAATAACATTATGAGTCGAACCTGTGTCAAAGAGTACCTTGATAGGCTGTCCTGCCATGAATCCTCTCATGACAGTAAGTTCAGTATCTCGGAACTGGTATCCTTTCTGTGCCACTGGCGAAAGCACATCATCTGGCACAGTCGGAACCTTTTTAGTGACCGTCATGGCCACTATGGGAGATGATAATGGAGATGGGGAATCCCCAAACTCATACTCACTCCCACCCCCTGCCTGAGTCGGATTTATGACTATGGTGGCTGCTATTTTTTTTCTTTTTAGGTCAATCCTTATACAAGTGCTTCCTAAGCAACCATAGCACAAACCCTCTTTCATTGCCTTCTCTTTCTGCTGAGGGGTAAGAATAGATCGGTTATATCTCAGCCAGAGTAGACACTTTTCTCTTTCCTCCTGAGACTGTTTGGTCATGTGCACTTTCTTAGCCTCCCTAGAAGGCTGTGCACTGACCGAACCAGGAGTTGAAGTATGGAAAGGTCTGCTAACCCTAGTCCATGGGGATCTTTGGCCCTGGGAACTTGTGATCCTGTTGCCATCCTCATAAACCAAGGCCATCTCTGTGGCCTGTGCCAAAGACTGACACCGCTCCTTCCTCACTAAAGGTCCGATAGTTTCTCCGAGTCCCAAAACAAACTTGTGGACTTGAAGAAATTCTGGAATGGTATCAGATACTTTAAGAAGTACCTCTCTATACCTATCTGCGTATTCTTGAATTGATTGATTCTTTTGACTGATGAAGAACCAAGTGTCTAATGCTCTAGACCTTTCATCAGGTGGTACAAAGTTGTTGTAAAATAGGATTTTAAATTGATCCCATTTCGTGGGCTCCTTATCCTGCTCTATCTTTCGCCACCACCTATGTGCGACGTCCATAAGGTTATAAGTGGCTTGCTGAATCTTGTGCCTATCATCAGTGATGTGACACAGACAGAAGCACTGTTCCCACTTGTTGAGCCACTACACAATCGCCTCAGCAGACCTAGCGCTAGTTGAGCTAGCGCTAGTTGAGCTATGATATCTTGGCGGCTTAAGATCCTTAAGCTTCCATCTGGCTTCTCTAACTAAGACGCTATCTCTAGGGACTTCTGAAGTTTGATGCTCATATGGAGCATCTACCTCCATCTCTGGCAAATCAGAATCGAGCGGCTCTTCTTCTTTCTTGGAACCACACACGTGTTCCAAGATATCCTGAAGAGAACTCTCTAAGAATGAAATCCTATTATTCATAGCTTGAATTGGATCAACCAGAGGTTCTGGCATAAGGTTATCTGTCCTAGCCGGTGATGAAGGTTCGGGTTCCATGCTAGGACTAAAGGCAAGTAACTTTTCTTTTGGTTTTCTCTTTTTTTTTTTTTTAATTTTTAATTTTTATTTTTTAAATAGACTAAACAAACGTAAATACTAGTGGCAAGCGGAAAAAGAACCAATCAAAACCTTTGCTAAATAGAAAAAATCAAAAGAAAGAAACTTTAATATGTTTCCTAAAATTCAATGCACATGCATGCTAATTTTTAGAAATTTCGGAAGCCTAACGGCGTCACTTTAAAATCCAAAATAATTTCGAAAGCGTCAAGCATTCAACAAAATCAAATCATCAGTGCCGGTAGGCACGATCTATTTTATCTTCTCAATGAACACCTGCAATTGAAAACTTTTCCAAGTATGCTGTTGGGCTCTACATGCCCTCAATCAAAATATTTCTTTTGTCGATACCTGCTGATACTTACCACCTGTAAGAAAAGCTCAAGCATCGAACATACATCTCTACTTACGTTATTCTACACATATGCAATAATGCTTCTAACATGCATAATCAACAAAAATAATCAACCAAATATTGACTAAATACTTATCTCAAATTCTTTTGATATTATTGAAGCATCCAATTGAAGAGCTACGGGTAGACTATTCACTCCCTTTGATTCGTGGATTGCATAAATCTTCAAAAAGTGCTTCGTTGAAAGTGCTCGATGAAGAACAGTCCACTTCCAACCTTTGTTGCAGGCAATATCTGGACCCAAGGTATGGCTTGCACCACTCCCTGGAAAGATCTCTGAGAGAGCTTTCTAACAAGCCCAAGAAATCCAAATTTGGATGTGATTTGCCCAAGATATGGGCAATTAGGTGGAAGAAGATGATTCAATTTTAACTTCAACTATGACTTGATCACATAATCAATTCGAAAAAATTGTACTGTAGACATCTCCGTCAGGCACGCCGCAGGACGTTATCCCACATAACAATGATTAACTCTGAGAAAGTACATATGTAGTCGGGGTTCTTCACTTTCGTTGAGACCAAAAGATCGCTGAGCGGCTTCTCTCTGGGGTATTGAACTGAGAGTCCTGCTCAATATAGAATTAAAAATATAAATCGAACACGGACAGTCCCGCAAATTCCGGAGAGGTCTCTGCGCTTCGGGACCTACAAAACAGCAGCGCGCCAATTGACTCTGACGCCCAACTGGCTCTAACCTCAGCGGCTCCCGGTGATAGGGAGCGATCCTACTTCTCATGGACCGATAGACCAAAGGGAGGTTCCTATGGAGAAAAGCTCCTCTCCCTTCCCAACTCCGATGGCGGGGCTCCTTCAACCAGACGACAACTGCTCTTTTAGTAACTCCCGAGATCTCCAACAAGATGACGGCCACGATCAAAGGAAACATGCACGCATGCTCCCACTACTCAAAAATTTCTGCTAATTTTAGCTAAACAAAAAACCTTCTCTGATACCAAGTGTGAGGCTCTCCTGAAAAGAAGACATGTGAATGATGTGTGTGCCACTCTCCTCCCATCCATTTATATTCTCTTGTATCTAAAATAGCAGTGATCTAGAATGTTCTAGCGTCGCCATGTGGTCAGCATGCAACACTCATCCCCACTAACCATCAAATACCTTAGGATATACCCCCGAGCTTAGCACCTTGGCTAACTAGCCCTCGTCCACACACACATGGAATGGTCTCTGTAGACCAATGTCTGACAGATACTATCTAATGTTCTTCGTATTCTTACAATTTCAAAGAACTTGATTTCGGTAGGACAAATGGTAGAGAATGGTGATCATGTCATATTCAATAAGAAAGAATGCATCATAAAGAATTCAAAATAAGTTGTCATGGTCATTGCTCAAGGTAGAAGAGGAGGGGGTTCACTTTGGACATCCAACATCCACATGCAAAAGTCATGTACATTCAATTCGGGAACAAGAAGATTTTTGAGCTCGACTTATGGATCAAAAGGATAGGATACATTAACATTCCAAAGCTAAAGGACATGAGCAACCACTTCGACATGAGCAACCATGAAGTGGTAAGAGGTCTTCAATGGTGATCATGTCATATTCAATAAGAAAGAATGCATCATAAAGAATTCAAAATAAGTTGTCATGGTCATTGCTCAAGGTAGAAGAGGAGGGGGTTCACTTTGGATATCCAACATCCACATGCAAAAGTCATGTACATTCAATTCGGGAACAAGAAGATTTTTGAGCTCGACTTATGGATCAAAAGGATAGGATACATTAACATTCCAAAGCTAAAGGACATGAGCAACCACATCGACATGAGCAACCATGAAGTGGTAAGAGGTCTTCCAAAATTAATTATGTGGCCCCAAATGTCTTGGACTTGGTACATATCCAAGAATCCTCAATGGTTAGGAATCGATTTTTTGTCATGTTCATCGACAATCACTTTAGAAAGGTATGTTTGTTTTGTATTAAGAAAAAAAATAAGAGATGTTCTCTATGTTCAAGGGATTCAAAGCTCAAGTTGAAAAAGAAAGAGGAAGGTCTATCAAAACCTTAAGGTGTGATTGTGGAGGATAATATTTCTCCAAAGAATTTTCAAATTTTATAAAAAAATGGCAAAAAAAGAAGTTTACTTGTAGGTACACACCTCATCAAAATGAAATAGCTAAGAGTAACTGAATGGAAATATAAGCAAATTGCTGAAGTTGCAAGATGTATGTTTAATGAGGTGGTTTGGTACATTCGGTATGGTACGTATAGTATGTGGCAAGGAGGTTTGGTATAGTACGGCGCACACACACATACATATATATATATATATATATATATATATATATATATATATATATATATATATATATATATATATATATATATATATATATATATATGTGTGTGTGTGTGTGTATGTATGTATGTATGTATGTATAGATAGATGATGATATGTATATATATATATATATATATATATATATATATATATATATATATATATATATATATATAGAGAGAGAGAGAGAGAGAGAGAGAGAGAGAGAGAGAGAGAGAGAGAGAGAGAGAGAGAGAGAGAGAGAGAGAGAGAGAGAGAGAGAGAGAGAGAGAGAGAGAGAGAGAGAGAGAGAGAGAGAGAGAGAGAGAGAGAGAGAGAGAGAGAGAGAGAGAGAGAGATGGTTTGGTACGTTTGGTATGGTACGTATAGTATGTGGCAAGGAGGTTTGGTACAGTACGATACACACACACACACATATATATATATATATATATATATATATATATATATATATATATATATATATATATATATATATATATATATATATATGTATGTGTGTGTGTGTGTGTGTGTGTGTGTGTGTGACGAGTTCCTAGTCGTGAATGAGCTCTTGTTGGTAGAGATCCACATATTTGTTTTTCAAATATAGCTAAACTTGGCAACGGATTGCTACGTACAATTCATTGAGTAATGATATACACGGGATTATTTCTGCGTGCGTAGTATATATATATATATATATATATATATATATATATATATATATATATATATATATATATATATATATATATATATATATATATATATAGAGGGAGGGAGGGAGGGAGGGAGGGGGGGAGAGAGAGAGAGAGAGAGAGAGAGAGAGAGAGAGAGAGAGAGAGAGAGAGAGAGAGAGAGAGAGAGAGAGAGAGAGAGAGAGAGAGAGAGAGAGAGAGAGAGAGAGAGAGAGAGAGAGAGAGAGAGAGAGAGAGAGAGAGAGAGAGTACAGAAAAAATAGAGTTATATATTTGCATATATGTTGATGATCTCATCATAATAGGAAATGATGTTGCACTGATAAAGAGTCTAAAAGGAAGCTTGGTAAGGAGTTTGAAATTTCAGGTCTTGGAGAGCTGAAATACTTTTTAGGAATTGAAGTTGTCCATTTGAAAGATGACACCTACTTATGCAAAGGAAGTACTTGTTGGATATTCTTTTTAGATTTGGAATGAGTGAATGGAAACCATTCACCCAACACATGGACATAAATTCAAAGCTTAATCAAATGATGGAGAAAATTGAAAAATGTAACGACATAAAAAAGCATCGGAGGATCATTAATCTATGCAAACATTACAAGACCTTTTCTATTTTATGTTGTTGGTGTACTTTCTAAGTTTGTGCAAACTTCGACAAATGAACATTTGAATTGAGCCAAGAGAGAAATGAAATATATAAAGCATAAAGTTAGTCATGTTTTGTTTTACAAGTTTGGTGAGGAATTGTTGGACAAAAGCTTTAGTGATGTTGATTGGGCAGGCGCAAAGGAAGATAGGAGATCAACTTGAGCTTGTGTTCATGATTGGAAACAAGCCTATCACATGGAGCTCAAGGAAACAACCTATTGCCACATGTGAAGCAATGTGGACTAAGAAGCTTTTGGTTGATGTTGAAGTGCAGGTTGGAATCATTTTTATATACGGTGATAACATGTCAAGTATTTACTTTGCAAGCAATCCCATGTTTCATGCGAAGAGTAAGCACATAGAGGTCCACCACCGTTATGTAATGGAAAACATATTGAGCAAAGATGTGGAGATAAAATTCAATAGAACCAAAGAGCAAGTTGTAGACATGTTTACAAAGTTCTTGGGTGCTTCTAAACTCAAAGGTTTCAAGGGTACGATAAATCTGTAAGACATGGCTGAAGATAACTTCCAAATGAGCTTGAGGAGTGTTAAAGGTATATGTGCAAGTTCATTGTCACACGAGCTATGCTTGGATAAATTCACCAAAGGTAAAGATAATTTCACCAAAAGTAAAGAGAAATATAAGTTTAAAGATGAAGGAATCTAGTTGAAAGTCATGATGAATAAAAGATACAATGATTGCCTTGTAGTGAGTTGCATGTAGTGGACAATCAAATGAAGGTGGTGAGTTAAGAAGAAGGCACAAACTTCTTTACATGCTCAATTGCTTGTAAAAATGAAGTGGGAGTGCATTCTAAACAAGGAGAGAGAAGAAAAAGAAACAAAGCTGCCCAATAGGTCGGACTTGTGTTTAGAAGTCATTTTGTCATGTTGTCTTCTCAGAGACTGTTTCCAGTTGTCTGTCACTTACGCACTCACATTGTGAGCTTCATCTCTAGCATTCAGCATACGTGTGTGGATAAGTATTCTATTTTTGTTAGTTGAGTTTCCCGACCAAAACTAATCCAAATTACGTGATTCATAGCTTGTTGGAAAGCTCTCTTTGTCTAGTTTAAGTATTAAATCCACATATCCATTTGATTTTTGAGTCGAGAACAGCAAGCTGTCCAGAGTACAGGATTGTCAAAGTGCTTGACCTACAAGGGCTCACTACATGCATCTTGTGCATAGGAGAAATCATTCTGCACATTTCATGGGGTGTAGAATGATATTTCAAAAGTGTAGTAGTATGGCAATATGTAATATTTAGTAGCATGTGGCAATATGCAATATCTAGCAAGTTATGGCAATATACAACAAATATTTGGTCTGCTAAACAACAACACTTCGTTTTGATTCCCAGACATTGATGGGTAGTGCAGGTATCCTAGCATTCTTCCATAGAGTAAGAGTATGCTGTTCTGGTGATGCACCTGCTTTAAGATCAGATTATTGACCTTTGATATTCTTGCTCGGCATTTTTTCTCTTCTTTATGTTTAGTATGTTTAATATGGATAATGGTTCTTGTGAAGCCTTCTTTGCCTCATTTTTCATGAAAGAAAACTGTTCCGATCCATTCTTTCTGCCGAACTTGCATCTTATGCCTGGCTTGCATTTTAACATTTTGGGTTTTGCCATTTCTCTTTTCTTTTATGAGGGATCTGTATGCCTTATTTCTTGCATTCCATGTAGTTGTGTCTCTAGATCACCTATTTCCTGTTTGACTCATCTTGTTCTTCCTCTAGTCAAAAAAAGGAACTTTTCATGATTCTCAGATTCTAGGGTGTCTCATGTGCCCTGTCCTTAGCTTCTTTTGTGTATTTTGATATTGTTAAGGCCATGGGATTATCAACTCCTGTTTTTCTTTGACCCTACCTTGCATAGACTCTGTTGAATACTGAGAGAGAGAGAGAGAGTGAGGGAGAGGGTCTATCTAATCCTGGAATAGAATGTTGTGTGTTTTTTGCAGTTCGTATTTTTGTTTTCCTAAATTTTTAAATTTGATATTCTATGTGTCTGCAGATTGCATCGGATCTTCCTTCAATGCAAAAGGGAGGATGCAGTGCCCAAACTGCCGTCATGTTGAAGTAGGACGGTGGTTGTATGCAAATGGTGGTTGCGTGCATGAGGATCCTGTTGATGATTTTACATTTGAAGAAGAGGTTGAGGCTTATGGAGCACCCAATGTGGTATATGCTTAATTACACTTCTGCTTGCAACTTTGCAGGGAGTTTGATAATTGTTTGCTTTGATGTGGATTTGTTTGTTTTATTTTTTCCTATAAATGTTTTGTTTGTTCCTTTTCAACTGCGTGAGCTGAAGTAGCTCATTCAAGCAAGACTTGGTGTTCCAGGACCCTTCAAGATACAGGCAAAATTAGTAGGCTCAAGACTTCCTGCATTGTAGACACAATATCATATTATGGCAAACAAAATTTCCTTTTTCATTTATGGTAGTGAATTCTTTTGATCATTTTATTCCTGAAAGTGCAATATAATAATTGGCCCCCTTAGCTATTTCAGTTTATATAATTTCATTTAGTGTCTGTTCCTCTCTCTCTCTCTCTCTCTCTCTCTCTCTCGCTCTCTCTCTCTCAAAAATTGTCCTTTCTTGGACAGGGTTTAGGCCTTTGCATCTAGTCCCTTGAACAGATACATTTATCGATTTGCATAGGATCGAGTAGCTAATATAGGCAAGTATTCAGCTTGATTCCAGGAACCCTTTCACACAGGCAATGGTTCTCTGAATATGCCGTAAAGTTAAGACCTGAATATATTATAAATAGATGGTTATATCATGTGAAGTCTTTTTTATTTTGTTTCTGATTTTACTTTATTATTTATGATGAGTATCATTATAATTTGGAACTTTTAACGTTATTTTGGCTTGAATCTTTTTTGTTTTGTTTTGTTTTTTTTTTTTTCCTCGTTTATCTTGACTCATTTGTTGAGCGGCCTCTAAAATATGAGATCATTGTGGTGTCATTGGGTATATAGCACTCATTTCAAAACTCCAAAATCACTGCATAGACACATTATACATTTGTAACCATTGGCCCCGTGAAAATGTTCGTTTCTCTCAATTAAAGCAATCACTTGGATTTTCTGGAGAAAGTATGTATATATAATAGAAAGTAATGTTCGGTATGAATGCTTTTTATTACTAATGACATTTCTTCATTCAGCATTGGTTTTTTGGATTCACATTTTCTGACATAGGCCATAGTCATTTCAGAAGTCCTGTAGGAAGATTTGACTAATCTGGATGATTTATCTTGCAGCAGTTTCCTCCTGGTTGGTGTCCCCATCAACCTGCATTGGCTCACTTTGCACTCGAATTGGAGTAAGTCTATATCATCTCATTCATGTTTAGACTTTCATATTTCACTCTCATAATGTTTTTCTAAATTTATTTTTTAATTTCTGGGATTACTTGCAGGGATTTCGATAATTTCAATAATAGCTGTGAGTATATATCCCCCCCCCCCCCCCCCCCCCCACCACAAAAAAAAAAAACAATAATTATATCTTTATCTTGTTTGATCTGCTGCTAAAATCTAAAATGGTTAATGACAGATGCAGATCTTAGACAGGGATCGAGACTGTCTGCTTCAGTAGGGCAAATCTGTCCATATCTTGCAACACATGGTTTTTTCTTGGGAGGGCCTTCACCTCATGCTGATGAATCCTTGGGGTTGCATGCTGGCCATCACCATCGACCCAGAAGCATGAGACGAATGGCAATTTTCCACGCTGCACAAAGAAATTATGGACAACAGCAAGCATCAGGAACTTCTAGTGGTGTACCTACATCATATGAAGCATCGTCTCAGAATTTTAATACGGTAGGGGCGTTTCTGCAACCCAGCAGTGCAAGTCAACATACACTTGGTTTTGTGGTGGGGAACCCCCAGCCTGTCCATCCAGGGTAAGTGCTGTCATGCATTGAACTTCACTATTCTTCCAGATTTTTCTTTGATAAAAATAAATTACAAATGAGTAAACATTTCAGGGTCAATCAAGGAGCTAACGTGAGTTCTGGGCAGATTTTTGGTCAGTTGCCAATCATGCGAACTACACAAGCGGTAACAGGCAATTTAAGTTCTCAATCACACTCGCTAAGTGCCTCTCGAAGTGTATTTGCAAATCCCAGGCACAGGAGACAGAATGAGGTTCTGTCTATGCCTATTAGGGCTTCCTCTTCAGATGTTTCTTGGACAACATCTGAACCAGTACATGATTACTCTTCACTTGTTGCATCAAGTCCCACTTCAGGCCCTTTAACAAGAGGGGATGCATTGGGCTGGACACAGACACCAGAAGCTCAAGTGGATCCTTGGGCCACTGGCATGTATGTTCCTCAACCATCAGCAGGAGGGTCAAGCCAATGGTGGGCATGGGTTCCATCAGGTAATAACAGTGCTCAAAGGCTAGTTGCAAGTGGTGCGCCGAATAGCTTTCATCATGAGGGACAATTTGTAGGTGCAGGATTGTTTCCGAGGCCCAGAACAAGTCCAGTAGCAGGTTTTTCCGAGCAGCCTGCTGACGGGTCTTATGCCTGGGGCTACTCTGGGTTTTTATGAGGAATGAACATACATCTATCTGCAGTATATAATAAATGATGGTGGTCTTGTACTGGCAGCATTGTTGTGCAAAACAACAGATCTGTGCAGAATCGGGTTCTGATGTTTGTTTTGCACTTGCAGAGACTTGAAGCTCAGCACATCTGGACTATGGTTGGTTTGTTTGAACATTGTCAGTGATATTTGCCATTTGAGTTTATTATCTGATGAAAGGTTTTTGAGTATCAACATGACTTCCAGAGCAAGCCTCTGGAAAAGTTAATCTTATGCTATAGCTGCACATGCAAAAATATTTGGCAAATGGCTCGACTAAGTGCCATGGGAATTTCGGAAGTTTTTCAAGCTTTATTTGTTGAATATATTGTAAATAAATCCTAATCATACTGTCTTGAGTGGAAAAGCTTCCTCTCAAGTGAAACCATGAAATTTATCTTTTGCACTACCAGTCCATGTATGCATCAACAAGTGCCTAATCTGGAGCTTTCTGTTTTATGTTTTTTGCATGTCTTGCTTTTACAAAAATGACTAAGAATGTGGTTGTATGAAGTTTCAAGGTAAAGCATTTTCAGTGTGGAGGAATAATCAATGGTTCTGTGGCATATACTTCAACAGGCTCTAACCATATAGGTTCTTTCTGTATGTGGTCAAGAAAATCAGTGCCTCTGCCCTTCCATTTCTTTTGATAGATTTTTGTGAGGTATGTCTTTATTTAAGTTGTCAAAAATTGACTATATCTTTATCAACCGGTTGAAGTATTTAACTAATGTGTGAATATATGGTATTCATCCAGTATGTGTACACATTGTATGGGAAAACACACTATAATTTCTTGTGTGCAGTGGTCAAGAGAGCCCAAATGATTGTGCTAGAAAAGATCTATCACTAGTGAGCAGCTACATCTATTTTACTTGATGTGTCCATTTTTAATGATGTATTCATCAATGAAATGTGAACACTTCATTGAAGCATTTCAATATGGATTGTGTAGAAGTTTGAATGGAAGCTGCAACTTTAGAGAAGTTTCCATTGGCGGAGAATTCTGGAAACAAAGGTGAACTACAGATGCTGATCAGCCGCATACTGAATTTGCATTTGCATGTGTCCTGTGGAAACCAACATTAGAACTCAACTTTTGAAGCACACGAACTGGTTTGTTATGTTATTTTTACATCTGGATTCTTCGGAGTTGAGAATAAGATTTTCTGCCGCTTGATGTTCATCTTTTCATTCTCATCAATCAGATAGACATAAATGTAGCTAGCATTTTTAGTCACGTTGAAGCAGCAAAATTTAGAGAAGCACAAAAATATCTTCTTACTGTTTATTTTGTATTCTAAATTTGGGATTTGGATGTTGTCTGAGAGTTGGAGTTCGATGCAAATCCCCTAACATGAGAAACCAATTAAGAATGAGATCATTGTGTGGACTCTCTGCAAATTTTGTTTGATGCACCGGGTTCTTAATGTTGGCAAAATGTCACCATATGCATAATCTAGGCATGTCCTTTGTCCCGCGTATTCTTGTAATGGAGAACTATGTTGGATATGTAAAATGCTTTACACCTTTGGGGACTCCAATGGTCCATGTGGGTTTATTAATGAGGTTCTCACCATTTTGGGGGGCTTGTGGCCATACTATAGAAGATGATCATTGTGATCCGAGGGTTTTCATTCAGAGTTCTGTTCAAATTTCAATGGCCATTGCATAGAGATGCATGGACTTAGTAACCATCTGCTCATAAAATCAAGTGTATGATCTGAAATTTTAGGTTTCGGTTTTTGTCTTTCCATGGACTTTGAGTATTGTGTTTTTTTGAACATTAAATGATTGTAGTGTCATTGCTACAGTAAAATTATGTGATGTTAGAGCTCGTTTTAATTCAAAGGAGACTATTTGGAGATCGAGTGGGTCCAAGTGACATCAAAAGGATATAAACAAAGCTTCATCAAGTGCGATGTTGAGTGTTGAGGCACACATTGGTTGTAGTGATAATTAGTGTTCGCATCATTCAAATTTTATGTATTTGTCCATTGATCCTCATAGAAAAACTGGTTCCCAGCTACATCTTAGAGGTCAAGACCACATCAATCCTTGATTCTTACGGGTTAGTTGAGTGTGCTTGGCATCGACCAACAATCTTAATCCACTTTTGATTTGGAAGGTTCTCAACATGGCTAGGGTTGTGATCAATTTGTCAAATGTTAGTAGCAAGATAGTGATATTCATGGACTAACTTGATAATGTGGTTGAGAACGTTACTATGATGTGATTGAAACATAAATTAGAGTTATTTCTTATAATGGAGGAAATGTTTTTAAGTTAATGAGTTGTATGCTCTAGACAACAATATCATTGCCCCTAGGCACATGATGGGGAAGACAAACAGTTACAAACTCTTACATCCTTCATATGAGGTCCATGGTGAAGGTTGACAATAATGCAAAGTGCATTGCATGAGAAAAATGTATGGTTTCACTTGTAGGTGCAAGTGGTCAAGTCCATAGCACAAGTAGTTAAGTCCAAAGCTTTTAAGAATCTTGTGTGTTCACCCGTCAAGACATTTTCCTCTTGATTATTATTGTAACAAACTAAGATCTTAATAAATAGAACTTATTGAAACAACAACAATGGGGCGGTTCTATATGTTCTTTTAAAAAACTCATAACCACTCTTGCAATTAATACAAGGAAGACGTGACACAAGATACTTGACCACATCAAATGCCTCATTCTAAAGGACTTTACCAATCATAAATGGCTTTTAACTTCCCATCTATAGGGACAAATGTCCTTTAGATTTGACGCATGCAATAAGTAATTGCATATTGTCCACACATCTTGTAGCTCTATGTGCAAAAGATCCTTACTATGATGATAAGTCTCAAGAGCTTAGAAGTTATGATGAAGGCAGAATGTAGACAATCTTTGTGAGCTTAGCCTATGGTCTAGGTATGGCATGTGAACAACCCTTGCATGAAGGGGATGAAAAGAATGGAAGAAAAAGAAAAAGGAGGTGACCATAGTATGAAGATGATCTATGCCTCCAACAAGTAAGGATAATTGTGAGGTGTAAGATTCCCTTCTACAAAATACATTTCACTTTTCCATTGCTACATGTATAAGATGATTTAAAGGTTGAAGATGAATTACTTCCCACATTTTGTCTTTTTATCGCTGTTTATACAAAGAACTAGTGCATTCCTCTATGATCTAGTACTAGAGCATGATAAATCATGGTTGAGTGGACCATTTGTTACTTGAAAAGCAAGTAAATATATGCTCTATGATTTGGTTTTGAAAAGATATACAAGGATGGCACATTTGAGCATTTGCTTATAGAGAGACCAGAGAGGGACATACATCTTCTCATGATAATCCATTATACATACAACATCTTGGATCATTAACAACACACATCGTTTGTATTTTCAAAAATACTACACAAGGCTCATTGTGGGAGTACATGGATGGACATAATTAGTTGTCAACTTGTATCATCTTAACTTCAATAACTTCAGATTTTAATTTCAAAATATCTTGTTTATCTTATATTGGCCTTGAGTATTCATTTGCATTTTTTATATGCATAATCAATACCATAATAATTATTCAAATATTATGCATGAGTTAGCATTATATTTATGAATACTATAACAAAATATATACTATGGAGCATGGAATAAAAAAGGAGTTTTCAAATGGGTTAGTGATGGAATAGATCTCGATTAGCATAAGTTACAAATGAGGAAAAAATGGTTATGCAATGAGTCAAGAGTTTTTAGTCTGCAAACAAGGTGGGTATGTTTTATGCTAGGTTTCACAAAAATTTATAAACACACGATTAACTTCCCATTTTATGTGTAAAATATTTCTCAATTTACACAAAAAAGAAACATATCACTAGAAATCGATAAACCATACTAGATTTGTTGTTTTTCTTCCCTTTGCCATTCTTGCCCTTCCTTGAAGATGATGCCTTGCTATCTCCTAAATCTGAATCTTCTTCCTTGGACTGCTTCCACTTGTTTTTTCCTCCTTTCCCCTTCTTGCTACTCTTGCTTTTGCCTTTGCTAGCATATAGGACCTATGAGTGACTATCCTTATTGGATGTGTCTCCTATGGCAACTTCTTCTGCCACTAGGTGTGGGATCAACTCCTCAAGAGTTGGTAGAGGATCTCTATACAAGATGGTAGTAATAAGGGATTTCCACTTGTCTTCCCCTTTCAGCCCATTGAGAGTAATCTGCACAAGGTCTTCCTCATCTACTTTGCACTCAATGGATGCCAATTGCTCCCTCAACTCCTTCACCCTCAAGGTGTAGTCAACAATAGATTCACCACTACCCTTCTTCAAGGAATGGAGTTCATTCTTAAGCTGCATCTTTCTGCTTCTTGTGGAAGTGCCATATATCTTCTATAAGGCCTCCCAAACATGTCTCGCATGATCAAACTCTGATATATGACCAATCATAGTGTTAGAGATTACCTGTGATATGTACAAGATAGCTCTCCTATTCCTTTCCTCCCAATCCTTCAACATCTTCAATTCTTGATTGGTGACCTTTGGATCTTTGGGATCCATATTGGGCTTATGTTAATCTCCACACACAATAGGCCATAAGCCTTTGCTCATGAGGTAGTTCATGATTCTGAACCTCCATGGTTGATAGTTGTCTTTGTCAAGCAACTCCACTTTTTGACCTAAATCTGCCATGATGAATGGGAAATTAGGGTTATATTACCAACTAATGGAATTTAATCCCTCAGCTTTGCACACTAGAAATGAAATGAACCTAATACCTAGGTCCCTTCATACACCTTTTATACTACCCTACAACAAAACTCTGCTTCACTTGCCCTACATAGATCCAAATGACCTAAGATTTTAGCCACACTTATTATGGTTCATAAGCTTTCCAAGATGCTATAGAACACCTCAAATGGATTTGTTTAGGTCAGTCAACAACTTTGTACAAAATAGACTATGCAGAGATGTAGGATATGCAAAAAAATAGGGTTATAGAGATACACCAATTTTTATGCACAAAAAAGTAGATTTCAAGCAGCCCTCTTGATAAAGTAAGAAATATATATAACCTACATAATGCACTTTAAATCTCTTGAATTGGATACGTACACAAGGAGTTACAAGTGTTATAAGTAGACTATGTCTAGATCTACAAGAGACTAGAGGAGGTGTGGGCTCAATAGCTCCTCCTTACTCCTCCTCTATTCATGTAACAGCCTCCTCTACATTTTTCCTGGCTTGGACAATTGAATTTCAGCTCGTTGATCCTTTGATGACTCTCTCCTTGAGCCTCCTTGAGTATATGTCTCTTGGTCTTCAATGACATACAAGATTTCCATGCATTTGGTGTCTCTTCACCTCCTTTTATAGCTTTTGGATGCCTCTCTTGACTTTCTCACCACCTTAGGACTGCCTTGCTCGACCTTGCCCGACCTTGAGACCACAATAAGTGATCTAAGTCTTGACTTTTGTCCATATTAAGGTCTTTTGACCCCTTTGTCCACCTCCAACTTGCATAGCTCACATTTTCAACATGTATGTATGTATGCATGCATGCATGCATGTATGTATGTATGTATGTATGTATGTATGTATGTATGTATGTATGTATGTATGTATGTATGCATACATGCATGTATGTATGTATGTATGTATGTATGTATGTATGTATGTATGTATGTATGTATGTATGTATGTATGTATGTATGTATGTATGTATGTATGTATGTATGTATGTATGTATGTATGTATGTATGTATGTATGTATGTATGTATGTATGTATGTATGTATGTATATATATATATATATATATATATATATATATATATATATATATATATATATATATATATATATATATATGTGTGTGTGTGTGTGTGTGCACGTCTGTGTGTGTGTAGGGGATGGATAACATCACCCTTACCATTCATCACAAAGATACCTCGTCTACCTATCCTCCTATTTACAAATATTTCTCCACAAATATGGAAAATTTTATGTGCATTAAAGTACAGCTTAATCTTGATCTCTTCCCAAGGGTCAACTTGCAATTGAAATTTATTGTAGTAATCACGTGAATTCTAGTTGAAGTTTGATCTTTTGACCATATGTTCAATTCATAAATAAGGAATTTTCATAATTTAGATCATAATACAAACAAGAGAATTAATTCATGAACAAAACCAAAATAATTCGGGAATTTTATTCATCTGAAGAGAATTTTAATTATTTTTTCATAGATTGTGTATATTATATGTGTGTGTGTGTGTCAATCTCATGTATGAAATCATGAATATATTGCATAACTTAACATGAGTCAAGACTCAAGACATAAGACTTGGAAATCAACATGAGGGTTCATTTTACAAGGTCAAGTGGAGCTTACAAGTTTGGAAAAAAATGGATAAAATTTGCACCTAATAAATTAATTTGTCGATGAATTAAACAAATTTTATAATGCCCATTAATTCATGGCTGTTTTACACTATTATTTAGATAAAATCTATGTTTCGTCTGGTTTCCTAAACAATAGAAGTGATGTTGAAACAATCCATCATATTTCATCTTAATGGATCCTCTTGTCAAACATATTTTATGTATTATTATATTTAAGGAAGTACATAAAATTATGCATGATCAACAACCTTAGGTAAAACTTGTTTTATATGTGGTAAGAAGAATCATATTCCTTTGAATTGCTAGTTCAAGGATGATGAAGGAAAGAAGAAGAAGGAGCAAGGGAACTATGCTAACAACTCAAAGAAGGATGATGAGAAGGAGACCCTCCTAGCCATGAGACATGGCTACACTAGTGATCCCAAGGACACAAAGTGGTACATAGACTCTGGATGCCCTAATCACATGTCATGTATGGAGGAATATTTTGTTCATATGCAGGTCCGAAGCTCAAAAGGTTGTGTGGAGACAAGAGATAACATTGAGCATCCCTTTACACATGTGGGAGATGTGAAGCTAGGTGAAGGTAAATCTATCAAGACTCTTAAAGATGTGCTCCATGTTCCATCTATTTCCAAGAACCTTATCTCTATAGGACACATGGTAGAGAGAAGTATGCAGGTTATATTTGATGCAAAAGGGTGCATGGTGAAGCAAGGAGGAAAGGTCAAAGAAGACAGATTATTCACACTAGATGTTGCTCCTACACACAACAAGGTATGTTATGTGATGATTGGTAACAAAAGGATTGCACATATTGATCTTTGGCACAATAGGATAGAACACATCAATATTCCCAAGTTAACCAGCATGTGCAAAGCAGGTTTAGTGCATGGACTACCAAATCTTAATGGCCAAGGTCTACATGAGTTTTGTGATGCTTGTCAGCTAGGTAAGCAAACACAGGAATCCATTTCCAAAGAGTGAGTACAGAGCCTCTAAGCTCTTGGAGCTTATACACTCAGATGTATGGGGCCCTAGAAGTGAGGCTTCATTGGGAGGAGCTAGGTATTTTGTCACTTTCATTGATGAACACTCAAGAAAGATATGGCTATATGTTATCAAGGAAAAATCAGAAGTGTTTTCATGCTTTCAGAAGTTTAGGTCCCTTGTTGAGAAGGAATGTGATGCATACATCAAGGAACTAAGGTCAGATGGAGGGGGAGAGTATTTCTCCAAGGAACTCACAAACTACTTGTAGGAAAATGGCATAAAGAGGCACTTTACATGCAAGTACACTCCTCAACAAAATGCTGTTGCAAAGAGGAAGAATAGGCATTTGGTTGAGATAGCTAGATGTCTCATAAATGAAGATACGTTACCATTCTCTTATTGGGCTGAGGCTATGAATACAGCTTGTTACTTGATAAACAGGGTTCCAACAGGTGGTAAGAACAACTTGACTCTACATGAAGTCTATTATGGCAAGAAACCAACCATGGAGCACCTCAAGGTATTTGGATGTTTATGCTTTGTTCATGTTCCTAGTGAAGTGAGAACAAAGTTAGAGCCCAAGACTGAGATATGTGTGCTTGTTGGCTACTCAATGAGCAAAAAGGCTACGTGCTACAAACCTCTCTCAAAGAAGAAATATGTGTCAAGAGATGTTGTGTCTGATGAGTCAAGGTCATGGTATGGAGACAAGGGCAATGCAAAGTTGGATGAAGAGGATCAAGAGGAGTACGCAAACTTTGATGTACAGATTCAACCTCAAGAGTCAATCATTATTAGTGGAATAGAGGCTTCTACATCTAAGGTACACTCATATGATCACTCTTACACTTATGATTGTGAAGGACCATCCCCTACTTCAAAGTATAGAAGGCTGCAAGAGACAGACTATGACACTAGGGAAGCTCAAGAGGAGTTAGAAGAGGAAGAGATTGTGGAGGTCATTGTTCCTAATGTAAAGCTCAATAGACTCAAGAAGCAATATTCCAAAGGTCAAGAGAGGAGGTCTACAAGGAAGAATGCACCCCCACAAAGGTATACATATGGTTCTTTCATGGCAAAGCACTATGCATACATGATGAATGTCATTGCAGATCAAGAGCCAAATTCTTATGAGGAGGAAAAGAACAAACCAGAGTGGAGGAAGGCTATGTATGAAGAGTTCAAAGCTCTTAAGGAGAACAACACTTGGGAACTAGTACTCAAGAAGGAAGGCATGAAGATAGTCCAAAACAGGTGGGTGTACAAGACCAAGAGGAATGCATATTGTAGCTTGGAAAGGTACAAGGTTAGACTAGTAGCCAACGGCTTCACACAGACACAAGGGGTGGATTATGAGGAGACTTTTAGCCCTATGGCAAACAAGGATACCATTAGAGCTCCCATAGCCCTATGTGCAGCAAGGAGGTGACCTATCTACCAGATGGACATAAAGAATGCTTTCTTGAATGGTGAGTTACAAGAAGAGGTGTTCATGGAACAACCTCAAGGGTATGTAGAAGGCCTTATATGGCCTAAATCAAGCCCCAAGGGCTTGGAATTAAAGGCTAGTTGACTTCTTGAAGAGATGTGGTTTCTCTCGAAGTGATGCAGATCCATCCTTGTATGTGAAGAAGTCAAATGACAAGATATGTTTGATATACATATATGTAGATGATCTCCTTGTGACATGTGATGATGCTGTAGGGATAAGGACCATCAAAGAGAAGCTTAGAAGGGAGTTCAAAATCTCAAATTTAGGTGTGCTAAAGTAATTTCTTGGCATTGAGGTGATCTATGGGAAAGAAGGTATCTATCTCTCTCAAAAGAAGTATCTTCTAGATCCGTTCTTTAGATTTGGCATGACAGATTGCAAACCAATAGCTCAACTTACAGATTCAAATGTGAAGTTAAGCAAGGAAGATGGTAAGAAGCTAGAAGACCTTACACTATACAGGAGCATTGTGGGATCACTGATCTATGCTACACTCACAAAGCCTGACTTGTGCTACATAGTTGGAGTTCTATCTTAGTTCATGCATGCAGCCATCGATACACATCTCAATCATGCAAAGAGAGTGTTAAGGTATGTGAAGAGTACATTTAATCATGGGTTGCTATACAAGTATGATGAAGAACTTCAAGTAAGAGCATGGAGTGATGCTGATTGGGTAGGGAGTGTTGATGATAGAAGGTCAACTTTTGGCTATGCTGCCTTCCGTCTGTGGGTCTGTTGGCGCTTCGATGTGTGTTCACCTACTCCGTTCGCATGAGCCGTCCCCCCCCCCCCCCTCCCCTGTGCTCTGATGCCAATGTTATCTTCCCGATGAGGCCCCTTATTTTGCAATTGTCTCTGCACTTTCTACGACACAATCATCTCTCTCAAAAAACCCATTAGTTCTACATGGAGTTTGATGCCTAAAAGTACCGCCCAGCTGCATAATAGTTCCAAGAAGACTCTCTCTCTCTCTCTAATTCCATAATTAATGAGACAGCTATGGCTCTACACATGGGTGCCACATGGCACTCATATACACATAAAGGAAAGTATGAAGATAAAGGAAAGTATGAAGATAAAGGGAAGAACAATGCTAGGTACAAAAGCAGTTTCATGGATGAGCAAAAAGCAGCCCATAGTTGCATTGAATTCAGCAGAGGCTGAATATAGAGCTTTAACCGTCACTACATGTGAATCAATGTGGCTTAAGAAGCTCTTCAAAGATTTTGGTATATAACTTGGACCAATTCGAGTTTATGGAGAAATGTCAAGCCTACGTCTTGCTAACAATCCCATGTATCAGGCAAGAAGCAAGCACATTGAGGTTCATTATCATTATGTAAGGGAAAAGGTTGCAAGTGGGGACATTAATGTTCATTTTGTAGGTAGAAAGGACCAAGTTGCAGATATCTTCACCAAAACCTTGGATGTGACCAAGTTGTAGATATCTTCACCAAAAGTTTGGATGCTTGATATGGACACTACCACCTTAAGCTTGAGGGGGAGTGTTGAAAATGTGAACTATGCAAGCTCTAGGTGGATAAAGGGGTCAAAAGACCTTAATATGGACAAAATTCACAACTTAGATCACTTAGGGTGGTCTCAAGGTCGGGAAAGGTAGTCCTAAGGTGGTGGAAAAGTCGGGAGAGGCATCCAAAAGCTATAAAAGGAGGTGAAGAGACACCAACTACATGGAAGTCTTGTAGGTCATTGAAGACCAAGAGACATATACTCAAGGAGGCTCAAGGAGAGAGTCATCAAAGGCTCAAGGAGCTAAAATGCATCTTTCCAAGATAGAAAAAATATAGAGGAGGGTGTTACATGCACATAGGAGGGGTAAGGAGGAGCTATCAAGCCCACATCTCCTCTAGTCCCTTATAAGTATAGACATACTCTATGCATAATAGTTTTAACTCCTTCTGTACATATCCAATTCAAGAGATTTAAAGTGTATTTTGTAGCTTATATATGTCTCTTACTTTCCCTAAGAGGGCTTTATGAAATTATTTTTTTGTGGAGAGAAATTGGTGTATCTCTATAACCCTAATTTTTGCATATCCTACATCTCTGCATAGTCTTTTTTTTATAGAGTTGTTGACTAACCTAGACAGATCTATTTGAGGTGATC
This sequence comes from Ceratopteris richardii, assembly GCA_020310875.1. Taxonomy (NCBI): domain Eukaryota; kingdom Viridiplantae; phylum Streptophyta; class Polypodiopsida; order Polypodiales; family Pteridaceae; genus Ceratopteris; species Ceratopteris richardii. Next base: position 78,198,286 of record CM035444.1, read on the forward strand.
TATAGCTTATTAGAAAGCATATGAATGACACTAAGTGTGTCTAAAATCTTAGGTGATTTGGATCCGTGTAAGGTAGGTGAATTAGAGTTTTGCTGTAGGATAGCACAAAAGGTGTATGAAGGGACCTAGGTATTAGGTTCATTTCACTTTTAGTGTGAAAATATAAGGGATTAAATTCCATCAACACATACATACATTCACACACACACATATCACATACACACACACACACACACAAACATGAGTGCACACACACACACAAACATGAGTGCACACACACATACACTATTTTCTCATGATTATGACTTTTGGCTTATGAGGCTCCTTGTATGCATCTCATTTTTCTCCTTTCTTATCTCTCTCTTTGTGTTATTTGTTTGTCTTATATTAAACCCAAGGTAGAGCCTTAGAGATAAGATGAGTAGCTAGGATGTATGTCATTCTACACCACTCCTTGGGTAGGAGTGGTTAGTGGGAAAGTATGGTGGAGAGGAGTTCTCTAGCAACTAGCCTTAACTTATGACATGGGTCCAACAGACGGGTGTAGCCCAATCCTATTATCTCATTTGTGTGTCTTGTAGTAGCTGTTGGAGTTTCCTCATACAAAAATGTAGACAACTGGGATTACTTTTTCAAACTAGTGATATCTAAGCTAATTCCTAATTCTTATGGAAGGAAAAGGGCATCAAAGTGCCCCAAACTCCCTCACATGCACATGGCCCCAAATAGGTTAGAGGAGCCATATATATATATATATATATATATATATATATATATATATATATATATATATATATATATATATATATATATATATATATATATATATATATATATATATATATATATAGAGAGAGAGAGAGAGAGAGAGAGAGAGAGAGAGAGAGAGAGAGAGAGAGAGAGAGAGAGAGAGAGAGAGAGAGAGAGAGAGAGAGAGAGAGAGAGAGAGAGAGAGAGAGAGAGAGAGAGAGAGAGAGAGAGAGAGAGAGAGAGAGAGAGAGAGAGAGAGAGAGAGAGAGAGAGAGAGAGAGAGAGAGAGAGAGAGAGAGAGAGAGAGAGAGAGAGAGAGAGACCACCTCCTTCCCCACCCACTTCTTCACCCCCTCTCCCACTTTCCCCCCTCCCCCTCCCTCTCTCTCTCTTTCCTCCCTTGGCCATGGTTAGGTGCTCATGGAAGAGAGGCCAAATCTCCTCCTCCTCTTACCTTTGTTCTTCTCCATGTGCCCAAAATTCAGATTTTATAGGCCTAGATAGGATCCCAAAATCTCATATTTTGAATTATAAATCCCATGAGCCTTGCTCTCTCAGTGATCCAGCCAAATACACATGCTCATTTTCCACAAGGCTTTTATTTATGAGACGAATCCAAACAGAGTAAGAATAGATTTTCTTCCCCCTTAAGATATCAAAATTCTTTGTTTTTGCTTATTTCCTCTTTATAGGTTTTAAAGAAGGTTTGTGATTAGGGAAAAGCTTTCACAAATTTCTTTGTTGCCCTCTCAAAATATCACCCTCCACACTTGTTTCCACCAAGTTTCCACTAATACATTGTTTGATTTTGATGCATGTAACTCTCCCCCCAAGTGTCTATTCTCAATGATCTTTGACTTTTCTTAGGATGCAAAGTTTTACTATGAATGGAGATCAATTAGTTTGTGTATATAGAAAAATACTTCTTAGGCATCACTCTTTGATAATCTTGATGAAAATGTTTGTGGCTTGTTTGAAGTCTAACTGGCATCAAATCACTTATAACTTTGGCATGGAGATTCTTTGAGAATTATTAACAATTATGCATCCTCTAGAAGCTACTAACAAAGCTCTACAATAGCTGATATATTTAGTTATGATTATAATTTCATAGGATACTTTGTTCGTTGACATGTATAACATCTTTGGACATAAGTGGTTGCATCTTGATATAGAGTTGGCCACCACATTCAAGCAAAGAGAATCATTTTTGTAGTTTTATCTGCAGAAAAATGCCCTCCAGTGGCTCCTGTATGAGCCATCTCTAGGACTGAAACATACTCATCTTCATGAATGCACATTCTTAAATGATTGTCCCTTCCTCTCTTGAAAAGTTGTTTGCCTATGAGTAAATAATCTTTGCTTTGCTCCTCGAGGGCACGTTTTCTTGTCAAATTAGCTCCTTCTAGGTACTCCTGAGTTTTCAAGAATTTTACCAGAGGCATACTCCACCTTGGTGCTACTGTAGAGTAACATAGAGTAGAGTTCTCTTCATGCATTCTTTCTTGACAAGTGGGGCATGAAGACACGTATTTATGTGTATCCCTCTGCATGGTTGGCCAATATATTCCTAATCTCTTCAGTGTTTGCCAGGTTCCATTCATACTTTGATGAGTTTTCCATTGATTCACGTGTGCTTTTTGAAGCCACATCTCTTGATCTTCTTCTTCCACACATCTCATAAGTAGTCCACTTGGATCTTGGTGGTATAAGCTTCTAGCTATGATGTGGAGATTTTTAGTCTTCCATAGCTCCTAGCTTTTGTTTTTAGTGATCCTATGTTGAGGTCCATGCGTGAGGATGGGAATCAATTTTTCTACCCATTTTCGAGGTTGAAAAGATAAGTATCCAGTAGATCATCTAGCACTCCTGTGGGAGGTTCTCCATGTGGGTATTCCCTTTCTTGACTACTACTTCAAAATCAAATTCCATTAACAATAGAAACCATCGCACTAGTCATCCGGTATTGCAAGGCTTATTGACTAGGTACAGTAGAGCTTGAGGATCGATGAAGAATTTGAATTTGTTTGCCAATAAGTAGTGTTAAAATTTCTTTACTGCATATAACGTTCCTAAGCCTTCTCGCTCTGTAGTGGTATAATTATGCTCTGCTTGGTCTAATTGTCTATTGGCATAGGCTATAGGGTGATCTAGCTTTCTTGTATCTATTGGCTGTGCTAAGATGCAACCAATGGCCAACTTGGAGGCATCTACATGAATATGAAATGGTCTATTCCAATCAGGTACTCTCAGGATTGGTGCTGAACTCAAGCGACTCTTCAATTCATTGAAAGCCTTTTCACATTCTTTCATCCAGGTAAACTGAGTCAGTAATCCATAAAGGGGTCTTGCATTTATGGCATACATGTGAATGAATCTACGATAGTATCCTTAATGTCCCATAAATGCTTGCACTTCCTTGGCGGTCTTTGGTCTTGGGAAATCCAGAATCACTTTGATTTTGTCTTCATTAGTGGAAATTCCATTCTTAGAGACAATGTGTCCTAATATCTTTCCCTGTCGAACCATGAAGACACATTTTTTCGGGTTAAGGCATACTCTATACTGACGACATTTGACAAATATTTTTCTTAGTTCTGGGATATGTTCTGATCGTATCATTGAATAGGTACATAAATCATCCACGTATACTTCCATACTTTTTCTCAAGAATTCCTTGAACACATGGCACATTAATCTTTGGAAAGTGGCTGGGGCATTAATTAAACCAAAAGGCATAACCTTGAATGCATAGACTCCCCATTCAGTTGTAAAGGCTGTCTTATGTTGGTCTTCAGGAGCAATGGCTACCTGATTATACCCTGAAAAGCCATCAAGGAAGCTATAGACTTCCTTACCTGCAACCCTTTCCAATAGATGATCCGTGATGGGTAATGGGTAACTATCTCGTATGGTGGTGACGTTCACTTTTTTCAGGTTAATGCATACTCTTAATTTGCCATTCTTTTTTGGCACTACCACTAAAGGTGACACCCATTCCGTGTGTTAAATGAAGCCCAAATCCAATAACTTATCTATCTCTTCCTTAATCTTTGTCGAGTAAACATCATTATAAGTTAGGGCCTTTGTTTGGAGGGCTTGGATTCTGTCATCATGGGGATTCTATGGGCGCAAATAGAAGGATCTACACCCTTTAAATCCTTATATGTCCATGGAAAGACATCTCTATATTCTCTTATGAGTCGTATTAACTCTTGTTCTTCCTCAAATGAGACATCCTGTCCTATAAAAGTGCATCTCTCTTCTCCTTCCTCCTGAACTACTATTATTTTCTTGGTCCTTCCTTTATTGTCGTATGCTATCCCTGGTCGCGCTACTTCCCATTTTGGCATCTGAATAGCAATCTTCGTCTCCTCTACCTCATATTTCTTGAAGTGCTCGGGTACCTCGAATTGTTCTTGAGGTCTGTTTTCTTCTTCTCCGTTTTCTTTGTCTAGTTCATTTTCTTCCTTTGTCTCATTCCTTGATTTGACTCATTAGTCACGATGCTTACTCCTTGATTTTCATTTTCTCCCTCAATGGGTTCCTGTTCCATTTCAATGCTCTCACAATCTTCCTTCCATTCTTTTTCAACTACCTCTCCTTCATCTGCTTCTTGGAGAACAACCATGTAGAAGCTTACATCCTATCCTTCCTCATCTATGCATTCATTCATAGTTATTACTTCTTCATTCATGCACACATCAAGAGTGGCTAAAATCTCCATCCAACCATGGGGTTTGAATTCTTCGTCTAAAAATATTTGAGGCATGTAAGTAGGATCTTCTATAGGTCTAGATACTCCCTGTCTTAGCTGCCATCCTTGCCTCCTTTCTTCTTCCCTTTTAGCTACCTGGCACATCCATAGGTGAGTGTCTTCGTTCATCCATGTTTGGCTACTCAATCCTACATTATGAATTGATAGATCGTCATCTTCCTTATGTATCATATTCCATTGCAAAGGGGGGACATCTTGATATGTATAAGTATGGATATTTATTCTAGTTGTGGTTCCCCCATACTGCAAGTATACTGCATCTTTTCCCCAATCTTGCACTACCTTAAGCTGTCTCATGAAAGGCCTTCGAAGTATCATCTCATAATTGCTTGCCTTTTCAAATTGACATATTGCAAGGGTATGCTCAATTCGACTCCACAAGTGGTAAATATTACATTTTCCAATAATCCTAGGGGTCGTTCTGTGTGCCCATCAGCCATTTGAATCTTCATCCTAGTGGGTCATAAGGCTGGTTTTCCCCATCTCTCCCATATTTCTTTGGTAGCGATTCCTACTCCAACTCCTGAATCTAGTATGGCTTTAGTGGTATAACCTCTATAAGTGATAGGGAGGCATGTGTTTCGTTCATCTCCCTCACTGAAATCTCCAACCTTATCGATTGGGATTTTAACTACGGCTACTTCATCTAGCGTCTCGCTTTTGTCTGAATTTGTCTCTAACTGGTTGGTGAGCTTCTCTTTCAACTGCGGCTTCACTTTCAAGAGTTCTTCCAAAGTCAGAGTACAATGTATTTTTACTTTTTTAAGATGTTGTACTATGTCTGAGGTTTGAACTGATGGGTTCTGCTCCTTTCTCCTCACTGAGGGAACGCGATATAATTCAGAGTTATGTTCATATTCTCCCATGTAGTTTGGCAACATCTTGACACTATCTTTGTCATCTTTGCTATCGCTAAGTTGCAATAATCCTTCTGAGTTTAATTCATGCATTGACACTTCAAGCTCGCCTCTTGCTTCTAAATCCTCAAAAGGAGGTTCAACTCCTTCTGTTTCTTCCATCTATCTTCTTGGACTCTGGCCCACAAATCTCTAGGCCATTCTGCATCTACTTCAGGGATGACAGATCCTTCTTTTTTACTTTCACAGTAATTTTCTCCATGGTTCTCGCTTTTCTTCCCTTCCCTGGAATAACTAGGTGTTACACATTCCTGAAGTTCTTTTTCGGGAATTCTTGTGCTGGGTAGTGGCTGAACAGGTTTTTCTAAGGTTTGTTGAGCCACTTCAATTAACTTCTTACATATCTCCAATCTTTCTTTCTCTAAATCACCTCTTGGGTATTCCCTCTCGTGTTGTTCAATGGTTGGGCCTGCTTTTATTCCTGCTTGATATGCCTCAATCCACATGGCTAACTTTGCTGGCATTGGATCGATCATAACCAATCCCGCCTCTAGTTTTTTATGCTTTTTTGCCTCCTTGTTAGAGTTTTCCTCAGGTTCTTGTTTTTCTTCTTGGCTTTGTTTATTATTCTCGTTTTCCAACTTTTTTGTTGCAGTTTCTTCTCTTTCATCTTTTCTCCACGATTCTTCCATCTTTGGGTTCGTTTACTTTTAGCACTTTTCTCAGATTCTTCAGAATCTGCAATTACTTGAGGTGTGGGTATGTTCAATTCTTTGTCGGAGTGATCATTTTCTTTGGGTTTATCTGGGGTCTCTCTAGCTTTTGCCCTTGTTATTTCTTTTAATGGCACCGTGTACTCCTTATCACTCCCTAATGACTCTATCACTTTTATCACATTGATCTGCACATTGGAATTGACCTTATTGGGATTCTTGGGGCAATCTCTAAAAAGATGTTCTTTACCACAATCATTGCAGTAACCCTCCCAAACTCTCTGAGGTGGTGGTGGGTTAGGTAATGTGCACTCTCTGATAAAGTGATCACCTCTACATCTATAACATGGTCCTCTAGGGACAGGTGGTCTATTCATTGGCTGTGGGGTTATGGGTGCTCTAGGAGCTGTGTACATCAATGACACATAGTCCTGATCATATCCGTAAGAGCTATCAGATCCTTCAAAACCATATGTATATGGGATGAGAAGTCAACTATATAAAGAGGATCTAGTAGATTGAAAAGATAGTTTGGAGGTTATTGCTACATGGGAGTGGGTTAGCACCCTTCATACATAGTTTCCCACATTTATGTTTCCTTCCAAAGATTTTTCTTGAGGAGAAGTATATTGGGAAACACCATGGAGATATGACCATGTACATTGGATACATGGGGTTTAGTGGGATTACTTACTTTAATTATTCTCTCCCTCTTTAACAACATTATGAAGCTAAAAATGGACTAAAGGGGAAGGAAATGTTATATGGGAATCCTCCCTTAGAGTTATGCACACATGGGCTCTCACATGAGTGCCATGTGGCACCCAACTGAAGAGTCCATGTGGAGGCTCCATCACATAGAGAGAGAGAGGAATATCTTAGAGATATAGTGAGTGGTTGGGTGGTTCCTTAGACATCTATCTTCATGCATTTGGTTGCATCACATGGGGAGAGAGAGAGAGGAATATCTTAGAGATGTAGTCAATGGTTGGGTGGTTCCTTAGGCATCTATCTTCATCCATGTGGCACCCAATTGAAGAGTCGATGTGGAGCCTCCATCATATGGAGAGACAGAGGGGAGAATATCTTAGAGATATATTAAGTGTTTGGGTGGTTCCTTGGGCATCTATCTATTTTCCTTGAATGTATTCGATATATTCTTCTTCTTCTTCTCTATCGACATTCGATCTTCATGGTTAGCAAAAACTAGGGGAAATTATTGTTGGTGCATATAAAACACCACCACAAGAACCAAGATAGTGTGATGTTAGAACACCTCTATAATCACCAATAGCTCAGCAATACTAAAGCTCAACCCTTGAGAAAATTTGAATTAATTCTGATTTCATTCTGGTACGTTTCTAGTGACTTTACGATTTCTTTCCGGTGGTTTACGATTTATTTCTGATGGTTTCTCATTTCTTTTTGGTGACTTTTTAGTGTCAAAAAATCTCAAAAATCATAGATTCTAGTGTCTTTGTGTTGGTCTTCCACCTGCGCTTCAATGTACAAGAATATTGAATACTTGACTTCATCAACTTGACATACCTTCACAATTAAACATAATTTTCTGAGTACACGTTCAGGTTTGCAAAGATCTTTTGTTTATCTATAGTAGAAGATGACAGTTTCACAATGAACTATCACTTATGAAAACACTTTACACTATACATAACTTTAACATGATCAAGAAAAATGCACCAAAAGTTCGTAACTATAAGTAACATTCACATAGTTATGAAATCAGTTTGATTTCTTCATATAGGGAGAATTGACTCAATTCCTATTCCACACAAATATTCGTTTTCTATTAGAATAGATGTGTATAGAATAATATGGCCTTCTTCTACTCATAACCATAGAAAGTTCTCCTACACTGAGTAACCTTCCATCATCATCTCTCTCAAAAATTATCTCAACTGCCTCTCTTACATGTAGGACTTACAAATTGGGTTCTCTACTTACTCCTCTACTCTCAACTACACATATGGTTAGTCTGTATTTACTACAGTCTTTATTTCGGCATAGTCTCTCTCTCTCTATCTCTCTCTATGTGTCACAATGCCTATATTCCTCTTGGCTTCGTCAGATGAACGTATATACACAAATGATCTGTACACTCTTAAAATCAAGAATTGCATGGTCTTTGGGATTCTGCTAACATAATTGATTCTCTAGTTTGCATTATAGTACAATTATGAATTTGTCCCTTCACATAGGCATAGGTTTCTAAATGAATGTCTAACTTCTATAGATCTTAGTCCTTCTCTTCTTGTTGATGTCTTCTTGTCTTCATGTCTAATTAGTGAGTGAAACCTCAACAACTCCCCCTCAATTAGCATCCTCTAATTTCTTCATATATCCTTCTTCTTTTTTATTCCTACCATTCCCTTGAATCTACTTATCTTCACTCCATCCAAGCTTTTTGTTAGAATATTTGCTATCTGATCTTTTGTAGGAGTATATACCACTTCGAGTTCCTTCTCCATTACCTTTTCTCTCAGGAAATGATAGTGAATCTCTATATGCTTTGTTCTTGCATGAAATACGAGATTTGCTGCAAGATACAATGAACTCATATTATCTCCAAATATGATAGGTATACCTTGATCAATGCCCAAGCTTTTGAACAAGGTCTGCATCCACACTAATTCTTTAGCTGCTTCCACAAGTCCTTTGTACTCTGCTTCTGTTGATGATAATGCCACTATATGTTGCTTCTTTGAACACTAGCTTACAAGCTTATCACCTATGTACATTGTTGGTGCAATTACTCCAAGCCCAAATGCTTGATCATTTATCCTAAGGATCATATGTGCATTCATGTATTAGCACATGAATGATCTCTTGTAAAAGACTGATATTTATTCCTTGTAAAAGTGCATAAGTGGAATCACTTCAATCATGAGTTCTTAGGAGAATCTTTCCACGACTTATTTGGTGAGGATTTATGGAAAATCAAATCCTAAAACCTTGGAACACTTTTTGGTAAAGATTTGAATTCAAATTTGAATATTGGCTCCAACAAAATGCTATAAAAGAGGACTAACTAGTCATATGGAAAAGAGTGAGAGATAGCAGAGATTTCAAAGGGATTTCATATGCATGTTGAGCTCAGACTATAGCTCTACCATTTCCCTCACATTGTGCAATCATACATTGCCAATGTCAATGTAATCTATGTGCATCAATACATATAGTTTTCTTATATCTCATATCTTCTACTCTGTCATGTACCACTCAGAATAGTGAGCTTGTGTGATCTATTTCTTAGATTGTAATTGATCAATTTTAGTGATTCAAGTTGGTATAGACTCATCAAAATATCTACTTTATTGCCACAAAGTTTCATTTTGATTGGAGTAGTCATTCTTGAGTTATGTGCAAAACATTACCCACTCGTCTGCATACTATTAGTACCCGAAAATGTCGGGATGCATCTCTAAATTGCTAAGCATCATTCTTTAAGCCTGGCCTATCATTTCAAGTGAGATAACTTGCAAAGGTTAGCTACCCTTGTAATTAGATTTGGGCAAAAGGACTTTACTCAATTGTTAGCAGAGAAAGAGAACTGTTCAGTTCTCTACGCAGGTGTAGTGACCAAAATAGCAAGTTTTTGGTTCACAATGAAACCCCAACTTATCTGTTTTGATCCAATGATTTTTGAGGATCATCTTCCAAAGCACCTAGGTGATTATTTGTGCTTCTTGGAAAGCTCAAAAAGTCTAATTTGCACTCCTTGACTCAAATTTGGCTAGTGTGAAGCAAGAATTTGCAACACCATCTAATCTCTGGAAGGTCCACCATCTCCTCCAACAGTGGTATCACAACAACATCAAGGTAAAATGGGAGATGTATTTCCATCATTCATTGATAAATTGGACAGGGGAAATTATCAAGCTTGGTCCCTAAGGATGAAGGCTTACCTCCAAGTATGGATACATATCTGGAGATGAAGAAATGCCAACCCTTAGAAGCAAACATCAACCTACAAGAGAGGAGCAAGAGAGACTAGCTCCGATGTGCAAAGGATGCTCTAGCTAGGTCCTACATACTCAATTCAATATCTTATTTTTTCTTACCTCATATTTAGAATTTCAAGACTTCCCAAGAGACTTGGGAAGTACTATCTTCATACTTCTAATCAAATACACGGACTAGGAAGAAGTAGCTTTGGATGGAGCTCACAACCTTGAAGAAGCAACCAAAGCAAAGTGTAGCTGACTATGTGACCAAGATGAAGGTGAAGGACTATTTATCCATTCACATCAGACTTGGATATCAAGTTATACTCTAATGCAGATTCAGATGGCTCAAAAGATGATAGGAGGAGCACCTCTGGCTATTTATCTTTTGCAGGATCTATTAATTTCACGGTCATCCAAGAAATAAGAAACTTTGGCACTGTCATCAACTAAAGCTGAATATAGAGGCCTATCAAATGCAACACAAGAGGCAATGTGGTTAAAGCTACTATACACAAATTTGGGGATACATACATACACTCCAATTATCTTTGGATATAACACTAGCGCACTTCATTTGGATTCTTATCCTGTATATCATGCAAGGATTAAGCACATTGAAGTGCTATTACCATTATGTGAGGAAATACTAATTGTCCTATGTATCAACCAACTTGCAATATGTAGAAGCTACTTAGCAAGGACATACTAATTGTCCTATGTATCAACCAACTTGTACTATGCAGATATGCTAACCAAATCTTTGGATGGAACTAAATTGAACATGTTCAAGATGATGATTGGATTGCAAAAGATTAAAGAGAATTGAAGCCCAAGCATATTAGGCTTGAGGGGGAGCTATTGGTGCAATTACCCCAAGCCTAAATGCTTGATCATTTATCCAAAGGCTCATCTGTGCATTCGTGTGTTAGCACGTGAATGATCTCTTATAAAAGATTGATATTTACTCCTTGTAAAAGTGCATAAGTGGAATCACTTCAATCACGAGCTCTTACAAGAATCTTCCCACGACTTATTTGGTGAGGATTTATGACAAGTCAAATCCTAAAACCTTGGAACACTTTTAGGTGAAGATTTGAATTCAAATTTGAATCTTGGCTCCAACAAAAGGCTATCAAAGAGGACTACCTAGTCACGTGGAAAAGAGTGAGAGATAGCAGAGATTTCAGAGGGATTTCATATGTATATTGAGCTTACACTATAGCTCTACCATTCCCCTCAAATTGTGCAATCATACATTGCCAATGTCAATGTAATCTATGTGCATTAATACATATAGTTTTCTTACATTTCATATCTTCTACTCTGTCATGTACCACTCACAACAGTGAGCTTCACTATATGTTTCTCAACTTGTACTTGATCATTTTTAGTGATTCAAGTTGGTATAGATTTATTAGAATGTCTGTTGTATTGCCACAAAGTTTCATTTTGATTTTCTTAGTTATTCTTGAGTTATGTGCAAAACATTACCTAGTGGTATGCATACTCTTAATACCCGAAAATGTCGGAATGCATCTCTAACTTGCTAAGCATCACTCTCTGAGCATGGTCTATCATTTCAAGTGAAATAACTAGCAAAAAACTAGCTAGACAAGTTAATTAGATTTTCCCAAAAGGACTTTGCTCAATTGTTAGCAGAGAAAGAGAACTCTTCATTTCTTTGAGGAGGTGTAATGACCAAAATAGCAAGTTTTTGGTTCACGATGAAACCCCAACTTATCTATTTTGATCCAATGATTTGAGGATCATCTTCAAAATCACCTAGGTGATTATTTGTGCTTCTTAGAAAGCTCAAAAAGTCTACTTTGCACTCCTCAACTCAGTTTTGGCTGGTGTCAAGAAGGATTTGCAACACCATCTCATCTCTGGAAGGTGTCCACCATCTCCTCCAACATACACCATGTATCCATGTGATGATCTTCTATCATCTTGAATTCTATCCCAGTCCGAGTCACGATATGCTCTGAACTTTATTTCTGAAGTAAAAGGATAATATAATCCTTCCTTCATAGTTCCCCTTATATATCTCAAAACTCTTTGAACTACAATCCAATCTTGATCCTTTGGACAATGCATGAATTGTGAGAGGAGTCACTGAGATCAGGTCTTGTTAGCGTAGCATAAATTAAACTACCCACTAATGATTGATACTTCCTCATGTCTTTGAAATATGCACCATCATATTTGCTAAGTTTATGATTTACTTCAAGTGCAGTTGAAGCTTCTCTGCAATTCTCCATGTTAAACTTCTTCAGTAGGTTCAGGAGATACCTTTCTTGTGATTATATATATATATATATATGTGTGTGTATATATATATATATATATATATATATATATATATATATATATATATATATATATATATATATATATATATATATATATATGTATACATATATATATATATATATATATATATATATATATATATATATATATATATATATATATATATATATGTATACATATATATATATATATATATATATATATATATATATATATATATATATATATATATATATATATATATATATATATATATATATATATATATACATAAATATATATATACACACACACACACACACACACACATATATATATATATATATATATATATATATATATATATATATACATAAATATATATATATATATATATATATATATATATATATGTATGCCATGATATGCATGAGTGATTTCCATTCCAAGAAAATATGATAATTTTACTAGATCACTTATTTTGAATTCTCTTTCTAGTAACTAGGACCACCGGGGCACTTTTTTCCCTCTTTAGGAGGTTTTTATCCCCCTCCTTGTATATACGCTTATTGCCCTAATGGGCTACTTATCTTTGTACATTCTAGTGGTAATACATTCAGTATTGTGTGTTGTGCTTCTTCACCTCCGTGATTCCTTCATTTAAGGTACCTATGATTATAATGTCATCTACATAAATACAAATGTAGATTATACCTTCAGTTGTTCTCTTGATAAGTAGACTTGCATCTGCCTTTGAACTTTGATATCCAAGACCATTAGATACTTCACAAGCCTATAGTTACAGGCTCTTAGATCTTGTTTTAGCCCATAAAGTGCTCTTCTCAATTTGCGGACATAATCTGGATACCCGACATTGAAACTTTCAATGAAGATTTTTCAAAAACTTCTTGTATCTGCACCTCCTTTAACTCGTAAAGATCTTTCTGCTTGGATACCACCTTCTTAAGGTCTTCCTGTTTTGATATCACTCGTTGAGTTTTTTCGGCTCTAATGCTACTTCTTAAGATCAACCCCACTCTGATACCAATTGTTGGTGTGTATAAAACACCACCACAAGAACCAAGCTAGTGTGATGTCAGAACACCTCCATAATCACCATTAGCTCAGAAATACCAAAACTCAACCCTTGAGAAATTCATTTCGGTACATTTCCGGTGATTTTACGGTTTCTTTCTGGTGGTTTACGATTTCTTTCCGGTGGTTTTCGATTTCTTTTTGGTGACTTTTCGGTGTCGAAAACTCTCAAAAATCACATAGTCTAGTGTCTTTCTATTGTTCTTCCACCTGCGCTTCACTATACGAGAATACTAAATACTTGACTTCATCAACTTGACATACCTTCACAGTTGAACATAATTTTCTGAGTACACGTTCAGGTTTGCAAAGATCTTTTGTTTATCTGTAGTAGAAGATTATAGTTTCACAATGAACTATCACTTATGAAAAGACTTTACACTATACATCGAGAATTGACTTTAACACGATCAAGAAAAATGCACTAAAAATTTGTAATTGTAACTAACATTCATACAGTTATGAAATCAGTTTGATTTCTTCACACAGAGAGAATCGACTCAATTCCTATTCCACAACTATGTGTTTTCTATTAAAGAAGATGTGTATAGAATAGTACGGCCTACTTTTGCCCATAACCATAGAAAGTTCTCCTACACTGAGTAACCTTCCATCATCATCTCTCTCAAAAATTATCTCGACTTCCTCTCTTGCATGTAGGACTTACAAGTTGAGTTCCCTACTTACTCCTCTACTCTCAACTACACATCTAGTTAGTCTATATTTACTAAAATATTTATTCTGGCATAGTCTCTCTCTCTCTCTCTCTATATATATATATATATATATATATGTCTGTGTCATGGTGCCTATATTTCTCTTTGATTGCTTTGTCAGATGAAGTTATATACACAACTGATCTATACGATCTTAAAATCAAGAATTGCATAATCTCTAGGATTTTGCTAACAGAATTGATTCTCTAGTTTACGTTATAGTACAATTGTGAATTTGTCCCTTCACATAGGCATAGGTTTCTGAATGAATGTCTAACTTCTATAGATCTTAGTCCTTCTTCTTCTCGTTGATGTCTTCTTGTCTTCATGTCTAATTAGTGAGTGAAACCTCAACAATTATCACGAATGGCACCTTACAACATGTAGCTTGTTCACATTGATATTTTTTGTTCTATGCAGACACCTTTATTTGGGAATTACCTATAGTATGTGATTTTGATTGATGAATTTTCTAGGCATGCATGGTTTTATCCATTGGAAGTAAAGTATGGATTGTTTATTTGCTTTAAAGAGCTCTTGGTTTTGGTTAAAAATCTATTAGTAGGTAAAATGGGCACCCTCCATTCTAATGGAGGAGGGATTCTATGTCTTTTGAGTTAATGTGTTTTGTGGTTAAGCATGGGATAAAACATCATTGTACAATGTTGTAGACACCTTAACAAAATGGAGTTACTCATGGAAATGAAAAGGTGTATGATCAAAAGTCAAGATTTAACACATAAATTCTAGCTTGAGGTGGTTATTTGTGAAACATGTGTACTTAACAAGTGTCCCACCAATGCATTACATTCTATCAGTCCATATGAGGCTTTTCATGGTTGTTTGCCATTTTTTGCTCATCTATGTATTTTTGGTTGCCTAGCATATGCATTAGTGATTGAATAACAATGTAAAAAATTGGATGATAAAGCTTTGAAATGTCTTTTTGTTGGGTACAGCTCTAAAAGCAAAGGCTATCATCTATATCATCCATAGAATAAGTTCATTCTGGTTAGGCCTGATGTTGTTTTTGTGGAAAATGCAATTGAGCCCTTATTTACATGTACCAAGGAGACATCAATTAGATCAAAGGATGTGTGTGACACTTTGTTGCCTCTTTTTATATATGGACAATCAAATGCTACTCCTAGTAAGACAGTTTCTCAACCTTTATAGGTTTCAAATGAAGATGTGGATCATTCTCTTTTTGATGCAAATTTATATGATGCACTTGACGAGAGAGCTTACAAGAGGTGAAAAATATGCCTAAATTGGCTATTGGAAACTTTAAGGAATAGAAAATTAGATGTGCACATTTGTCATATCATACTTGTTTATGATCTCATAATGCTTATTTTGTGTCAAATTGTTATTCAATAACCGTATCTATTCTTTGTGATGAAAATGAGCCTATTTCTTTTGATGAAGTACATAATTCAAAAACTTGGATAAAAATTTGAGAATGAACCTATTTCTTTGTGATGAGAATGAGCCTATTTCACTGTGATGAAGAAGGCCACTACTTCATATAAGGTGTCATAAAAAACCCTCTAGTCACAACCTCAAAATCGCACAAAAATTGGAGAGCATAGTTGAGCCAATTAGGATTTCAAAATTGCTGATCTATGAGGCATCCAATTTTTTTATTTGATCTCATTTCAGCCTCCAAATGCACTATCATAGCAATTATAAAGGCAATTGCATCCTTTTGTGCCAAAAATATATATAGCTTTTGGTTCGCCACTACAAGTGCCTCAAAGCCTACTACATGTTTAGTAGAGCTTGATAGGGTGTCTCTATTCGAATTTTTGAGATACAGTAAATTTTTTGCATTAGGGTATTTAGTCACTGGCCATGGCTTAAAGGAATGATGTATCATGTATGTTGGTTACCAAGGATAAGTAAGATGATACTAATTACCCATTGTGGGCATGTATGATGCACCATGTATTGGTAGAAAAAGGGTTGTGGAATATTGTGGAGGGTTTTGAAAAACATCCTACTATGCTTGCAAATACTCTTATTGAAGGTGATACACATGGTGTCGAAGAAGATGACCTTCAATTTGTTGTTCCTGCTATGGTTCCTATTGCACCTATTGTAGAGAAACTTTTTTGGGATGGTAGTATGTTGAGGCACATGCATTAATAGATTTTTCTATCAAACATGCCATTATCCCTCACATTCACTCTTGCAAGTTAACAAAGGATGCATGGGATACTCTTAAAACTTTATACTAGGCAAGAAATGAGGCTCAAGTTGCTTACCTACAAAAATAGTTGGAGAGTGATCATATGAATGAAAGAGATTCTATGGACATATTTTTGACAAAGACCAAGGATTTGAAGGAGCAGCTGATTTTTGCTGATGAAATCTTGCAAGATAGTTCACTTGTGTAGACATATCTTAATGGTCTTCTAGATTCATATAAGAGTTTTTCTTATAGTCTTCGATTGATGATGAAAGGAAATCTGAATGTTTGAATATTTAAGGATGTAGTCTTTGTTTTCTTGTAGGAAGATCAGTCTAGGTAGAACAAGTCAAGTATGTGTATTGTAGTTGGAGCTTTCTTAGCTGTTGATATATTTAGGTAGTGATGTGTGTGAACACTCTAGGACCATTGGGGCAGAAAATTTTTGCAAGTACCATAAGGCAAATGATCATATCATGAAGAGTTGTCCTAAACTAGCTGCAAAAGAGGCAAAGAAGAAAGAGGCTAAAATGGTTGTTGCAAAGGGCTTTAGACCTAAAACAAAGTCTGCTAGCCTTGCTCAAAATGAAGAATGGGCATTTACTATTGTTTTTAGCTGTGGCCCTTGGACTCACATGTTCAATACTTTAATAATGAGGCAACCAAACATATTACCTTAGAGCATAGTTTTTTCAATTCACTTGAGCCTACCCCTATAAGGAATAATGTCACATGTGCTAACAACTCCTCTTATCTTGTAATGGGAGTTTGTAAGATCAATCTCACTATTGTTGATGGCAGTTCTTTCACATTGCAGATGCTTTATATGTGTCGGGGATCAAGAAAAAACTATTATTAGTTTGAGCATTAGCCAATATTGGCTTGGTTGTTAAATTTGCTGATGACATATTTACAATTCATGATCTCTCAAATGGTGATGGTATTACTACATCTGGTATTCTATGTTGTGGGTTATATAAATGCATAGATTATGAAAAATCTATGAATGATTCAACATGTGGAATTCAAGATTCTCAGGCTATCTCATATGAAAAAGTTTGGCATGCATGCTTTGGTCATTTTTATTTTTCTAGTTTTCTACACTTGAGAAGAAACTGAAATGGCATCCTCATTACCAAAACTTGAGGCACCTTCTAGACATGTTTATGAACGATCTATTTTGGGCAAAATGCAACATTCCTCTTTCCCAAAAGATGGATTCATATTGATGTATGTGGTCCCATGTAGACATCTTCATTTTAGAACTACCTATGCTTTGTGACTTTTACTAATGACTTTTATAGGTATACATGGGTGTACCCATTGAAAGCAAAGTCTGAAGTGTTTATGTGCTTAAAAAAATTCTTGGTTATGATTGGAAATATGTCTGAATGTAAATTGGTCACCCTCCTCTCTGATGGAGGAGGAGAATATGTCTTCTTATGTAATGCATTTCTGACTGAGTGTGGGATAAAGAATCAGTGTGCAATGTTGTATACACCTCAACAAAATGTACGTGCTAAAAGAAAGAGTAGGTATCTCATGGAAATAGTGATTTGTATGTTCAAAAGTCAAGCTTTACCACATAGCTTATGGCTTGAGGTTGTTATGTGTTCAATATATGTACTTAACAAGTTTACCACCCAAGCACTCAAATCAATGACTCCAATCTACATGTCTTTGTTTGTTTGGGATATGCATTAATGCCTGAATAGAAATGCAAAAAATTGGATGATAAAGCAATGAAATGTATTCTTGTTGGGTACACTTCTATGAGCAAAGGATATCGAATCTATCATCCACTAACTAAATGCATTATGGTTAGTTGTGATGTTGCTTTTGTGGAAGATTCAATTCAACCCTTACTTTCATGTACCAAGGAGAAAACCATTAGCTCTAAAGATGTGTATGAAACTTTGCTGCCTCTTTTTATAAGTGAATAGTCAAGTGCTAGTCCAAATGAGGCAATTTCTTAGCCTTTACAAGTTTCAAACAATAATTCATATCATTCCATTTTTGATGCAAATTTACATGATGCACTTGTTGATGAGAGGGCTGACATAGTAGAGGCAAAAACTATGCCTAAATGGTTGATGCAATGAGAGATAGAAAATTACATGCAACCTTGACATTTCTTACTCATTCAGGCTCTCATAGTGCTTACTTTGCATGCAATTATCATGCAATGGCTACCTCTAATATTTGTGAAGAGAATGAGCATATGTTCTTTTGATGAAGCACATAATTCAAAAAACTAGGTGGCTGCTATGCAATCAAAATATGAAGTCATTATGAAGAATGGTACTTGGTCTTTATGTGCTTTGCCTCCAAGAAATAAGGCTATTGTCACTAAATGGGTATACAATCTAAAACGTAATTGAATAGTTGACCTGTATATGGATAGGCTTGTTACGAAAGGTTAAGCTCAATAGAGAGGCATTGATTTTGATGAGACATTTTCTCCCACATGCCGAATGACCAATGTTTGTAGCATTTGTGCACTTGTAGCTCTTTATGGTTGGAATGTACATCAAATGGACATTAAAACTACATTTTTGAATGGTAAGTTACATGACAAAGTGTATGTATTTTAGCATGTGAATTTTGTGCAAAAAGGGCATGAAAAGAAAGTGTGCAGGATGAACAACACATTATATGTTTGAAGCAAGCACCACATAGTATGTGAAAATACATGCCTACTTGCTAGAACATGGTTTTGAGAGCAGAACGATTGAGAGCACCTTATATGTTAAGCATGCAGATGATGTAACTTTTATCATTGTTGTATATGTTGATGATATGTTGCTCACTGGTCCTAATGAGAAGCATATTGCTGAATTTCAAGGTGATTTGCATGCATCTTTTGAGATGTCAGTTTTTGGGTGTTTGCATCATCATTTGGGCATTAATTTTATGCAAGCTCATGGGGGAATAGATTTGTGTCAAACAAAATACATTGACATACCATTGTAGCATTTTGGATATGAAGATTGAAAATTTGTTGCCACTCCCATGGAAATAGGTTTATGATTGAGTCTTCATGATGTTAGAGATGTAGTTGATGTTTTCTTTATCAACAAGCCATTGGATGCTTAATTTTCTTATGCATAACTCAACCTGATATTCACAGTTTGTTATCTCTCAAATGAGCATGTTTATGCATTACCCAAGTGTCGAGAATTGGTAGGCGGTTAAGCACATATTTTGGTACTTGAGTGGTACTCGGCTACTTGGATTGTTTTATCCCAAGGGGGGATCATTACCATCAGATTTACATGTTTTTTATGACTCACACTGGGTTGGTTGCTATGACACTTGTGTGTCCACCAATGGTTTTTGCTTCATGCTCGGTAGCTAATGCATATATTGGTTGAGAAAGAAGCAACTGAGTATGGTGACATCTAGTTGTGTGGCTGAGTATAGGGAGGCTTTCACAATAGCTATTGAGTGTGTATAGCTCAAACGCCCTTTCACTACATCACTCCAAGAGGGGAGTTTTTGATATATTTTGGTAGTGATGTGTGTGAACACAATTAGGACCACTAGACGCAATCTATGTCTTAGCTTAGGAGGCCTCATCTACAACATATCCTTGGGCATCTCACTCAAGACCCATCCTTTGCACCATGTTCTTTATTCACATCCCTGAGCATGCATGCATATGACCACATTACAAAGGTGTGCATAAGCCACATTTTTACCAAACCCATGCACATGCACTCCATCAGAATTTACAAGATGGGTGAAGAATGAAGTCATCAAAGGAGTAGATAAAGGGAAAAATCAAAACTATTCATCATGAGGACATCCCATACTTGGTGTGATGCATTGCACGGGATTCCACATTGTTCACAAGCTCCAAATCTCATGAATGTGAACCTTGTGCTTGGATGATCCAATCTTTTAGGACCACCCACCCAGACCATGCAATAGCCTTTTGGTGGATGAGAAGCTCTTGAAGGGGAGAGTGTTACACAACATGAGAAGATCCTCACAAAAAATTCATGTTTTTAGTCATGATTTTAGTCAATTTGCATAGCACTTGTATATTTCTTGTATATTCTCTTAAACAATATAGCATAGCAGACTTGTATTTGTATTTATACACCTTGAATGGAAGGGAACATTCTTTCCTTAACGAATTGCAAGAGAAGAGCTAGTTTAGAGTAGGTTTTTTAACTTTTTAAGGACTTTTAGAAACAAAAAAGAATGGTCTTGAGAAAGTTCCATAAAAACACCGAGAACTCATCTGTAAAAGACTTTTTGCTAGTATGAGTAAGAGAGATCTTTTCTTCCAAAATTGCACAAACTTTCATGGCTTCTTGGTGACTTCTCATTGCTTTATTTCTCATGTGTGAAACTTTCAAATTTCTTGTTTTATGTGTCTAATATCATTAAGCTAAGTGTCTTTTTGTCTATTCTCATGATTATAATATTTTTTTTGCTTACTTTATGCATCTATTGACAAGACACGATTGTTTTTGGCGTTGTACAAAATTGTAGATCTAATGTTTTTTAATTTTTCCTAATTCCTTGTAGAGCTTCTTGTTAGCTTCAAAATGAGCGATTATATCCTCAATTTGGACAAGTAACGAAGGATATATGACGACTGTTCCAACTAGCTCTCTTTTTTTGCTCGTTTGTTTGAACCCGACTTTGAGAATGAAGATGAGGATGGAGAAGGGAAAATTCTTGTCGATCACTATGATTGGATTGGTGGTTTTTCAATCACCTTGATTGAATTAGTGTTTATCCAATCACCATGATCAGATTGGTGGTTAGCTAATCACCACGAACAATGCCTTGTCCATCATTGTGATCAGAGAGTGGTTTGCCAATTGCCTCGATCGAAGAAGTGGCTTGCCGATCATAGTGATCAGATTGTTGAATTTTCTCTTTGGTTGGGGTCTCATATTTGGATGACAAGGAAGTTGATGGTTGAATAAAAAGAGCTTGGCAATACATCTATTTATCCACTCTACTTATGGCAACGACCACAACTAGGAAAAGGTCTACTCTTTGCAACTTTGACAAAGTAAAGGTGTATGAGAGTGCCATGTACTACACATTTATAGTGTTGGTCAGTCTTCTACTAACATCATCTTTACTAATAGTCAGAGTGCATTGGTAGTTGTGAGGAACCTATGTTCCATGCTCAGACAAAGCACATTGAGGTGCACTATAATTATCTCCAGGAGAATCTCTCTATTGGAGAGATTAGTTTGGGTTATGTGCCCACACATGGTAATGTTGAAAACCTTTTGTTAAATGCTATGCCTAGGGAGAAGTTTGAAGATTTTTCAAAAAGATTTGGACTTCCTTTTCTAGATTGATTTCATTCCACATAGCTAAGCACTTCCTTATACATGAATGCCTGCTCCTTGTTCATTGCCTCACTCTGAGGACGAATTTGTTAATATATTTTTAGAGTGATGTATGTGAATGCACTTAGGATTGGAGGGGCACTTTTTCCCTCTTTAGGAGATTTTTCCCTTGGTTTGTATATATTTCTATAACCTTAATGACTCAATTATATTTTGTACATTCACTTTGGTAATACATTATGCATTGTGTTGTTCTCCAAGCTTCTTCTTCTTCTTCCTTGTGTTGTTTGCATGCTTCTACGGTCCTCAAATTCCAACATGACCATCTTCCCGATCCTCCATCTCCTATCCATATCTTGGAAATATTTTTGCTTACAAATTTTACCCATCCATGTTCCCCTTTTCCTTGCTCCCCACCATACATTATAGAATCCCCTCATTTATATATCTTGTTTCTACCCCACAATACATCTCTATCCTGGCAGCATGATTAAATCCCTATTCCATAGTAGAATTGTTCAATGTTGCTTAGTATTTATAGAAGTTTGTTGCCCATTTGCACTCTCAAGTTACCTCTCTGCAACAAAAGTGTGAAGATTTGGGGCAAGCTGCCAAAAGTAGCTTCCATCCATATGTGATGAGGGTGAGATAAATAACCAATGAGGGACGAAGACCAATGTTGCCTGAAGCGCACCACTATGCCACCATCCTTGCATGGGTGACTTGTGGTAATTCAACAATGCTTCATGGAGATATTGTTCAATCTATTCAAGAGATCTTCGTTGTCATCCTTAAACTCCTATAAAGCCAAGTAAAATCTAGGTTTATACTTTTTTCGTTCATCCATTAGCCGAAGATGGTTGATCTAAAGAAAATCCAAGGATGCAGCCCTCATGACTTATTGAAACTCCATTGCCCTCTAAAACATGACTTTTTGAGAATGTTGATTTCGTGCTTTTTGTTCAATGTGAACACAGCTTAACGGTGCACATTAGCTTAGTTGTTTGAGCTCTCACCTCTTGAGACGAGGGCGTGAGTTCAACTCCTGCTAGCCACGGTTGATATGTAGTGACCTAGAGGTCAATCCAAACCTACTCCTCTTATCGCCTTCAAGCTGTCAACGTTGTATCATCTTCATGTAGTCTTAACCCCTCATTATATCATCTTCATGCAGTCCTAACCGCTCTTTTATGAATTCTATCATCTTCGGGCAGTTTTAACCCCTCCTTTGTGAGATATGGGATAGCCCTCACCAGCTCCTTTGTGAATTCTATCATCTTCGGGCAGTTTTAACCCCTCCTTTGTGAGATATGGGATAGCCCTCTCCTTTGAGTTATATGAATTGTATCATCTTCAGGCAGTCTTAACCCCTCTTTTGTGAGATATGGGATAACCCCTCCTTTATGAGTTGTATCGTCTTCAGGCAGTCTTGACCCCGAGATATATCTCGGGGTCTCATACGTACTATGTGTGTTCACTTATACTCTCTTTAAAAAAAAAAGTGAATTCAACCTTATAAGTTCACATTGTGATTTTTTGACGCAAGCTCCAGCCACGACTTTTCATGTTGCCACCTTTTTCTACGTTGACAACCCTGACGGCAAGTTGTTCACAAATTCGTGAAGCTCTGCTCCATAGGGATCGCGAGTCGCGACGTTGAAGTTTTCTTTGCAGTTCTTCTCATGTTGCCCTTTACTCGCCTTTTTGGACTAAACCGAGCACCTCAAGTTTCTGTACCTGACGACAAGCAAATGCCATAGAGAGAGAAGCCTAAGGCCACCATCACCCTCATGGAGACTCGTACGCTTCGCACATGAGGCAGCATGGCCGGACTTTGGAGATTTTTTCAAATTTTTTGGGTCACCCAAAAGTCAAAATTCCAACGGACTCGTGCTCGTTAGCAGTGTTGTATTTTGACGGGCAGCCCTGCCCTTCGTTTTTGCGGGTTAATACAATTTCATACTTGTATATTACAATTTTAGTTCATTTTTTGACGATTAATCAAAATTATTAGTTTTATTTCACCCGAAAACATATCCATGTGCTACCCATATAAGACCTGCTGCTTCTCATTCATCATAGTTTTGTCATCGACACACATTCTAACTTTCGGATGTCGTCTACTTCTAAGAAAAGAGTGTTTGGAAACTATTTATCATAAAATTGATATATAAATAAGTAAAAGAAAAAAAAAGAGAGCCATATTGAACCCAATTCTTGAACGGTCAAAACTACGGTCCAACGTTTGAAAAGTCAAATATATTCCTTTCTTCCGTAATTTTTCAACGTTTGAAAAGTCAAATTAATTATTGAAAAAAACATACTTCATTCTTGCGTTGTACTTCCTTTGCGCTTGAAGACAAAATGAGATTAGCGCATTTGAGATCCTTGGAGTCTACCTAAGGGTCAAAAAGGTCTAGGCTTTTTTTTGACCTAAAGCTATGACAGAGGACAAAATGTTGAAAGAGCATCAAAAGCAACTCACATGAGCACTACACTCTTCTACTCCAATGGAGAGGTCTCAACATCCAACCCAAAGGAATGGACTTTGAACCAAAACTTTTCTAAATTAATTTAAGAGGAGGCATACAAGAGAATGAAAAAGAAATACAAAGGAAGCTCTCGATTCTTTGTAAGGATGCTCTTTGACTTAGAGATGTATTTGTAAGATGCTCTTTGACTCCCAGATGTACTCACCTTTTTCAATTTAAAATCTTTCGGTGTAATGTAAATGTATGTTCATGTGGAGATTTAAAAAATTATTATTTTCTCCAAATATTAGTCTTTGGCATTAGGTTTGAATTTTGAAAGAACAACTCACACACAGAGTCTACTCCCTTTATCCCTCACTTTTAGGGGCTAATGTTGAGTTGATCCACAAATATTGAACTTTAGATCTTCAGTGATAGCTAGATCATTCCGTATCATCATCCTATGATGAGTCCTCACTTTCTTAGCGAAAATTACTTAATGATAATGGTTTCAATGGCCATCATAAAAAGGCTAGTCTTTATAAGAGAGGCTTGGCCTTGGGGTCAAGATGGGCCATCCCACATTACTATGAATGGATTTTTGGTTAAAAATTGAATCAAAGAGGTTAATGGATAAATGAATAAAAAAATGGATCAGGGTTCACATTGATATATTAGTGGGCTTGGGAAAGCATTGCATTAGCATAGACATTTCCAATACTTAGCTAGCAATATTTTTCATTAACTTGAATTATACTACCTTTGAAAAAAATCATATTATTGAGACATTCAACACTTGTTCAAATTACCTATTAAAATAATGGGGTAAAAATTGGAATCATTTCTCACCACCATTTTCGATATTGAGATGTTCGATAAGAAACATAGAGACTTACTAAAATGAAGTTGCAGGGTGTGAAGAAAGAGGAGGATTATGACTGCCACATTCATGAGAGATGAATATCTCCCCAACCTTATGCTTGTGTATATAGCTCTCTCCAAGGGACTGTCCATTCTCGTAGGTTGATGCTATCTATCCAAGTGTCAGCCATGTAAATACATGTGATCCAAGTGTCTAAGTTAACTAGAAATAGGACCTTCTACAATCTTGGGCTTGGGTTTGAATAAAATATATTCATTCCTTCATGCATGATTTATTGTCCATAGAAATTTCAAGAAAACTTAACTCTTTGAATGTAGCTTCCTAAGTATTTTCTTTACTTTTGCTTAATTTTTACTAAGCAATGCATAATTTTGTACTTAAACATAAAAGTAAGATTTAAATATTTGATACCTAAGAATCACCATCAGAGGGAAGTGATAGATACTTGGTTCGCAAAGCCTTAGCTAGAATCACTTAGCAAATATCTAGCTTTTCCCTGAATATCAAGGTTTTAACCAAAAAGTAAGATAACTACTAGAAAGAATATACATTCACTTATTTATTTCCATATGCTAGCCAAAAACGTCTTTTATTTATGAGTATGCACGTGCTTGCATGAAAATGCATGTTCTTGTGTGGAAATGTATGTGCTTGCATGGAAATGCATGTTCTTTCATGCCATAAATGATTCAAGCATTCTTTTACTTTAAGTGTGCCTAAGATTCATGCACTTTATCCACTTACTTTTATGCACTAAAATTTTATGTGTGCTTTCCTTTGATGCCTTATCCTATTAATGAACATGCTTGTTGCAAACTTTTCCTAATGGAAGAAAAGATTGATATGTGTACAAATGAAATCTTTATACTTGTGGATTTCAACCATTTTTCTTGGAGCTAAAATTCACATGCATTCATTATTTTCCATGCATGAAGTAAAGGAAATTACTTGTAAATGAATGCAAGCACTTATTGTGATTGATTTCCTATTAAGTCACAACATCAATCTAACAATTAAACTAACTAGCAAGACCACAACTGCAAGAGAGAGCACATATCCACCCATATATATATATATATATATATATATATATATATATATATATATATATATATATATATATATATATATATATATATATATATATATATATATATATAAACCAAAGGTCCAAGGGGTGCATGTCATAGGACACTTCCAAGCGTCCCTCCAAGTGTCCTCATGTGGACACTTTCCCAAAGCTAGTCACATGTCTTCTATTTCAATTCAAGCCTTCTCTTCACATACAAATCAAGGTGGCATGTGGGAGAATCTTCTCCAAAGCCTAAGGTTCTCATACATTAGGATAAATAAAACCATTCAATTGAGGATCCAATTAAATAAATAGCCAAGGGTTCTTACAAGGGTTAAAACCAAGAATTGATACTCCAACTTCAAGGGTTTAAAGCAAGTAAATAAACCAAGGGTTTCCATTGGCCATTATCCAAGGGTATAAACCAAGGGTCATAAAATATTCTTCTCCCCTTTAACATTTGGTCCTAAAAAATATGTGGTGGCATATTATGTGATTCCCATATGCTCCATGATCTATACTCTGAGCATGCTCATCTCTCCCTTTAGATTCCTCTCTTGTAATTAGATAAGGGCTATTCCCTTCATTAATTTCAAAGGAAAGGAATCAAAGTCCCTACCTCAATCACTTTTCCTCAGTCCAATTGAATATATGTGCATGCTTTGTACCTATAGACTAGTGAAATGGGTGGACTTTTGAGCTCCATAAAATTTATATATCGTTTGTACCTTCTTGGAAATGTTTATCTTTTAGGAGTATGTAGTAGAGGTACTACCTCAATCTTGAAAGGTTCTAAACTAGATTCATCTTCCACTTTCATAAAAAAGGAGGGGAATCTTTAGATGGTTTCTATTTGATTTACTTTTTTATGGTCCCTTATAAGTACAAATATACTTTATTTGTATGTGGTAGGGATTAGCAAAGACTATGAACTTAGCAAAGTGGGTCTTCTAAGTCCTTGACAAAACTTGCTCAATATAATGAGGAGAAATATGATCTTATCATTCCTTGGCAAGTTAGGCGGACTTATAATAATCATCAAGCTTCTCTTGAAACATAATCTTCAAGTATTTTGAGTGATAGATAATACACCCAAATTTGGAAGTTCATTTCTACTTGGGTTATTACCAAGTTGGAATTCCTTTATGAAGTCCTTGCATATGTGATGTTCATTGAGATTAACTCAAACAAACTAAAGTACATGAAATCAAATGTACTCCTTAACTTTCATGAAAGAGTTAAGGAATACATATTTGCTCATAAGTACCATACCAATGAGACCTTTCTCCCCCCCCCCCCATTTTAAAAAGTTTTCATCCTCAAAAACTAGAACCTTTCAAGAAATTGATGTTTATTCAATTTCCAAACTATGAGCCCAATTTGTAGCTCAATCTTCTTTTTGTTTAAGATAACTGAGAAAGTCATTGAATAACCTTGAGTTCAAGTTAATTCCATTATCTTTAAATCTAGTGTCCCATACCATCAAGTTCACTCTAGTCACAATATAAACCTAGACATCCCATACCATCGAGTTTACACTCTCACCTTAGTGTAGACAACTTTAGCTTTTACTAAGGGATTTCTCAATGAGAAGAATTTTTCCATCTTAGTATTATGAAGTTTGATCAAAATCTTTGTAAGTTACATCCTTACCAAGGCTTGATTTCTTCTTCAAAAGACTTTGACTATTGAGCCTTCATTGAACTATTTCTTTGATAAGATGGAATAAAAGATATCTACGTTTATTTAATTTGATAATAGAGATAGTATTCTCATACCAGATATTATCTTTTGATAGAACTAGGAACCTATTTCAAAGGATATAGTCTTGTGTAAATTTGTTGGAAGTGGTAATGGGCCACAATAACAATAAATCACAGGTTTACAGGATCTTCCAATAGATGAACCTTAACATACACACCTTAAGACTAAAAAATAGATGAGTGAGAGACAGAGAGAGAATAGACACGATTTTAAGTGTAACAATAAGCTATGAGGCTCACCTACACTATCTATATTCCAATGTCAATCACAATGTGTGAATATGATGCAAAGTGACAATATTTGTATCTAGGCGGAAATAAGAACTAAATACAAGAGATTGTATGCCTAATAGGTATGAAGAGTGTGTGTGAGAATATGGAGAATACGAACAATTTAGAACTATTTTACACCAAACCCAAATTTTGATCAACCTAAATCAGAAACGAGTGACCTAACAAGTAAGAACAGAAACAAACTTGCTACTCACAATAAATCAACAATGGATGTTGATGGTAAGCTAACAGAATCTCCTTGTGATAATCACCAAGATGTAGACAAAACCAAATAAAAAAATCATACGGTCAATTTTGATCGCTAATCATAAATCTTTTGAAAAATCAACACGGTGCCGTTCGTGCTTTTTTCACAAAAACTAAAGCTGGCACGATATGCTCTTGTCGAGATTCAAACTTGTGTCCATAGTTTAAGAGGTGCTTGCCTTAGCCAAGGTGCCCTTGACAAAAAATTTTGGTTGTTGAAGAAGCATAATAAATCTATGTTAATGATTTTGGACAGCTTTGACATTATCTCCAACAATCCCCCCTTCAACTTCATAATGGTATAAGTTTCAATAACCTGCAAAACTTCCCATGTCTTTTTCTGGACTTATTTCCATTGAATCTTGAGCTCATTGTGTATGAACCTGTACACTTGAAGAACTACAAATTGAATATCCAGACATGTATTACATAGATATATCAAGCTACCAACTGCTTGACTATATAATGTAGCATCAATTGGTTTTGAATCTGCTACTGATTGTGATAACATATTGACGTCCATAGGTGTCTGCATAGGCTTAGAACTTGTTGTGTCATGTAGATACACTCATCACTGTACTTCAACTCAATCCTGGGACTTGTGATAATCACATGACTTTGTAGTGCATCTTGAACACTAGCTCGTTCATTCTCAACTGAAGTAAGAGCTAAAACGTTATGAATCTCAAAATATTCTCCATAGTTAACATGGTCTTCTTGTTGTCTCCTAGTCTAACTTTTGATTCTTCTTGTGTATTCTTGTATACCATTGTCCTTCCAAGTTTGATATAACCACTTTGGCATATTCCTGAAAAGAGGTGGAATCTCTTCTGGCTCTTCAATATCTCTTTCTTCTAGAACTCTGGAACCTTCTCCAACTTCATAAGTCAGAACTTCAAGAGGTACTAGTGATGGACTAGGTACTGATGTAGGTAACAAAATTCTCTCTTCACCTGTATCTCTTAGGATTTGAGAAGGTTCATCACCCCCCTTGTATGGATGAATGTAAGCATCCAAATTCCTTCTAAAAAATGCATAGTCATCTGCCTTTTATGAAATCTCGAATCTCTTGCTTCTTATCATAAATCTGACTTTCTGCTAAATATGCATTGCGTGAGGGTAGGATATCACTTGTATCTAGAATATATAATATGCATCCTTTACTTTCGATTGCATAACCAATAAAGAATACTTTAATGGCTTTTACATCAAGCTTACCATGATCCTTCTTCTCAATGTGAAAATAAGCTCGGGAATCAAAAACTTTGAAGTAACTCACATTGGGCTTCTTCTCATAATAAGCTTCATAAGGTGTAATGACCTTTAAAGCTTTTATGGAAGACCTGTTTAGAATGTGATTAGTTGTATGCACTGCATCAAACCAAAGCTTGGGAGAAAGCCTTTTGGATGACATCATACTATGCATCATCTCAACAAGTATCCTATTCTTTCTCTCTACAACACCATTCTATTCTGGCATGTAAGCAATAGTGAGTTGATGAGAGATACCATTGTCTTCTAAAAAAGGACTTAAAGTCTTTTGACATGTGCTCACCTCCTCTATCACCTCTCAAAATCTGGATCTTTGACTGACTTTCATTTTTAACCATAGCTAAGAGCTTCTTGAAAGTAGCAAAAACTTTTGACTTCACTTTAAGACCGTAAATCCATGGATATCTTGAGAAATCATCAATGAACATAAAAAAGTACCTATAACCTTGAATAGAATCTATTCTCATCGGACCATTCACACCTGAATATATGATCTGCAACTTCCTTATGGTCATGATAGATCCATGTTTCTTGAAAGGAAGTTTGTGAAGCTTTCCTTCAAATAGATCCTTTACATGACTCTACATCATCTAGTAAAACAAAAGTAGGAAAACTCTCCACCATACCTTGATCTTCAATATGTTTGAGAGTTGTGATGAAAAGAAATCAGAAAAGCAGAAATTGTTTTGCAAGTATTTTAAGGGAAATGATCATATTATAAAGAACTGTCCAAAACCGGCTACTAAAGAGGCAAAGAAGAAAGAGGCAGGAATGGTTGTTGCAGAGGCCTCTACACCAAAAACAGAGTCTACTAATCTTGTGCAGGAAGAAGAATGGGCATTTACTAATGTTTGCAATTTTGACCCATCTTCTCATGAGCAGTGCATGTCTGCAGTAGAATCAGATGTTTGGTACTTTGATAATGGGGTGACCAAACATATTACCTCGCAGCGCAATTTCTTCTCTTCACTCGAGCCTGCTCCTACAGGGAATACTGTTACATGTGCCAACAACTCCTCTTATCCTGTTATGGGAGTTGGTAAGTTCATTTTGACTACTCCTGATGGTAGTTCTTTCACTTTGTCAGATGCTTTGTTTGTGCCAGGGATCAAGAAAAATCTGTTATCAGTTTCTGTAAGACAAGATTGGCTTGGTTGTGAAATTTGTTGATGACAGTTGTACAGTTCATGATTTATCAAATGGCGATGTGATTATTGCTTCTGACATTTTATGTCGTGGGCTGTATAAGCTCATAGCCTTTGAAAGATCTGTAAATGATTCGGCATGTGCAGTACATGATTCTCAGGCTATGTCAGATGCAAAGCTTTGGTCATCTAAATTTTGCTAGTTTGCTACGCCTGCAGAAATCTGAAATGGTGTCCTCTTTGCCCAACCTCAAGGCACCTGGAAAACATGTTTGTGAAGGTTGTATTTTGGGCAAAATGTAGCATTCGTCCTTTCCAAAAGATGGTTCAGTTCGGGCTACTAAAAAATTGCAAGTTGTACATAGTGATGTCTGTGGTCATATGCAGACACCTTCTTTTGGGAAATATCTTTACTTCGTGACTTTCATCGATGATTTTTCTAAGCATGCATGGGTATATCCATTGAAGGCAAAGTCTGAAGTATTCATGTGCTTCAAACAGTTTTTGGTTTTGGCTAAAAATCTGTCAGCATGTAAAATGGGCACCCTCCGTTCGGATCGAGGGGGGGGGGATGTATGTCTTTTGATTTTAATGCATTTCTTGTTGAGCATGGGATAAAACACTAGTGTACAGTGCCTTATACACCTCAAAAGAATAGAGTTGCTGAACGAAAGAACAGGTCACTCATGGAGATGGCGAAGTGTATGGTCAAGAGTCAGTGCTTTACCACATACTTTCCGGCTTGAGGCTGTCATGTGTGCAAGATATTTACTTAACAAGTGTCCCACTAAAGCATTGTAGTCTATCACTCCATATGAGGCTTGGCATGACTGCAAGTCATCTGTTGCTCATCTGCATGTTTTTGGTTGTTTGGCATATGCATTAGTTCCCGAACAACATCATAGAAAATTGGATGAAAAAGCAATAAAATGTATTTTTGTTGGGTACAATTTTGAAAGTAAAGGCTATCGAATGTATCATCCATAGAATAAACACATTTTGGTTAGTTGTGATGTTGTTTTTGTGGAAGATGCTATTTAGCCATTGCTTTCATGTACTAAGGAGACATTTGTTAGCTCCGAAGACATGTATGATACTTTGCTCCTCTTTTTACAAGTGGTCAGTCTAGTGCTGATCCTAATGAGGCGACTTCTTAGCCTATGTAGGTTTCATGTGATGATGCAGACCATTCCATTTTTGATGCAGATTTACATGATGCACTTATTGATGAGAGAGCTAATATTGAGCAGGTAAGAACTATGCCAAAATGGCTGGTGTAGACCTTGCGTGACAACAAATTAGATGCACCTCTCTCATCTCGTACTCAATTAGGCTCTCATAGTGCCTCTTTTGCATCAGATTGCTATGCTATGGCTACATCTAGTCTCTGTGATGAGACTGAGCCTGTTTCCTTTGATGAAGCACAAAGTTCAGAAAATTGGATGGTTGCTATGCAATCTGAATATGATGCAATAATGAAGAATGGTACTTGGTCTTTATGTGACTTGCCTCCTGGCAAGAAGGCCATTGGCACTAAGTGGGTATACAAGCTGAAGCATAAACCTGATGGTATATTTGACAACTATAAGGCTAGGCTTGTTGCAAAGGGATATGCGCAAAAAAGAGGCATTGATTTTGATGAAACTTTTGCTCCTACTTGCCAAATGACTACTGTTTGTAGCATCTGTGCACTTGCAGCTCATCATGGTTGGAATGTAATTCAATTGGACATTAAAACAACATTTTTGAATGGTGACTTGCATGAAGAAGTGTATTTTTTCAGGCCCGTGGCTTTGTGCAAAAAGGGCATGAAAACCAAGTGTGTAGGTTAAAGAAGGCATTATATGGTTTAAAGCAAGCACCACGTGCTTGGTATGAAAAGATACATGCCTATCTGATTGCACATGGTTTTGAGAAGAGTCCAACTGAAAGCATTTTATATGTTAAGCGTGCTAATGATGTATTTCTGATCATTGTGGTTTATGTTGATGACATGCTGCTCAATGGTCCTCATGAGAGGCATATTGCTGATTTTAAGGCTGATTTGCATGCCTCATTTGAGATGTCTGATTTGGGGCATTTGCATCATTATTTGGGCATTCAGTTTATGCACATTGATGATGGAATGGCTTTGTGTCAATCGAAATATATTCACACATTATTGCAGTATTTTGGCCTTGAAGACTGTAAACCTATTGCCAATCCTATGGAGACAGGTTTACAATTGAGTCTTCATGATGTTGGAGATTCATTTGATGTTGTTCTCTATTAGCAGGCTGTTGGGTGCCTGATTTACTTACGCATTACTCGGCCACATATTCAGTTTGCTGTCTCATAGAGGAGTAGGTTTATGCATTGCCCAGGAGTCAAGCATTGGCAGATGGTTAAGTGCATCTTTTGCTACTTGACTGGTACTCAGCTACTTGGGTTGTTTTGTGCATCTTTTGCTACTTGACTGGTACTCAGCTACTTGGGTTGTTTTGTCCAAAGGGGGGATCACTACCGCCAGATTTGCATGCTTTTTCTGACTCTGATTGGGCTGGTTGCTATGACACTCATATGTCCACTAGTGGCTTTTGCTTCATGCTTGCTAGCTCACGTATATCTTGGTTGAGCAAGAAGCAGCCTAATGTGGCCACTTCCAGTTGTGAGGCTGAGTATAGGGCAGCTTTCATAGCGACTGTTGGGTGTGTGTGGCTGAGATGCCTTATGGCTGATTTGGGTGTTGGTCAGTCTTTTGCCACCACCATCTTCACTGATAGTTAGAGCGCATTGACAGTTGCGAGGAACCCTGTGTTCCATGCTCGCACTAAGCACATTGAGGTGCATTATCATTATGTTAGGGAGAGGTTCTCTGCTGGGGAGATCAGCTTGGCATATGTGCCCATGTAGGAGAACATTGCAGACCTTTTCATGAAGGCTCTGCCTAGGGAGAATTTTGAAGCTTTCCGCAAAGCTTTGGGCTTACTTCCTTTTGTGGAGTGATTTCCACATAGCTTGGAACTTCCTTATACATGAGTGCCAGCTCCTTGTTCACCGCATCACTCCCAGGGGAGATTTGTTGATATATTTAGGTAGTGATGTGTGTGAACACTCTAGGATCCCCGAGGCACTTTTTTCCCTCTTTAGGAGGTTTTTCCCCCGGCTTATATATACGCCTATTGCCCTAACAGGCTACTTATCTTTGTACATTCTCTAGTAATACATTCTGCAGATGTCTAACTCCAACACCAACATGTAGTCTAAAAAAACCAATCCCTAGTGGGATCGCAAGTGTTAATCTTATCCTTTTGGTCTAATGAAGGATATAGGCCAAACAAGTCTTGAGTCGTATAACTTAGGATAAACATGAGTCTCTATATTTCTCCTCTCTGGATAACTATGAGATAGACAAATACTTAATAGATAGACAACATTATCATTACCTAAATTCAACTAAAGTACAATCACAAAATACTTAAGTTTCACTTCATGCACACACAAACAGTGTTGAGCGACTTCTTTTCGAAATTACATAGAGAGATTTACATCTGATGGTATTCCTTTATCGAGCAATAGAATGAGTAATTCCATGCAATACATTACTTCACCAAAATTTAACAGATAGCATTAACAATGCTTATTCATTTACAAACTTTGTTACTGAATAATTAATCATAGATTGCACAAGTATACATAATCAGAATGAAAGATAGAATAATGAAGTCAACACTAGAATGTAAGGAAGTTGGGTGCCTGAAGCACCACTAGCAGAAGACTTCACTGGTGCATAGCTCAAGAATGTCTCTCTATGTGTCCCTCATATATCCTTATATTAATTCCACCAAAAAGTTACATGTCTATAGTCTTGCCTTTTTGATCAAGACTATTCGCTGAAATAGTTTATCATGGCATGAAAGTTTAATGGTATGTTGAGATTATGTGACTCAATAACCATTAAATTTTATGCTTTATATATGTTTGCTTAATACAAAATTAACAAAGCTTATCATAGATAGAAAAACCTTAAAATTTGAGTCCTATTTATGGATCATCAAGTTCCATAAAACCCATGACATGCTTGATCAGCACTGCTTTAGATGCACCATGAAAATGAATTGAAGATGTAACGATAGGACAATTGTCAAACTAAAAGAATTTCCAATTTGATTCTAGTCTGCAAACAATATCAGATGAGAAACTTTGATCAAATTTTGATTAAAATCAAGTACTTGGTGAAAGTTTGACCAATCCAAAATCAATAATTGATCAAGATACAAAACAAGAAAAGCAGACCATTCAAATAGAAATACACAAGGAACCAATAGCGGAAATTTCCAAAACTATGAAAGAAACTCTCTCGGAATGAGTGAGTACTAGCAAAGGGTGGAGGACACTGATTGAAGGACAAATTGGAGCATATTTCCTGAATTTCTAGAGTAATAGAAAGATAGCTCTAACTAGTGAACCAAAACTGCTTAAGCTGTGGAATTTGGTACCTACATAAAAGGGAGCACAACTTGTAGGAAAACTATGTCACACAAATTTTGAAGAATTGATGGACGCAGTAGAAGATTTTTTCCGTAGAGCAATGGAATACATAGTAGCACATGTGCAAAGATAGTATTCGATGGGTATGGTCTACACCAAATTTGGTAGATTCCTAGGAGATGACCTAGATGCACATCTCCATGCCTTTGAAATCAATTATGGAGTACTTGAAAATCCAAGAGATGATGTGTACTAAGCACAAGTGTTCCAATTTACTCTAGTTAATGAGGCTACCAAATGACTTATCGAATTTGACATGAACTATTTCTGGCAATATGACATAGTACGAGATACCTTATTTTGATTAAAGTAAAGATCAACCCAATTTTTTCATTTTCTATTGAATAATAAACAGAAGACAAACTAAGGAGTCTAGGAGTATGCCACTATTTTTTTAATACATTTAAGACATTTACGGGTAGCAAATGAAGCCTTGCCAATGGATGTTCTCGCATAGTGGTTCATTAATGGTTTGAACCCCCAGTTAAGAAAAATCATGATTATGACATGTATTCGAGGATTGACCTTAGATGTAGTTATAGACACTACAATTGGAACATAAGATTCAAGGATTTGCATAAGACTTGGGTTGGATGAAAAAAGCAAAGAATAAACCATATGAAGTATTGAAACATGTTTTCTATATCAAATGCAAAAATTTGGGCCATATTGCTGTGAACTATGCCATGAATCAAATATATTGTGCTATTTGTGAATGTTCCATCCATTCCATAGATAATTGCCCTTATAATGCAAAAGCATAAAGTAGATTGGCCATCAACGCACTAATCCAAGAACCAAGAGTAGCAACAAGTAGCTATGTTCCTCCATATAAGATCCCATTAATTATGATCTAGCTTATAAATCATTGTATACCAATAGTTTTGGTGGATGGTGGATGAGGTGACAATATTTCTACGACTTCAATTTGTTAGAAGTTGGGCGGGAAGAATTTAGAACCAACAAAATTTTTTATTCGAATGGTCAACCAATCACGAGTACATCCGAATGGTATAGTAAAAAATATTAGGGTCCAACCAATTCAGACAGATGTGAAGTCGGACATCGTTTGGTCACTCATGTTTTTGAACAAAGATCTTGAGACTAGAGTTACATCGAAGCTCATCTGCTCTTGTAAACAAGTGATCCACTTAGCCTAGTGGCTAAGTCTCAAGGGTGTGAAGGAGGAGATCTTGGGTTCAACCCCCATGAGGCCCATAAGGAGTGTTTTGGCCAAAGAGCTCTACAACCTTCTAGAAGCATCCACTTGACTCAAGCTCTAGTTAGGTCGAACACTTGGCACAAATGTTGTTACATGTCCGATACATAGATGCTTAGAATCCACTTGCCCAAGAAGACAATCCCTTGGAGAGATCTATATATAGAGGCATATGGTTTTGAGGAGATTCATCTCTCTAACATGTGGTGGTCATAATCTTATTCTTTTGCATTGGTATGAGAGCTCTAGCCAAGCTTTCATGGTGACCTTGCTAGGCTCATCATCTTCCCCAAGGTTCGAGAGATCTATATATAGAGGCATATGGTTTTGAGGAGATTCATCTCTCTAAAATGTGGTGGTCATAATCTTATTCTTTTGCATTGGTATCAGAGCTCTAGCCAAGCTTTCATGGTGACCTTGCTAGGCTCATCATCTTCCCCAAGGTTCTATGGTGACTTTGATGGCATAATCACCTTCTTCTTGAAGCTTTCATGGAGACCTTATGTGAGCTCTAGCCAAGCTTTCATGGTGACCTTGCTAGGATCATCATCTTCCCCAAGATTCTATGGTGACCTTGATGGCCTCCTCACCTTCTTCTTGAAGCTTTCATGGAGACCTTCTGTGATCATATAATTCATGGAGTGAAAGAGGATAGATCATATGAATCTTTAAGCTCGCATAAATTTTTGGGCTCACATGAATCCTCTTGTCATTCCATTTTGCAAAATGCATTATCCGACATTAGGAATCATGGCTGCTAGGGGATTTGAGCCTGCACACTAGAATCACAAAGTAGGTTTCCCTAGAGAAGTCATCGTGCTGCTATGTTTTTTGTTTATTATGTTTAATAAGCATTTACAATAGACATGTTTGAAGATGTAACAGAAAGTTACATTATTGATTATGAAATCATGGATGTAGTTGTGGATGAGTTTCAATCTTGTCTTCTACAGGGGGCAAGTGGGGCCTCGGCCACCCAAAGAACGATGAAGAAAATGCCTTTTTTTTTTAATGTGGCATTACACTATATATGATGTGTTCGATGAATTGTGAGGTGACTTGAACAAAATGTCACCCGACTAGCTATTTTTTTAATATAAAGGAAGTTCGGCAATAGCCTACTCTCCCGGACTTGAATTAAATAAAGAAAAGTACAAGAGAAGGGGACTAGTGCCCACGGGACCCCCCAAATCCCACAAAGCAGGGGAAGCTTTTACAGAGCTTAGATGAAATTACAAAGAAGGTTAATTACCCTCTCATCACCTATCTATTTTTGTTCGGGTCACCTATCTGTTTTAAAAATAACCTTCCATTGCAGTTGTTAGTGACTTATTGCATATTATACATGCTTGTGTCCTAAATTTTTTGAAAGATTGTTGTTGTTTCTTCTATACGGTAGTTGTTCTATCTTAATAAAAAGATTATTGTCGTTCCCTCTATATGACAGATTGTGACTTGGTAATATTGTTGTGAGTGTCTCGCCAGCTGCAAAATGTAGCTACATTCTTTCTTATATTGTTTTTATAAGAAATGAAAAATGTTTACAAGGCTTTTGAGCGATCAATGAAATCAAAATGGATGAGCATACATGTATTAAAAAAATCATCAAGTAGTTTCTTGCATGTATGAATCGTCTTTTCCACTTCATGCATGGGAATGAAGTGATTTTTTGTGCATTTCTCCTTCCAAAAGAATATTTTCATGCAAAACACAAGCTTCCCTCTTGTTTGAAAAGATATTTGATGCACTCAAGCATTTGCACTTAGATGATTTATACTTTTTAAAGGAAGCCAATTTAGTACGTTTGAGCATGGATGCATGGCATGCATGCATTGTAAGCTCTAGAATTGCTTGATTTAGTTTAGGGCATGAAAAGAAACACATGCTAGCACATGCATTTTCATATGGCAGTGCATGATTTTTTGCTAAGTAAATGAATGCATATACTTTCCTAGTATTTACCTTACTTTTCAAGCTCAACTTAGACATTTGGGAAGACGTAAACCTAGCTAGTTTCAACATTATGCTAGCTACCTTGCAGCTCAAGCCACTAGTCCATTCTTTCCCAAAGTGGTACTTAAGTATCACGTACTTAATGAAGAGTTTCATTAAGTATGTTATAAGTCTTGCTTAGTAAAAGTAGGCATAAGAAAGTCAAGTATTCACTTTTCTTGCCATCTTGATGATCAAGAAAACATGAATATTTGTAATCTTCTAAACTTTATGATGGCTCTAAGTCCAAGAGATACTAATAGAATCATAAAGTCAAGTTTAGAAAGAGATTTTACACTTGCTTGTGAAATTTCTCATGCATCCAAGTAGGATGATAACTTAAGAAAAGTTTCCCTAGTTCCATGAGCACTTTGAAGTGAACACTCTCACTTGATTCTATCCCAAGATGTGCTGAAAATCAAAGATTAATGGAACACAACATAAATTGAACTTTCAAAGTTCAATAGATAGCTTCAATTGAGCTTTGATGTTCAATAGATGGATGTTAGGTTCCATGATTGCATCTTTGGTAGCAATGTAGCTTGCTAAGCAAACAAGGAAACTTTGAAATAGCTCTTCCTTTTAAAAGGATTAAGGAGTTGTTTTTCGTTTCATTTAAGCTAATTGTGGCTTAAGAGGAAACCCTACACAAGTGTTTAGAAATTTTGATACTTCCTAAACACAAGACATTAAATGAAATAGTCTAGTTTTCTATTTAATGAGCAATATGTTGTCCTTATCATATTCAAGGTGAACTTTTCTTTTGGGAATATAAGAAGTTCCAAGCAAGTGCTCTTCATTGATCCATGAACATTTTTCCAAAATAAGCCATAAAGTTCATAAATATGTTACAAAAAGTACGTGAAGATGTCATTTTGAAAATGATTTTAAAGATAGAAGCTATCACATGCTAGAAGCTTTGATTTATTTATAATTATCTTTTCTAGAAAAAGAGAGCATAATCATAAAGCTCAACTGAGAGTTAGGAAGAGAAGATAATGAAGTGTTCATAGTAACATTATTTTCCATTGGTTCAATCATTATAAGATGCTTTTACTTTAAACTATGAAATAAGAGTGGATTTTCCCAATATGTTTAGAGTACTCTAGTAACACTGAAAGATCGAACAATGATAGTAACTTTTGTTTCAAAGTCAAGAATAATAATACATATCACATGAATGAAAGTTCAAGTCAAAATATCATAGTATAATGGGAAATCATATCCTAAATGTGATATTTATCCTTTAGTTTGATACTCAAGAAATGAATACAACTGAAAAAATAAAGCTTTTGAATATTTTCTAAAATTCTAGAATTCCTTTCAAATATCCTTCCAGCAGTGAGAAAGATTCCAAGATGAATCATTTTCTCATGTTGTTGTTTCCTTAAAAGGAATCTCAAGTATTGGAAGAATAAATTGCTCCCTAGTAGTAAGAATGGAATTCTTCAAGATAGTTAGACAACAAGTAGTTCTCAAGAAGTCCCAAACCATGGGTAGTGGTACTTAAAGTCCAATGGTTGATATCACCTAGAGGTGTATCAATATTGATAAGATTCTTAGTTTCAGAATCTGAAAGGCATTAAGACATGCTTAGACTTGAGTTGAGGGAAAGATCTCTAAAATCCCATGGGTGAGCAATTAAGCTTTCGATAGTTCAAGAGATCTTAACGATATAGACTTAGTCTTTATTCTTGTCATGATGTCAAAAAGACTTGATCAAGCTTAGCAATGTTAGACCAAGAACTTGCAATTGGAACTACTTCAAAGTTTATCCATGTATTAGCAATCACACTCCTTTTGGGAATTTTTCATTCAAGTTCCATTTATCCAATGGAAAGTGTGAAAAGAGTAAGTTGTTCCAAGTCTGAATAGAGTAAAATGTTCCAAGTATATAATGTGCAACCATGATGATGGTAATTAAGTCTGTGGAAGGTAAGACATAATGTTTGCCCATCCGTAAAGGGATTTTGGTGAAATCCAAAAATAATGAGCAGATGTTTAGACTTAAGCAGTAGAGATATTCCTATAAAGTCCTAGCTGGTAGCTACTTAAAGCTTCATTAATAAAGGAATCTAAAGATAAGAAGTGAAAAGCTCTTGTCACTACAAATTGATCAAGTATAACAAATTGGGCTTGAATTTGAAAAATTATCACACATATCAAGCTACCATATGAGTATCTCTTTGTGTAGAGATAGTGATCCTCATTGCTTCAAGAATAACCTTTAGACTTCATAAAAGCATAAAGCTTTTGATACCATTGTCTATGGGATTGTTTAAGTCCATATAAGCTCTTCTTCAGCTTACAAACTAGACTTTATTTCCCAAGAACTACATAACCCTCTAGCTATTCCATAT
Organism: Ceratopteris richardii; assembly: GCA_020310875.1. Lineage (NCBI taxonomy): Eukaryota > Viridiplantae > Streptophyta > Polypodiopsida > Polypodiales > Pteridaceae > Ceratopteris > Ceratopteris richardii. The sequence goes on from CM035444.1 coordinate 78,239,217, forward strand.
ACATCTCATCTTTAAGGCCTCCATGAAAGAAAGTAGTTTTCACATCCATTTGGATTAGCTCTAAGTGCTCCATGGCAATGAATCCAAGCAACATGCATAGGGTAGTCACATTGACTATTGGAGAGAGGATTTCCTTGAAATCAATGCCATATTGTTGCTTAAAACCCTTTGTAATGATTCATGTTTTATACTTTGGAGAAGCACTATATGATGTGAATTTTAGCTTATATGCTCATTTACATGGTAAAGCTTTCCTACCCTTTGGCAAATGTACTAAATCCCAAGAACCATTCTTGTGAATAGAATCCAATTCACTCCTCATGGCATGCTCCCACTTGACATAATCATCTATGTGCATAGCCCCATTGTAGCAAGAAGGCTCACTAGCATATGTTAGCATAACAAAATCCAGGTGTAGAACATATCTATCAAGCGGATGTGAGACATGTGCAGAACATCTCAATGGTTGTTGAACAGGAACATTTGCAAACTGATATAATTGGACATTCTCTTGATCATCCCTATGTGTAGCATTTTTATGCATTCTAATCAGAGGACTATTATCCTCAATCACCATTCTTCTCACATCAACTTCCTTAATTGGTTGTCTATGCATCTTAGACTCGTTGAAAATGACATCACCACCTTTGATTACTGACTCTGTTTTCGGATCCCATAAGCGATATCCGAATTGGCCTTCTCAACCATATCCAAGGAAAAATGCATTTCTTTGACTTATGGTCTAGCTTTTGTCGGTGATTCTTTGGTATATGGACATATGCTTCACACCCAAAAACTCAAAGATGATCATAGTTGCAGGTGGCTTCCCTGTCCATAACTCTTGTGCCAAGTTGAGACCTTTGGTAGTACTAGGTGAAAGGTTAATCACGTGAACTACAGTCAATATTGCTTCTGCCCAAAAGCCTTGTAAAAGGTTTGCATGATGCAGCATAGGAACTACTCTATCTTGAATATTTCTATTCATCCTTTCAGCTACACCATTCTGTACTAGGGTATAAGGAGTTGTAAAATTTCTATGAATTCCTCTAGACTAGCAAAACAAGTTGAATTCATGTGAGGTATACTCACCCCCATTATCTGAGTGTAAAACCTTGAGCTTAGTTCCTTTTTCAGTCTTATTTGAATAAACCATTTTTTGAAGGTAGGGAATACTTTATCCTTTGATTTGATAGGATATACCTAGACTTTTCTAGTAGCATCATCTATGAAAGTGACAAAGTAAAGAGAACCACCTAATGACCTTGTCGGCATAGGACCACACACATCTATATGAATGATATCTAAAGGATGAACTGAAGAGTCAATGTGCTTCTTATGAACATTCCTTGTTTTCTTTTAATATTGAAATGCTCACAAAATGAAAAATCAGAGAAAGATAACAGAGAAAAGTAGCCAGAACCAGAAATATTTTCCATTCCACTACGATATATGGCCCAAATGGCCATGCCAAATAGAAGCCATAGGATGATAGAGTGAATGTACAAAGATAAGTAACCCATTAGGGTTATAGGCATATTTACAAGCTCAAAAAAGAAACATCGTAAAGAGGGAAAAAGTGTGCCAACATTCCTAAGTGTGTTTACACACATCACTATTGAAATATATCAACTGAGAGATGGTAGTGCATGTTTATATATATGTACATGAATTGATCAAAAGAGAGAATGGTGTTTTAAGTATGAAAGAAATATAGAAACTTGGAAAGGACTTCAAGATCTCATGTCTTAGAGATCTTAAATAATTCTTGGGCCTAGAGGCTGTGTATGGTAGGGGAAGTATCTACCTTATGCAAAGAAAGTATCTATCTCATGTCTTGTTCAGGTTCGGAATGAAGGATTGCAACCCCTAACTCAAAACCATGGACATTAATGCACAAATTGGAGCCAATGATGGCAAGCAATTGGATTATATGATACCATATAAACATTTTCCAAGTGATAAATATATGCAACCATTACTAGGCTAGATTTGTGCTACATTGTTAGAGTTTTGTCTTAGTATATATGCATACCCTAAAAGTGAGCATATGAATGTAGCAAAGAAGGTCTAGGTAGAAACCAATCTCATGGATATCTAAAAAGCAACTCACTATTGATTTATCGTCTATAGATGCAGAATACAGAGCTTTGACGCAAACCACATGTGAGGCTATGTGGCTTAGGAAGTTAGTCGAAGACTTTGATGTGCATATTTGAACAATACAACTCTATGGTTTTATACGTCAAGTAGGTGGGAACGCAGGTTACGAATACGGATTTGGCGCAAAAGGCGCAAAAAACAAGAATCTCTCTCTCTCTTCTAAGTCCATGAGAATTACAATCTACTACCCACTTCTGTTCGTTTGCGAAGAACGTCAATGATGGTCCTGTTCTTCAAAGTTGCCGTCAAACCATCATAGTGAATTGCGAGAAGGAATCATTCCATAGCTCCACATGTAAAGCACGCGCCACTCTGTTGCGAGAATGAGAGCCAAGTTTGATATCAGCTGCCCGCCTTTCTCTTTTTTTTTTTTGAAGAGCAACGAGAACAAGAATTTAATTATAAGAAAATATAGCCCACAGGGGCACCCAAAAGCCAAAGGCCAAGGGGAGCAGATTACAGGGTGGAGTCTAAAAACTCCAATATACCAAGCCTCTTAGCCGAGTACAGAGCTAGCACTTTATCTTTCCAGAGGCTATAATGGTACTTAGTACAAATGGTGGACCATTGGTCGTAATGACAGGGCGCCTCGATCATCAGGGACTTACAACTCTTAGAGATATCATGGAGCTTAATGATACATCTTATATAGAGGTTCTTGGAGGTATTAGAGAACAATCTCTCATTTCTTTCCTTCCAGATGAACCAAATGATCTGGGTCCGCAGCAGCCGCCAGATCCCCGCTTCCAGACGGTGACTGACACCAAGCAGGGCCTCTTTCAATGTAAGAGAAGAGATTCCAGAGGAGTTGGAGTAGACATTCACAATCTGCCAATACTTTTTGGCTCTAGGACAGAAGAAAAACAGGTGTTCAATGTGTTCAATCTGCCCACAATTAAAACACAACCCATCACTGATGTTGCAAGCCTTAGCTCTACTGCCCGTCCATAATCCTTTATGCAGGATGCTCTAGAGCAAGAGGGCCTGCTTTATAGTAGGTGAGAAGGCCCACAATAATTTGAATCTGTATCTCCATTGGTGGGAGTTCCATGAGACCTTCCACTTGGTGTTAAGCTTGGGAACCAGACTCTGAATATTGCTGTTGATATATTTAGGTAGTGATGTGTGTGAACACTCTAGGACCGCCGGGGCACTTCTTTCCCTCTTTAGGAGGTTTTTTTCCCCCGGCTTGTATATACGCCTATTGCCCTAATGGGCTACTTATCTTTGTACATTCTCTAGTAATACAGTCTGTATTGTGTGTTTGTGCTCCAAGCTTCTTCTTCTTCCTTGTGCTGTTCGCGTGCTTCCGCAGACGTCTATCTCCAACAATTGGTATCAGAGCAGGTCGTCGCTTCTTCTAGGGCGCCATCGACACTCCTCCGTTTGCAGTCTCAGATTCGCATGAAATTTGGTGAGCATACTCAGGGTGTTTCCGAGATCAAAACTGCTTCGCTTTGTGGTGCCGAAATCGCGATCTGAGCACGTTTCGGCCTCCGAACGCACTATCGCAGTGCTTGTGCAGGCTATTTCGTCCTTTTGTGCCAAAGGTATATAACAGTTTCTGTTTGCCAGTTTAAGCGTCTCAAAGTCTGCTACAGGTCTAGCAGAACTCGTCTGGGTTGTTCCGTTCAACTTTTTGAGATACAGTCAATTTTCTGCATCAAGGTATTTTAGTCACCGGCCATGGCTGAAAGCAGTGATGTATTCCGTATGTTGGCTGTTGAGGATAAGTTGAATGGTACCAACTACCCATTATGGGCTTATATGATGCGACATGTACTGGTTGCAAAAGGATTGTGGAACATTGTGCAGGGTGTTGAAAGACGTCCTGTTACACCTGTAACGACAGGTACTGCAAATACAGGTGTTGGAGCTGATGTAGATGGTGTCGAAGATGATATTCTGCAGATTCCTGTTCGTGCTGCTGTTTCTGTTGCACCTACTGCAAAGCAGATTCGTTGGGATGGCAGAGATGCCCAGGCACATGCATTGATAGCTTTGTCTGTCAAACGTGCCATTATTCCTCACATTCGCTCTTGCAGAACAACAAAGGATGCTTGGGATACACTTACCACTTTGTACCAGGCTAGGAATGAGGCTCGTGTTGCTTACCTCCAAAAACAGTTGGAGAGTGAGCACATGAATGAAGGTGATTCTATGGACAGTTTTCTTACAAAGATCAAAGACCTGAAGGAACAATTGATTTTTGCTGATGAGGTTATACCAGATAGCTCACTTGTGCAGACCGTTCTGAATGGTCTTCCTGATTCATATCAGAGAATTGCCTCTACTCTTCGGCTGATGATGAAAGGCAATCCAAATGCCTTGTCATTTGAGGAATTAGTCTCTGTTCTGTTGCAGGAAGATCAGTCCAGGCAGAACAGGTCCATTATGCGTGTCGCAGATCAAGCTTTCCTGGCTAGTCAGAAGGGCAAAGGAAAATGGAGCTCTTCTACTAGTAAGAAGAAATCTGCAAATGCTGCACAATCGAAGAACCAGGATAAAGATGAGAAGAAATCAGAAAAGCAAAAATTGTTCCGTAAGTACTGTAAAGGAAATGATCATATTATAAAGAACTGTCCAAAACTGGCTGCTAAAGAGGCAAAGAAGAAAGAGGCTGGAATGGTTGTTGCAGAGGCCTCTACACCAAAAACAGAGTCTGCAAATCTTGTGCAGGAAGAAGAATGGGCGTTTAATACTATCTGCAGTTTTGACCCATCTTCTCATGATCAGTGCATGTCTGCAGTAGACTCAGATGTTTGGTACTTTGATAGTGGGGCGACCAAACATATTACCTCGCAGCGCAGTTTCTTCTCTTCACTCGAGCCTGCCCCTACAGGGAATACTGTCACATGCGCCAATAACTCCTCTTATCCTGTTATGGGAGTTGGTAAGATCATTCTGACTACTGCTGATGGTAGTTCTTTCACTTTGTCAGATGCTTTACTTGTGCCAGGGATAAAAAAGAACCTGTTATCAGTTTCTGCATTAGCTAAGATTGGCTTGGTTGTGAAATTCGTTGATGACAGGTGTGCAGTCCATGATCTCTCAAATGGCGATGTGATTATTGCTTCTGGCATTTTATGTTGTGGGCTATATAGGCTCATACACTATGAAAGATCTGTGAATGATTCGGCATGTGCAGTTCATGATTCTCAGGCTATGTCAGATGCAAAGCTTTGGCATGCACGCTTTGGTCATCTGAATTTTGCTAGTTTGTTATACCTGCAGAAATCTGAAATGGTGTCCTCTTTGCCCAAACTTGAGGCACCTGGAAAACATGTTTGTGAAGGCTGTATTTTGGGCAAAATGCAGCGTTCTTCCTTTCCAAAAGATGGTTCAGTTCGGGCTACGCAGAAATTGCAGCTTGTACATAGTGATGTCTGTGGTCCTATGTAGACACCCTCTTTTGGAAATTACCTTTACTTTGTGACTTCCATTGATGATTTTTCCAGGCATGCATGGGTATATCCACTCAAAGCAAAGTCCGAAGTGTTCATGTGCTTCAAACAGTTTGTGGTTTTGGCTGAAAATCTGTCAGCATGTAAAATGGGCACCCTCCATTCTGATCGAGGGAGGGAATATATGTCTTTAGATTTTAATGCATTTCTGGCTGAACGTGGGATAAAACACCAGTGTACAGTGCCGTATACACCTCAACAGAATGGAGTTGCTGAACGAAAGAACAGGTCACTCATGGAGATGGCGAGGTGCATGGTCAAAAGTCAGGCTTTACCACATAGTTTCTCGCTTGAGGCTGTCATGTGTGCAGCATATGTACTGAATAGGTATCCCACTAAAGCGTTGCAGTCTATCACTCCATATGAGGCTTGGCATGACCGCAAGCCATCTGTTGCTCATCTGCGTGTTTTTGGTTGTTTGGCATATGCATTAGTGCCTGAACAACATCGCAGAAAATTGGATGATAAGGTAGTAAAATGTATTTTTGTTGGGTACAGTTCTGAAAGTAAAGGCTATCGTCTGTATCATCCACAGACTAAACACATTCTGGTTAGCAGTGATGTTGTCTTTGTGGAAGATGCTATTCAGCCATTGCTTTCATGTACTAAGGAGACATCTGTTAGCTCCAAAGACATGTATGATACTTTGATGCCTCTTTTTACAGGTGGACAGGCTAGTGCTGGTCCTAATGAGGCAACTTCTCAGCCTTTGCAGGTTTCATGTGATGATGCAGATCATTCCATTTCTGATGCAGATTTACATGATGCACTTGTTGATGAGAGAGCTGATATTGAGCAGGCAAAAACTATGCCAAAATGGCTAGTGCAGACTTTGCGTGACAGCAAATTAGATGCACCTTTGTCATATCGTACTCGTTCATGCTCTCATAGTGCCTCCTTTGCATCAGATTGCTATGCTATGGCTGCATGTAGTCTCTGTGATGAGAATGAGCCTGTTTCTTTTGATGAAGCACAAAATTCAGAAAATTGGATGGCTGCTATGCAATCTGAATATGATCCTATAATGAAGAATGGTACATGGTCTTTATGTGACTTGCCTCCTGGCAAGAAGGCCATTGGCACTAAGTGGGTATACAAGCTGAAGCGTAAACCTGATGGTACAGCTTACAGGTATAAGGCTAGGCTTGTTGCAAAGGGTTATGCACAGGAAAGAGGCATTGATTTTGATGAGACCTTTGCACCTACATGCCGTATGACTACTGTTCAGAGCATTTGTGCACTTGCAGCCCATCATGGTTGGAATGTACATTAGTTGGACATTAAAACAAGATTTCTGAATGGTGACTTGCATGAAGAAGTGTATGTTTTTCAGCCCCGTGGCTTTGTGCAGAAAGGGCATGAAAACCAGGTTTGCAGGTTAAAGAAGGCATTATATGGTTTAAAGCAAGCACCACGTGCTTGGTATGAGAAGATACATGCCTATCTGATTGCACATGGTTTTGAGAACAGTCCAACTGAAAGCACCTTATATGTTAAACGTGCTAATGATGTGCTTCTGATCATTGTTGTCTATGTTGATGACATGCTGCTCACTGGTCCTATTGAGACACATATTGTTGATTTTAAGGCTGATTTGCATGCCTCATTTGAGATGTCTGATTTGGGGCATTTGCATCACTATTTGGGCATTCAGTTCATGCATGTTGATGGTGGAATGGCTTTGTGTCAAAGAAATATATTGACACATTATTGCAGCGTTTTGGCCTTGAAGGCTGTAAGCCTATTGCCACTCCTATGGAGACAGGTTTACGATTGAGTCTTCATGATGCTGGAGATGCATTTGATGCTGTTCTCTATCAGCAGGCTATTGGATGCTTGATTTACTTATGCATTACTCGGCCAGATATTCAGTTTGCTGTCTCATAGATGAGCAGGTTTATGCATTGCCCAGGAGTCACGCATTGGAAAGCGGTTAAGCGCATCTTTCGCTACTTGAGTGGTACTCGGCTACTTGGGTTGTTTTATCCCAAGGGGGGATCACTACCGCCAGATTTGCATGCTTTTTCTGACTCAGATTGGGCTGGTTGCTATGACACTCGTGTGTCCACCAGTGGTTTTTGCTTCATGCTTGGTACCTCATGTATATCTTGGTTGAGCAAGAAGCAGCCTACTGTGGCCACTTCCAGTTGTGAGGCTGAGTATAGGGCAGCTTTCACAGCGACTGTTGAGTGTGTGTGGCTTAGACGCCTTATGGCTGATTTGGGTGTTGGCCAGTCTTCTGCCACCACCATCTTCACTCACAGTCAGAGCGCATTGGCAGTTGCGATGAACCCTGTGTTTCATGCTCGCACTAAGCACATTGAGGTGCATTATCACTATGTCAGGGAGAGGTTCTCTGCTGGGGAGATCATTTTGGCATATGTGCCCACGCAGGAGAACATTGCAGACCTTTTCACGAAGGCTCTGCCTAGGGAGAAATTTGAAGCTTTCCGCAAAGATTTGGGCTTACTTCCTTTTGTGGAGTGATTTCCACATAGCTTGGCACTTCCTTATACATGAGTGCCAGCTTCTTGTTCACCGCATCACTACCAGGGGGGATTTGTTGATATATTTAGGTAGTGATGTGTGTGAACACTCTAGGACTGCCGGGGCACTTTTTTCCCTCTTTAGGAGGTTTTTTTCCCTCGGCTTGTATATACGCCTATTGCCCTAATGGGCTACTTATCTTTGTACATTCTCTAGTAATACATTCAGTATTGTGTGTTTGTGCTCCAAGCTTCTTCTTCTTCCTTGTGCTGTTCGTGTGCTTCCACAGACATCTATCTCCAACAATTGCTGCAGGTCTTCTTATACCTCTGGAACATGTCTTCAGCAATCTGGTGAAGCTGCAGAAATATGTAGTCAAGGAAAACATTAACTTTGTTAGAAAGTCAATTTCTTTTCTCAATAAGGATATTTTTACACGTAGCAGAGAGTCTGTCTAGCCCCAAGATTTCATCCTGGATCATAATGTGGTTGTTCCTATAAAAGGAGGACCAGTTAGTAAATCCAGCTTTTCTACACTTATTGTTTTGAATGGTAAAAGAGCAAGGAGAGTTCCATCCAGACCAGGAAGAGTGCTGCAAAATGCACCAAAAATTAGTACCAAAATAATCAGATAGAGTATAGTTCAACTTAATCTTCATCCAAGCCTTCTAGAACGAACATACCAGGTACTTGCCTTTAGGCACGAAGATGACATGAGAAACAACTACTTCCCAAAGACTCATGGCCTTCCAGCTTTTGTGATCCTTGATGTGGAACTCTTTAATATTTTTGATGATTAAAGAAGCCCAGAAGTCATTAGAAGCAGAGGCCCTAACAATCCACTTTCCAGCCATTTGAGAGGCCATTTTGGAGGGGCAGGTGAGACCAAGACCCCCTTCATCTTTTTGCATGCAGCAGGTGTTCCAGGCCACCTTGGGGATTTTTTTGGTGCTAGGAGTACCTCCCCACAGAAACCTTCTAGCCAAAGCAATAGCCTGGGCCAGTTGTTTTTTTGGTTGGCTGCCAGCAAGCAAAGTAGTAGGTGAGAGAAGGTAAAACATAATGCTTCAAGACAAAAACTCTTTGAGAGAGAGATTGCTACAGGCCCATCCAGTGGAAAACTTTCCTTCTGAATTTTTCTAGAACCCACATCCATCTCTGTTCCAAGGAGACATCAAAGCCCATGGGGATCCCCAGTAACCTAAAGATAGTACCTCTTTTAATAATGTCACATCTTTTCTCTATAACACAAGCAGGAATAAAATCATTAGAGGCAAAAAACCCTGTTTTTAGATGATTGATTACAGACCCACTGGCCTTACAAAACATGTCCAAACAAAAGAGAAAATTCTCAGCAGACAAGGTATCAGCACACGTAATCATGTTTGTATCATCTGCGAACATCTGTAAACCAAGCTGATTGGGGGAGCCAGGAATAGTCAGACCTTTGATGTGGCCTTGTTCAAAGCAGTCTCTAACCATCCAACCTAAAGAATCACTAGTGATAGCAAAGAGGAGGGGGGCAAGGGGGCAGCCTTGCTTGATAGATCTACAGAGTTTGAAGGACTCAGAGAGGTGCCCATTCAAAGCAATTCTGGAGTTAGCATTTCCAAAAAGGATACTAATGAATTTTATAAACCTTTTCCCAAATCCAGCATCCTGTAAAGACTGAAGAATGAAATCCCATTCGATTTTGTCATAAGCTTTGTCAAAATCTACTTTAAAGAAAAAGTAATCCTCTTTTATCTCCTTAGCTACTCAGTCCCTTCCCAAATAGAAATGATAGCATCCAGAATGAACCTGCGGCAAAAATTTTGTATAGAGAAGTCAGACATGAGATATGTCTCCAATTATTGAGGTCATCCTTGGGCCCTTTTTGTGAATCAATTTAATTACACCAGAATTGATAAAGGTAGAAAGACTCCCCTTCCTAATGGCTTCTTGCCACATGAAGAGAATAATGGGCACAACCAAATCAATCAACTCCTAGAAGAACTCATTGGGAATACCATCATAGCCAGGGGATTTGCCAGATTTCAATTTACTAATGGTTTCTCTAACTTCACCGGTAGAGAGGGGTAGGTCCAAGAGGGCAGCCAGGGACTGAGAGACCATTTTTTTCCTCTTCAAAGCAATAAAAGCCCGGGCCCTCTGGATGTCCTCCCCTCTCTTGGGAGGCATAGAGAAAACATTGGTAAAGAAATCAATGGCCACCTGGAGGTTATCTTTAAGAGACACAACAACATCCCCAAACTCTTTCTTAAGTAAGGGCACAAAATCTTTAGCTTTCTTCTTCTTCATAATCTCATACATGTGTTTATTGGGTTTGTCCACTTTTCCAGCCCAAAACTCTCTTGAGGAGGCAAGAGCACCACTAGCAAGAAGATAATCTTCATATCTCAGTCTTTCCTCGAGGTCATAAACTCTCTGATTTTTAGAAAAGGAGTCCAAGTCAGAAAGCTCAATAAGCTCTATCTCCCTAATTCTCATCATCCTTCTATGGAATCTGATGTTTCTTACTTTTTTCTTATGGTTGACAAGGAGTTTCTGTATAGCCTTGATCGATCTTTCCCAAGCCAAAAAGGGATTAAGCCGGAGGGTGTAAAAATACTTAAACATAATGCTCTTAATCTCGTCTTTAATGCAAGGGATTTTAAGCAACGAAGCATCAATGTGGGTCCATCCAACCTTATAATAAGGAGCATTCATGAACATGTTCAGAACCAGAGGCCAGTGATCTGACATGGTAAGGGATTTGTCAGCGACACATGAGTGGTCCCACAAGTCCTGAAATCTGGGAGCACTCATGTACCACCTATCAAGCCTAGCAAAAAGAGGATTAAACACATCTTTGTTTGACTAGGTGTGACCAGTCAAGGATGAACAATCAATCAGATTCAAAGAGGAAACCATATTGTACCAATCATTTTTTTCTCTTCCCTGCAAAATGTTGTCAGGATTACCTCTCCTGTTGTTAGAGTTAAGAACCATATTGAAATCTCCAACAAGAATAACCTCCCCAGTCATAGAAGAAAGCTCATTCCAACATTCACATCTTTCATTAGCCTTATTAGCCGCATACACACTAACAATGGTGAGGTTGAGGGGAAACTTACACTTGATAGCAACCCACTGGGTTGACTCACTAACCTGCACCTCATCAATGATGTGAGAAAGGTCATGAAGGAGGCCAATAGTAGCACCCCCCATTCCTTTACCGTGGTTAGTAGCATACCATTTATGCTTGGGGGATACTATGTTCAGGTTGGTTTCCAGCTTGAAGCCCCTGCACTTAACTTCGTGCAAGCAAATGATGTCAGGACAGAGAGAAGAGTCTTTAAGCCAATTGTTAAAAACCTTACCATGCACAGGGTCAGTAAGACCTTTAATATTGAGAGAAGTAATTTTTAGCGCATCCATAAAATCAACACTAAAAAGAAAGAAACTGCAACAGACCATCTCATAATCGTTTCCTTAGGTTTTTGAGAGGCTTAGAATTAGAACTGGAAATTCTAGCAGTCTCCTTCCTCTTGCTCATACTTTTTTACTCAACATTTATATGGGGCTGGACATCATGCTCATCTCCACATCAGTGGTAACTATTTGCTTATTCTGAGTATGGGTGAAATTTTCCATGTCCATGTCGTTTAGCTCGAAGGCGAGAATCTTTTCATCAAGATTTTCAAATTTTGAATCATCACCGGCTGATGTGGAGCAATAGGAATGGCCTGGGGGAACTGGGTCTCTAGGTGGTCCTTGGTCACCCGAATGATCCACCCCCTTAGTAGAGAGTTGTTCCACTCTGTCTTCTCCCTGAACGAGGCTCTTGTTGGTGTCAGGAGGAACACAATCCATTATGTCATTTGGGGAAGCACCTGAATGCTCTTCGAGGACAACAAAGGGATTACTTATGCTATGTATCTTGGCTAGGGATTTATTCAGATAAAAGGCAGTTTTCTTTCTGTTTTTCATCCCAACTTTCTTGAAACTATTACCAGGCAAGTCATCTTCTCTTTTCGTGTGGGGAATATCTTGAGCTTTACTAGATTCGTTGGTGGCATTATTTCTAGCGGTCAGCAGGGGACATTCCTTAATTAAGTGCCCTTGCTTCAAGCAATTGAAACAGACATTGGGGAGGTTTTTGTATAGGACTTTTTGGACATGAAGTCTAGTGCCTTCCTCATCTTCTATGGAGACAGAGGATTTCAATTCCTTAGAAATATCCACTTCAACTAAGATTTGAGGATCCCATTTGGGATTGAATGCTTTCCTCTACTTTTGTCCAATAACTTTCCCTAAATTTTTCCCTAAATGTTCTATCCAGGGATAGTATTCAAGGGGAAGGTCTGGGAATTCGATCCACACAGGGATTTTTGTGGGTTTGGGTCCCCTAGGATTGAAGCCCACATGCCACCTGAAGATGGATAGGGGAGAGTTTCTGATGAGCCAGTGCCCTTCAAAGAGGACCTGTAAAGCATTTTTGGCATCATCGAAAAAAAGAAAGAAGTTATTAGGAAGGTACTGCACATGATGAACATACAGGCCTCTACTCTCCCAATTGTTCTTAATCCAACCTTTTAACACTTCTTGGGCAGGTCTGCGACCATGACACAACCCGACCAGGGGATTGAGCCACCTGAGCATAGGATTTCCCTTCGCTTGACGGACGAAAATTCCTTGGGATGCCTGTAGGAGAGGCGTTCCCCTTGAGATGCATGGCAGAGGCCTGGTGGTCAGAACCAGACGTTGATGACCCCCACGTATTAGCCTTCAACTCCATCTGACTGGCCTGATGAGAGAAACCATTACGGAGAGCATCCTGCAGCGACAGCCCTCCCCCGGTAAGGGGAGGCGAGGAGTAGAACGTCAGAATCCGAATACAGGGCGCTGCAGTGCCCCTTCAAACCCAAGGCGGGAGGAGGCGCCCCGAAGACGCCAGGAATAGCCAGAGCAGAAACACAAGAACACCGCGCCAGAGCAGGTCGCTCAAATCTGCCCGCCTTTCGTGCAGAGTTCATGGTGAGGAATTTTTATTCGCATTCATTACAAAGAATGACCTTGACTGATCCTCTCTCTCTCTCTCTCAGCTAGACAAGGATAAGTGGGTTAACACGAAGAGAAGCAGCGCAGACCATTCTCGAGCGCTGTAAGACCGCGAGAGTTACAGATAATTGATCTCTTGTGTTGAAGAGGTCATCGACGCATCGTCATCATCATGAGAAGAGAGTGTGATCATCAATTATGAACTGCAGAGCGTTAAGATGACGCTGATGAATGGAGATTCGTGCCCGCAGTTCTGAGAGTTGCAATCAATCGATCTATGTTCTGTCGCGAAGAGCACCATGGTTCCTTTATTCTACACTGAAGACGGGTCGTGCCCTTCCTGTTTCACTTGAGAAACGTCAAGAAGATGCTGATGAACAAGGCATCATTATGTCCTTCATATTGGCCGGCAAAACATCAAAAAACTTGCAAAAGATGAGCATGCTCATCAATCAAGAATCCGATTCCTCTTTATCTAATCGACAGAAAAAACCACCGCTACATTGCAAAAGGTAGAAGCTTGAAAGCGGTGACATCAAGCTACAAATTGGCTTCAACTAAACCTCAAGAATACATAATCTCATCTAACGGGTGTAGTTAAAGGATGTGCCTTGTACTCCTAGGTAGATGGCTAGGGTTCAAGTCTCGCCCGGGGCTAGATGCCTCAGAGTTCTCCAAGATGGGTGCCTCTATCTTATGAAGTCGGGTGTGTGTGTCTTTCCAAATTCATTGTCCTCTCAAAAAAAAAAAGGAACACATAATCTCTTTTTATCTTAAAAAAAAAAATCACTGATCTTTGGTTCAACATCTCCCATTCAATCCATGTTTGGAGAGTTGTTGGATACCTTTGTCAGGGAGTTGGAGAGAGACTTCTTCCCTCTCAGCTTGTATCTTGCTCCCAAAGAGAACATAACTTATAAGCCCCTAAAGAAGAGGCTTCCCCCTCCTCAGATCAGCACCCATCCCTCTTCATTCTTCTCAGATGACAAAGAAGCCCCAATCAAGGAAGAAGAACTACTGTGCAATCTTCCATTATTGTTTATAAATATTTAATGCCAATTTGACTTTCTTACTCTTACAAATTTAGCAAGGCCAAGAATGACTGAAATGAAAGATAGTCAAGCTCACTACTATCCAAATAGTAACTTATGGGATTGAGATAGAGAGAGATTCACTACATGTCTCAATTGGCCTCATGATAAATATAGAATGTTAATATGCAAAATTAATGAGGATGGAGAAAGATAACGAAGATCGAAATCTTTTTAAAACATCTATGAGTAACTTATAATAACTTCTCGATGTCCTTGGATGTACACACTCAGACAAAGAAAACTATTTGAATGTCTATTTAGATCATGCAGGATTTCATCGTCATGCTTGAACATATAAAAAATTCCTCAGAATCAAGAATCAAGAAATGTGTGTGTATCTGCGCCCAAACATGTTTGTTCAAGACACCATTACTTTTATATTTTGAATTGGTTTTGGATTGTGTTGTTTACATGAGAATATGCTCATGATCTATGATAAAAACATAAATTTTGTTGGAGATAGATGTCTGCAGAAGCACGCGAACAACACAAGGAAGAAGAAGAAGCTTGGAGCACAAACACGCAATACTGAATGTATTACTAGAGAATGTACAAAGATAAGTAGCCCATTAGGGCAACAGACATATATACAAGCCGGGGGAAAAAAACCTCCTAAAGAGGGAAAAAAGTGCCCCGGCAGTCCTAGAGTGTTCACACACATCACTACCTAAATATATCAACAAATCCCCCCTGGGAGTGATGCAGTGAACAAGGAGTTGGCACTCATGTATAAGGAAGTGCCAAGCTATGTGGAAATCACTCCACAAAAGGAAGTAAGCCCAAAGCTTTGTGAAAAGCTTCAAACTTCTCCCTAGGCAGAGCCTTCATGAAAAGGTCTGCTATGTTCTCCTGCGTGGGCACATATGCCAAGCTGATCTCCCCAACAGAGAACCTCTCCCTGGCATAGTGATAATGCACCTCAATGTGCTTAGTGCGAGCATGGAACACACGGTTCTTCGCAATTGCCAATGCGCTCTGACTATCTGTGAAGATGGTGGTGGCAGAAGACTGGCCAACACCCAAATCAGCCATAAGGCGTCTGAGCCACACACACTCAACAATTGTTGTGAAAGCTGCCCTATACTCAGCCTCACAATTGGAAGTGGCCACAGTAGGCTGCTTCTTGCTCAACCAAGATATACATGAGCTACCAAGCATGAAGCAAAAACAACTAGTGGACACACGAGTGTCATAGCAACCAGCCGAATCTGAGTCAGAAAAAGCATGCAAATCTGGCGGTAATGCTCCCCCCTTGGGATAAAACAACCCAAGTAGCCGAGTACCACTCAAGTAGCGAAAGATGCGCTTAACCGCCTGCCAATGCTTGACTCTTGGGCAATGCATAAATCTGCTCATCTGTGAGATAGCAAACTGAATATCTGGTCGAGTAATGCATAAGTAAATCAAGCATCCAATAGCCTGCTGATAGAGAACAACATCAAATGCATCTCCAACATCATGAAGAATCAATCGTAAACCTGTCTCCATAGGAGTGGCAATAGGCTTACAGTCTTCAAGGCCAAAATGCTCCAATAATTTGTCAATATATTTCGTTTGACACAAAGCCATTCCACCATCAACTTGCATAAACTGAATGCCCAAATAGTGATGCAAATGCCCCAAATCAGACATCTCAAATGAGGCATGCAAATCAGCCTTAAAATCAGCAATATGCTTCTCAATAGGACCAGTGAGCAGCATGTCATCAACATAGACAACAATGATCAGAAGCACATCATTAGCACGCTTAACATATAAGGTGCTTTTAGTTGGACTGCTCTCAAAACCATGTGCAACCAGATAGGCATGTATCTTCTCATACCAAGCACGTGGTGCTTGCTTTAAACCATATAATGCCTTCTTTAACCTACACACCTGGTTTTCATGCCCTTTTTGCACAAAGCCACGGGGCTGAAAAACATACACTTCTTCATGCAAGTCACCATTCAGAAATGCTGTTTTAATTTCCAACTGATGTACATTCCAACCATGATGGGCTGCAAGTGCACAAATGCGACGAAGAGTAGTCATACGGCATGTAGGTGCAAAGGTCTCATAAAAAACAATGCCTCTTTCCTGCGCATAACCCTTTGCAACAAGCCTAGCCTTATACCTGTCAACTATACCATCAGGTTTGCGCTTCAGCTTGTATACCCACTTAGTGCCAATGGCCTTCTTGCCAGGAGGCAAGTCACATAAAGACCATGTACCATTCTTCATTATAGCATCATATTCAGATTGCATAGCAGCCATCCAATTTTCTGAATTCTGTGCTTCATCAAAAGAAACAGGCTCATTCTCATCATAGATACTAGATGCAGCCATAACATAGCAATCTGATGCAAAGGAGGCACTATGAGATCCTGAATGAGTACGATATGACAAAGGTGCATCTAATTTGCTGTCACGCAAAGTCTGCACCAGCCATTTTGGCATAGTTTTTGCCTGCTCAATATCAGCTCTCTCATCAACAAGTGCATCATGTAAATCTGCATCAGAAATGGAATGATCTACATCATCATATGAAACCTGCAAAGGCTGAGAAGTTGCCTCATTAGGACCAGAACTAGACTGTCCACCTGTAAAAAGAGGCATCAAAGTATCATACATGTCTTTGGAGCTAACAGATGTCTCCTTAGTACATGAAAGCAATGGCTGAATAGCATCTTCCACAAAGACAACATCACCACTAACCAGAATGCGTTTAGTCTGTGGATGATATAGACGATAGCCTTTACTTTCAGAACTATACCCAACAAAAATACATTTTGCTGCCTTATCACCCAATTTTCTACGATGTTGTTCAGGCACTAGTGCATATGCCAAACAACCAAAAACACGCAGATGAGCAACAGATGGATTGCGGTCATGCCAAGCCTCATATGGAGTGATAGATTGCAACGCTTTAGTGGGACACCTGTTCAGTACATATGCTGCACACATGACAGCCTCAAGCCTGAAACTAGGTGGTAAAGCCTAACTCTTGACCATGCACCTCGCCATCTCCATGAGTGACCTGTTCTTTCGTTCAGCAACTCCATTCTGTTGAGGTGTATACGACCCTGTACACTGGTGTTTTGTCCCATGTTCAGCCAGAAATGCATTAAAATCAGAAGACATATATTCCCCCCCCCCGATCAGAACGGAGGGTGCCCATTTTACATGCTGACAGATTTTCAGCCAAAACCAAAAACTGTTTAAAAGCACATGAACACTTCCGACTTTGCCTTCAATGGATATACCCATGCATGCCTGGAAAAATCATCAATGAAAGTCACAAAGTAAAGGTAATTTCCAAAAGAGGGTGTCTGCATAGGACCACAGACATCACTATGTACAAGCTACAATTTCTGCGTAGCCCGAACTGAACCATCTTTTGGAAAGGAGGAATGGTGCATTTTGCCCAAAATACAGCCTTCACATACATGTTTTCTAGGTGCCTCAAGCTTGGGCAAACATCAGATTTCTACAGGCGTAGCAAACTAGCAAAATTCAGATGACCAAAGTGTGCATGCCAAAGCTTTGCATCTGACATAGCCTGAGAATCATGAACTGTACATGCGGAATCATTAAGAGATCTTTCATAGTCTATGAGCTTATACAGCCCATGACATAAAATGCTAGAAGCAATAATAACATCGCCATTTGACAGATCATGAACTCTACATCTGTCATCAACAAATTTCACAACCAAGCCAATCTTGGCTAATGCAGAAACTGATAACAGATTCTTCTTGATCCCTGGCACAAATAAAGCATCTGACAAAGTGAAAGAACTACCATCAGCAGTACTCAAAATGATCTTACCAACTCCCATAATAGGATAAGAGGAGTTGTTGGCGCATGTAACAGTATTCCCTATAGGGGCAGGCTCGAGTGAAGAGAAGAAACTGTGCTGCGAGGTAATATGTTTGGTTGCCCCACTGTCAAAATACCAAACATCTGAGTCTACTGCAGACATGCACTGATCATGAGAAGATGGTTCAAAACTGCAGACAGTAGTAAATGCCCATTCTTCTTCTTGCACAAGATTTGCAGACTCTGTTTTTGGTGTAGAGGCCTCTGCAACAATTATTCTAGCCTCTTTCTTCTTTGCCTCTTTAGCAGCCAGTTTTGGACAGTTCTTTATGATATGATCATTCCCTTTACAGTACTTACAAAACAATTTCTGCTTTTCTGATTTCTTCTCATCTTTATCTTCCTTCTTCGAATATGCAGAACTAGCAGATTTCTGCTTACTAGTTGAAGAGCTCCATTTTCCTTTGCCCTTCTGACTAGCCAGGAAAGCTTGATCTACAACTCGCATAATGGACCTGTTTTGCTTGGATTGATCTTTCTGCAACATAACAGAGACTAGCTCCTCAAATGATAAGGCATTTGGATTGCCTTTCATCATCAACCGAAGAGTAGAAGCAAAGCTCTGATATGAATCAGGAAGACCATTCAGAAGGGTCTGCACAAGTGAGCTATCTAGTATAACCTCATCAGCAGAAATCAACTATTCCTTCAAGTCTTTGATCTTTGTTAGGAAACTGTCCATAGAATCACCTTCATTCATGTGCTCACTCTCTAACTGTTTTCTGAGGTAAGCAACACGAGCCTCATTCCTAGCTTGGTACAATGTGGTAAGTGTATCCCAAGCATCCTTAGCTGTTCTGCAAGAGCGAATGTGAGGAATAATGGCACGTTTGACAGACAAAGCTATCGATGCATGTGCTTGGGCATCTCTACCATCCTAACGAACCTGCTCTGCAGTAGGTGCAGCAGAAACAACAGCACGAACAGGAATCTGCGGAATATCATCTTCGACACCATCTTCATCAGCTCCAGCACCTGTATTTGCAGTACCTATAGTCAGAGGTGTAACAGGACGTCTTTCAACACCCTGCACAATGTTCCAAAATCCTTTTGCAACCAACACATCTCGCATCATATAAGCCCATAACGGGTAGTTGGTACCATCCAACTTATCCTCAACAGCCAACATACAGAATACATCACTACTTTCAGCCATGGCCGGTGACTAAAATACCTTGATGCAAAAAACTGACTGTATCTCAAAAAGTTGAACAGAACTACCCAGACAAAATCCACTAGACCTATAGCAGACTTCGAGATGCTTTTACTGGCGAACAGAAACTGGTATATACCTTTGGCACAAAAAGACGAAATAGCCTGCACAAGCACTGCGATAGTGCGTTCGGAGGTCACCAAAATTCATACGATTCTGAGACTGCAAAGGAAGGAGTGTCAACGGCACCCTAGATGAAGCGACGACCTGCTCTAATACCAATTGCTGGAGATAGATGTCTGCAGAAGCATGCGAATAGCACAAGGAAGAAGAAGAAGCTTGGAGCACAAACACACAATACTGAATGTATTACTAGAGAATGTACAAAGATAAGTAGCCCATTAGGGCAATAGGCGTATATACAAGCCGGGGGAAAACAACCTCCTAAAGAGGGAAAAAAGTGCCCTGACGGTCCTAGAGTGTTCACACACATCACTACCTAAATATATCAACAAATTTCTCATTATAAAATATTTTAAAGATATGCATAGGGATTTTTATAATAATTATTCATGATTAAGCACAAAACCTGCAAGGAGATTTGAAAATATTTAGAAAGAATACATATACATATTGAGTAGCTAGGATAGCTTGGGTAATTTAAAGCAAGAGAATCCACATTATGTCAATGTTGATATTTTAGTAGTGATGTGAGAGAACACACTTAGGACTAATGGGGCACTTTTTTCCATCTTTAGGGGGTTTTTCTCCCATCTTGTATACACCCATAACCCTAATGCAGTACTTATCTTGTATTTTTTCACTTATTAATACAATCAATGTTGTGATCCAAGCTTCTTCTTCTTCTTCCTCATTTTTTTTTGTGTGGTTCCCTTGCCATCGAACTCCAAAAATTGATATTAGAGAAAGTCACTATTTCTACAGGGAATCATCAAAGCCCTTTCGGTTACAATCTTAGAACTGCATGAAATTTGGTGAGCATACTCGAGATCATTAGTGATTCAAAACACCTTGATTTTGTGGCATCGCAATTTTGATTTGAGCTCATTTTGGCCTCCAAATGCACTTTCATATTGATTATCCAAGAAATTTCATCCCCTCCCCCCCCCACCCACACACACACACACACACACACACACACACACACACACATATATATATATATATATATATATATATATATATATATATATATATGTGTATATATATATATATATATATATATATATATATATATATATATATATATATATATATATATATATATATATATATATATATATATATATATATATATATATATATATATATATATATATATATATAGAGAGAGAGAGAGAGAGAGAGAGAGAGAGAGAGAGAGAGAGAGAGAGAGAGAGAGAGAGAGAGAGAGAGAGAGAGAGAGAGAGAGAGAGAGAGAGAGAGAGGTTTTGCTTCACTCATAAAGTGCATCAAAGTCCCTGTAGATCTAACAAAGCTTGATTGGTATTTTTACTCAAAATTTTTGAGAACAAATGAACATTTTGCATCAAGGTATAGTCACTCACCATGGGTGAGAGCAATTATGATATACATGATGCATCACATATTGATAGCAAAACGCTTGTGGAATATTGTGTAGGGTGTTGAGATATATCCTCCTACACCTACAAATATTGTGTCAATAGGTTATGCTCATTGGTGTTGAAGATGATGATCTTCATGTTCTTGGTCCTACTATAGTTCCTATTGCTTCTATTATAAAGTAGCTTCATTGATATGTAATAAATGCACATGCACATGCATTGATAGCTTTGTCTATGAAACATGTGATTATCTCTCATGTTCACTCATGCAAAACAAATAAAGATGCTTAGGACACTCTTTCTACACTATTAGGACCGAAATGATGCTCTTGTTGCTTACATTGGAAAATAGTTGGAGAGTGAGCACATGAATGAACTTTTGATATATTTGTTTACTGATGTGTTTGAACACACTTAGGACTATGAGGGTAGTTTTTTCCTTCTTTAGGATGCCTTTTTCCCTCTTTAGGATGTTTTTTTCCCTTGGCTTGTTTACATGCCTATAAGCCTGATCTTTGTACATTCACTTGCTCCAAGCTTCTTCTGTTGTGTTGTTTGTGTGCTTCCATAGACCTCGAACTCCAACAATTGGTATTAGATTAAGTCATTGCTTTCTTTAGGGCATCGTCAACATCCCTCTAGTCACAATCTCAAAATCACAAAAAAATTGGTGAGCATACTTGGAGCAATTAGGAATTCAAAACAACTATCGAACCTTCCACTATCCCTCACATTTGCTCTTGCAAGAGAACAAAAGATGCTTGTGATACTCTTACAATAGTATACCAAGAAAGAAATAAGGCTTGCATTCATTATCTCCAAAAAACAATAGGAGAGTGAGCATCTGAATGAAGGAGATTCTATGGAAAATTTTGTGACAAAGATGAAAGATTTGAAGGAGGAGTTGATTTTTATTAATGAAATCTTGCTAGAAAACTCACTTGTGTAGAGTGTTCTTAAATGGTCTTCTAGATTCATTAGAGTTTTGCTTTTACTCTTTGATTGATGATGAAAACTAATACAAATGCCTTCACATTTGAGAAGTTAGTCTATGTTTTATTGTAGGAAGATTATTCCAAGAGGAACAAGTCAATTATGCATGTTGCAAATCGAGCTTTCTTATCTAGTCAAAAGGGAAAAGGTAAATGGAACTCATCTACTAATAATAAGAAATTTATTTATGTTACAAAATCAAAGAAGGAACATAAAGATGATAAAAAAACAAAAATAATTTTTGAAGTATTGTAAGGAAAATGATCACGTCATGTTGTCCTAAAATAGCTACAAAGGATGCAAAGAAGAAAGATGTTGGAATGGTTGTTGCAGATGCTTCTACACTTAAAAGAGAGTCCACTAATCTTGTTCACAATGAATAATAGGCATTTACTATTCTTTGCAACTATGAACCGTCTTCACATGAGCAGTGTGTGTCTACTATATACTCACATATTTGGTACTCTGATAGTGGTGCAACCAAACATATAAACTTGCACTAAAATTTCTTCAATTTACTTGAGTGTGCCCCTACTTAGAATACTATCATAAATAGAAACAACTCCTCTTATATTGTAATGCGAGTTGGAAAAATCATTTTGAATACTTTTGATGGAAGTTCTTTAAAATTTTTAGATTCCTTATATGTGCATAAGATCAAGAGAATCTATTATCAATCTCATCATCATCAAAGATTGGCTTGGTTGTCAAATTTTTTGGTGATAGATGTATAGTCCATGATCTATCAAATAGTAATGCTATTATGCTTCTAGAATGTTACCTCATAGGTATTATAAGCTCATGGACTATGCAAAGTCTATGAAAGATTTATCATGTGCATTTTATGATTCTAGGGCAATCTCAGATGCAAAGCTTTGGCATGCATGCTTTGGTCATCTAAAGTTTTATAGTTTTACAACGCTTTGGCATGCATGCTTTGGTCATCTAAAGTTTTATAGTTTGCTACACCTGCAAAAATTTGAAATGGTTTCCTCTCTATCCAAACTTGAGGCACCTTCTAAACATGTATGTGAAGGCTATAGTTTTGGTAAAATGCAACAATCATCCTTCCCAAAAGATGGCTTAGTTGGAGATGCTCATAAATTACAGCTTATTCATAGTGATGCATGTGATCCTATGCACACACCTTCATTTGGGAACTACCTAGACTTAATGAGGTTTATTGATGAATTTTCTAGGCATGCATGACTGTATCCATCAAAAACAAACTATGAAGTTTTCAAGTGCTTAAAAAAATTCTTCGTTATGGTTGAAAATATGTCAGCATGTAAATTGGGTAACCTCAGTTGTGATCAAGGTGGGGAATACATGTCTTTTGATTTTAATGAAATTCTAGCTGAGTGCGAGATAAAAAAACAGTGTAAAATGTCATATACACCTTAACAAAATGGATTTGCTGAAAGAATGAACATGTGTCTGCAAGGTCTATGGTCAAAATTAGTTTGCCACATAGCTTCTAGCTTTAGATAGTTATATGCGCAACATATGTACTTGATAGGTGTCCCACCAAAGCACTGCAATCGATCACTCCATATGAGGTATGGCATAGTTGCAAGTCATATGTTTCTCATCTAGATGTCTTTGGTTGTCTGGCATATGCATATGTATGAAAAAAAAACTCAAAAAATAGGATGATAGAGTAGTGAAATGTATTTTGCTACCTCTTTTTATAGGTGGATAGCCAAGTGTTGGTCCAAATGAGGCAAATGCTCAGCCTTTATGGGTTTCAAATGATGCAAGTCATTCCATTTCTGATGCAAATTTGCATGATTCACATTTTGATGAGAGGGATGACATAGAAGAGATGAAAACTATGCCTTAATGGTTGGAGCAATATACTTGGGAGATAAAAAATTAGATGCACTTTTGACATATCATACTAGTTGACACTCTCATTGTCTTGCTTTGGATTAGATTGTTATGCAATGGCTCTCTCTAGTTTTGTGATGAGAATGAACCTATTTCTTTTGATGAAGCACATAATTCAAATAATTGGATGGTTGTTGTGGTATTAGAATATGATGCTATGATTAAAAATGGTACTTGGTCTTTATGAGATTTGATCCGAGGAAAAAAAGCCATTGGCACTAAATGGTATACAAGCTGAAATGTAAGCTTGGTGGAATAGGTGATAGGTATAAGGCTAGGCTTGTTGCCAAAGGTTATTCTCAAGAGAGAGACATTCATTTTTATGAGAAGTTGTAGACCTTTTCACAAAGGCTCTACATAGGAAGAAGTTCAAAGCTTTTCACAAATCTTTGGGCTTACTTCCTTTTGTGGGTTGATTCAAGTCCACATTGGTTGACAATTCCTTATACATGAGTGCGAGATCCTTTTTTCTGCATCACTCCCAGGGGTGACTTGTTGATATGTTTTGGTAGTGATGTGTGTGAATAAATTAAAGTTTTATTTTATGAGGCACATTTTTCCTTCTTTAGGAGGTTTTTTCTCACGGCTTGTATATATGCCTATAACCCTAATGGACTACTTATATTTAACTTTTTTCACTTAATTATACACTCAACGTTGTTCCCAAGCTTCTTCTCTTCTTCTTGCTCCTATGCTTTGCATGATTACCTTGTCCTCAAACTCTGATAGTTGGAACTTTAGAAGATAATTATTAGTACAAGAACTTAAATTAAAAATGTTTCCTTCCTTGTATAAAGTAAAAGCTGCATTTCAAAGTAATCCTTATAATGTAACACAAGAAGTGCAAGATGTTATGATTAGCATAGGTGCATATGCTGATTCACGAACATTTTTAATTGCACCTTTGAAATCTCACGATGTTATAGTAGGTATGCCTTTTCATCATCATTATAACCCACACATTTACTACCATACACATACCTTTAACTTTGAATTTAAAGGTCAAATCATTACTTTGTTTGCATGGCATGATTTCCAACCAATCTCGAGGATCCTTTGACAATAGCATAGACTTAGTCCATGGTAGTTCTCCTCCTCATAAAGAACCTTATAAACATGGCCCACTACACCAAAAGGAAATAAGAAACAAAGTAAATTACCTACTACAGAAAGAACTTATAAGGCCTAGTTCTCCCCCATTCGGATCATCAATGCTCTTAGTAGAGAAGAAGAATAAAACTTATCGAACGTGCATTAATTATAGAGCCCTTAACAAGATCACAATAAAGAATAGATAACCTATTCCTTGAATAGATGATATTTTAGATAAATTATGAGGATCTCATGTCTTTAGTAAAATTGATCTAAAATTGGAATACCATCAGATTTGTATGATGCAAAGTGATATTTTTGAGACTAAATTTAGAACTCAAATCCGCCATAATGAATTTATGGTAATGCCCTCTGGACTTACTAATGCCCCGACTACATTTGCACGAATGACGAACAACATTTTTCTTGATTACCAAGCTTTTGTTCTTGTATTTTTTGTTGATATAGTTCTTTACATTAAGAATGATAGTGAGCATGAGAAGCATCTTAAAATAGTTTTTCATTTACTACGAGAGAACACACTTTACGCTAATCCTGAAAAGAGTTACTTCTTTCAACATAAGCTAGAATATCTAGGACATATTATTTCAAGTGAAGGTGTGCATGTGGATCCAAAAAAGATTAAAGTTATAGTAGAATGGCCTACACCACAATCAGTCAATCATGTTCGTTCTTTTCTTGGGTTGGCTAGTTTATATAGGAAGTTTGTTCAAAATTTTTCTTGCCTCTTACCTTGTTATTGAAAAAGAAAATAAAATTTGCATGGGGACTTGGCCAACAACAATCCTTTGAAAAACTCAAACATGCACTTTCACATGCACTTGTTTTACAATTACCTAATTTTTCACAACCCTTTCATGTTGTTACTGATGCTAGTGGTTAAGGAATATGTGGTGTTTTAATACAAAAATGATCATCCCATTGCATTTGAGAGTAAGAAGCTTAAGCCCTCAGAAAAGAATCATAGTACATATGATAAAGAATTGTTAGTGGTTGTGCATGCTTTGTGAATTTGGAAACACTATCTTATGGGCTCTAAGGTCTTAAAAACTGGTCAATAGACTATTAAGCATTTATTAAATCAGTCCTTAATCTGTGATCGGCATCTTAAATGGGCATCATTCATTCAAAATTTCCAACCCATGATCCAATATCAACCTGGTAAAGCTAATGTTGTAGCTGATGCTCTTAACTGATTTCCTTCACATTCTATTGTTTTGCATAATATTTCTACCATCCAAATTCAATCTTTTCAAGAAATGGTTTCCACTTACGCATCTGATTTGTATGTCTCATGTGCATGGCATGACTTCAATAATGGTGCATTATTTGATGAACATTATACATTTCATAATGGTTTTCTTTATTTTCAACCTATATTATGCATAACCCAAGCTTTTAAAGATTTTGTCATCAAAGAAATGCATGAACCATCTTATATGGGTCATGCATATAAGATGGTTCATGCATTCTACCCTGCAAAGATTTCTTATTTTGGACACACATGGAAAAAGATATTGCACATTATGTTTCTCAATGCATTGTATGTGAGCATGTAAAACGTCATCATGGTAAATGATTTGGATTATTAATGCCACTTTCCATTCCGAACAAACCATGGGAACAAATTTCTATGGATTTTATCACAAGTCTTCCCATCAAATTCATCACATAATGATATGATTTGGACAATAGTTGATAGGTTTAGTAAAGATGCATATTTCATTCCATGTAGGAAAACGTTGTCTACACCTCAGGCTGCAAAATTATTCATTAAATGCATTTTCCCACATCATGGATTTCCTAAAGTAATGTTAGATTTTGTAATCATTTTTGGGTTGCCTTATTTCAACATTTTGGTTCTAAAATAGATTTTAGCTTTGCATTTCATCTCGAAAGTAATGGATAAAGTGAGGCTACAAATAGTACTATTCTGGATTTATTGCGTTGTATTTCATTAGATAGTCCCACTAACTGGGATGAAAAGTTGCCATTGCTTCAATTTGCTTACAATAACACCACACACACCACTACTTGTCGTGCACATTTTGAAATTGTTTATGGCCAAAAGCTTCCCACTCCCATGTCACTCACCCAAACCAACATTCCGATGACTGATTCTATTGCTCAAGTTCACATTTCTATACTTCACGATGTTCATGAGAACATTAGGAAAAGTCAAGAGCGATACACACGTAATATCAATACAAAACAATTAGCTAAGGGAATTCAAGGAAAATGATCTTGTGTGGTTCCATATCATTAAAATACATCTCAAAAATATTTTGCAACATCCTAAACTTAAACTTGCACCATGCTATTATGGACCATTTCATATTATACAAAAGATTAATGATAATTCATTTAGATTAGATATACCATCTCATTGGAATATACATAACTCTTTTCATATTAGTTTATTGAAACCATTTAAAGGAACTTTACCACTCACTCCACTTCTTGATGACCCTTCTTTAATCGAAGAACAATCTGAAATCTTGGTTCCTGAGAAAATAATTGATCATGATGTCACTACTACACGCACAGGTACTCAATATCATCGATATTTAATTAAGTACAAAAATCACTCTATTGAAGAATGTCAATGGATACATAAAACACAATTAACACCTCATTATGACCACTTAATTTTTGCATATCATACACAAACACATTAATGTAATTCCTCCATGAACATTTCTATGCATGTGTTTTTACATGGAACATGCTTATTTTTGTTCAATGATGGAACATGTGATTGGCCATCCATTTTTATTTTTATTTTATCAACTGAGGTCAGTTGCTTTTTCAACTGAGGGGCATGTTATAAATTATGGAATGTGTTGAACACGTCATTGTTGGAGTGTTGATTTATTAATGTATTAATGTGTTTTGGTGTTTTTGATACAACAGCTGAAGGTTCATGAGAGCGTGAAAGACGTGAAAGGGTGGACATCAATAATCCAGCTTTAGGGTGGACATCAATAATCCAACTTATAATTTAGTTTGTAAAGAAACATGCCTAGAAGGTTCTATTGTTATAAACATTTAGAAATGTAGTGGTTAAAATAAGGTTCATTGTAGAACACAATTTCTGATATTGAAAGCAAAGGCTTTCTACAAAAGTTACCAACTTTTACTTTCACGCATGCTTTTTGAAGCTGCTCTAATGTAGCCACTATTTCGACATAATAAAAAATTCCTATAAATACATGCACTCTGTGGATTGTCAAAACAGAGTGCATGGGGGGAGATTGCACCCAATACTACATTCTGTCTCGTCTCATGGCATGTCTATTTTTTTGTGTGTTTTCTGCATCCGTAACCTCTGTGTGAATGTGAGCAAGATCCTGATAATAGCACTTAGGTGATTATTTGTGACTGTTGGGAAGATCAAAAGATCTACTCTACTCTCCACAATGTGTTCTTGGCTGGTGTGAAGAAGGGTTTTGCAACACCACTTCATCTCTCGAATCTATCCACCATCTCCTTCAATAGTGGTATCAGAGCAACATCAAGCAAAATGGGAGCTGGATTTCCATCATTCATTGACAAATTGGAGAGAAGAAACTATCCAATATGATATTTAAGGATGCAAGCTTATCTCCAACAAAGAAGCTTATATGGATACATCTTTGGAGATGAGGAAATGCCAATATTCAGAAGCAAACATCAACCTACAAGAGAAGAGCAAGAAAGGCTAACTACATAGTGTGCAAAGGATGCTCTAGCCATGTCTTATATACTTGACTCGATATCTGATTTCTTATTACCTCAGATTAGGAATTGCAAGACCTCCCAATAGACTTGGGAATTACTTTCTTCATACTTCTCATCAAATACAAGGGCTAGGAAGAACCAGCTTTGGATGGAGTTCACAACCTTGAAGAAGCAACCAAAGCAAAGTGTGGCTGACTATGTGACCAAGATGAAGGATGTGGGTGATCAACTTGGGATCATTGGAGAAGAAATAGAAGAGGAGCAGATAGTAAGGCAAATCATAAATGGCATCAAGGCTGATGATAAGTGGGAGTCCTTCATCACAACAATGGACCTATATATGGACATGCAAATACCTGACCTCAACACATTGATGGGGCAACTCTTCACACATGAGACAAAATGCAACAAGAATGGAGATAATTCTCAAGGTAACCAATCTTTTGCCCTTTATACAGATATAAATAAGAGTAAAGATAAAGAAAAAAGAGGCAAGTACCTCTCAAGTGGACTTCACATATAGAGGAAGAGGTACTAGAGGAAGGGGTAGAGGAGGAAAGCAAGGTAAGGGAAGATTATAAAACTCTTCACCTTGCAATATCTCTAGTTTGACCAATCATACCACAAATGAGTGTTTCAATAACACAAACAATCAAAGAGGAAGAGGCTTCCATAGAGCAAGGTGGAAAGGCATTGAGTACACCTTTACCCACATATGTGAAATTGAGGAAGGATGATTGCCCCAAATCAGATGAGTAAAAGCAATTCATGACCAAAATTCCTTAAGAGTTTGATATTGGTAGTCTCATGTATCCTATGGTAGCTACGAGACTAGACATTGCATTTGTAGTGGAAGTTGTGAGGAGATATATGTCTAATATTGGCAAGAAGCATTGGGAAGTGGTCAAGATGATTTTGAGATATCAGAGTTGCACTAAGGACAAGTTTTTGTGCTTAGGTAGAGGAAAGACATCCATTATTGGTTACCACAGTTTGTGATTATGTTGGTTGTGTAGACAATCAAAAGTCTACATCAGGGTACATTTTTCATTTTGTTAGAGGTGCTATCTCTTCAAGATATCATCTTCAATAATGTGCAACTATTTCACCACAGAAGCAGAGTATGTTGCAGCAAGTGAGGCATGTAAGGAAGCAATGTGGCTTTCTCTTCTTGCTTGTGATATGGGTCTACCTTAGCATGTACCTCATTTGCTTAGTGATAGTCAAAGTGCCATTGTTTTGGCTAAGAATCTATTCTATCATGCAAAGACCAAGCACATTGAGGTGAGGTATCCCTTCATTAGAGATTGCTTAGCCACAAAGTGCATTATTCTTGAGAAGGTCCATACTCGAGATAATGTTGCATATGAAGCTGTACCATAGGGTAACTTTTGACATTGTTGTCACTTGATCGGGGTTAGTTGATTCATAATCTTACATAGTTACTTGTATATTGTGTAACATGCTCATTAAGTGGAAGGTATACTTTGTATACTTACACTTTGGTATTATTTATCATTCTTTATTTTTTCCCGCATATTTTTTCCTTTAGTGTGAGATTGTTAATTCCCATGTGAAAGGCCAAATGGCTACTAGGTACTTCTGAATATGCTCTTTAATAAAACATATAGTGGTTTGGTCATCCATATACGATAAGTTTGAGTGCATTTGTAACACCTAAGAAATGAATGTTCGTGCTCTCTGTGCACTATGCATTTTTTGTGTATTCTACAGGTTCTTGCTGAGTACTATGCATGGCATATGGAGCTCCTATTTTTATTACAAGCATATTTTCATGGAGCTCCCACAAAGGAGAACCCATTTTGGTGCATTGCCATTGCATAATTTCATCAAGCTCTCCACTATCTTTCAAAGAGTGCTGGCAACTCTACACACTTTGCTTTTTTTCTCCATGCACATTTTATGTCTCTCTGCCTATTTTGTATGTGACTCTCCTTTCTTAGTGTATACTTTTCTCTTGTATTCCTTAGTTGGCTTGTTGACTCTTGGCATATGCACACTTTATTTGACTTCAATCCACATGTGTATCCAAGATCTTGGCTTTTGATGTGCAACCTACTTTCCACTCCCTGATGCACACACTTCCCAAATCTTTTTATTCTTATAGTGCTATTTCCTTAATGTATCCAAGAATCTTCTCACGTAAAAACCAAGAATATCCTATGTTGTCGTGTAATGACTTTACAAAATGGGGGGCCAAAAATAGAATTTTTCTCTTTTCATAAATGTTCACTTTTGGACTTGAATTCTCCAAAATGCACACATAATTGAGGTTCAACTGAACTTTCGAGCTACTTCAAACCCTTCAAATCCTTCCAAAAGGCTCTTTGAAACTTGTGATTCAATTCAACTACATGAGAAATATGAGAATATTCATGTGCACTACTTGTGCATCCACTCTTTGATAACTTGTAGGCCACATGTGCACCACATATGCACCTCTTTGCCAAGTAAGCACTACGACATGCTCAACACTCTTTTTGTTAGCATACAGGAACCAACTTAGATTATGATGACAATGATCTTCATAATGATGCAAACATGTTTTATTGCATTCAAGGACACCCCAAAACCATACCTTAATGAAAAAGGATTTGGGTATGGGACAAGAGCAACAATATGTGACTTACAAGAATAACTTGACTTCCAAACACAAATGATACTCTATAACTAGATTCGACATTTTTTTAGTCATTTAATGCAACCATTTGAAGAAGCTTTTCAAACTAGGTTCTTTGAAAACACTCAAAGTTCTTTTGTGAGACCAATTGATATTTTTCATCAAGAGTAGTAGCTTGTGACATAATGTAGAAGAAGTTATCCCTCCAACCAAAACTTGAGTTGGGAACAAAAGTAAGGTAGAACCATATGATAAGAAATCTTGCAATGAAGATGCGACAAAAAAAATTCTAGGATGGGGAGAGTGTTAGGTGGATTGGAAAAAAAAGGCCAATTGAAGAGGACTAGCGAGATGAGATGGCGAAAAAGCAATCTCTCTTCCAAATCTTGTAATTGTGTCTTCTCCCTTAGTTTTCTCTTCACCCTTGGTTTTTTGTGATGTCTATGCCGAGCAATGAGCTATTTTTTCCAAGCTTCTAGAGTGCAATTCCCATTTAGGAAGCTCTAGAATGAGGTAATCTAGTTTACAAAATTGTAACAAAAGTTATTTTCTTCTAGCACATGGGTATGTTTCTAGGTTTGTCACTTGGAATAGGTAGAAAATTTTTGAGCTACATGTTTTGGTAGGGGGATGATCTCATATGATCTAAGAGGTATAGCTAGATAAAGTTTTGTAGCCTATGATACTTGAAATCTCTCAATTCATTCTTCTTCTAGACTTTACTTTAGGATATTTTCTTTGGTTTTCATGCCCCAACTAGGGTGGATGATTTGTTAATTCTGTCAAGCACCCCCTTGATGCTAGTAAGTGCTTCCAAAGGCTTGCAGGTGTATAAATTCAATAATATTAATAAAATATAATATCCTTAAAATAATGAAAGATAATATCTTTCTTTATTTGAGTAATAACATATAAAATTTGAGTCAAATCATAGTAATAAAATATGATTTTTGAAATGCTGAGGGAAAATAAAGTATGGTATCCATTAAATTTGAAGTCAAAGATATAAAATTATATTTCACATTGATAACAATGTATATGATAATGATAGCCCAATAATTTTCCTTTACATATCACTAAGTGTCCCTCGCATATCATTACCTCAAATTTGCTACAAAACTCTTGGAGTATTTTGTGGACACCGCTTATTTACATCCCTATGATTGATATAGCAGTTATGGTTTTTGCATAAAGCCTTTGACATTTAGAAAGAGATTTGTGGTGATGTTTTCTTAACTGGGAGACACCTTGATGTTGGGATTTCTTACCATTGGACATATATTTTCTCACAAATCCCATTGCAAATGCAATGTCTATTCTTGTAGCTACCATAGAATACATGAAACTATCAATATTGATAAGGGATTTTTTGGTCATGAATTCCTTCTCCTCATCAGATTTAGGATGATTATGCTCAGCTTGAGATATGTCAGCAATGGTGTACTCAATGCCTTTCCACCATGCATATTGAATCTATGAAGTGTTTTGGTTATGTAATCACTTTGAGACAAGTATGTGCATCTCTTACTCCTATCATAAGTAATGCACATGCCAAGAATATGTTTAGCATATCCCAAATCTTTCAGGTCAAATTTTACTCAAATTTGTCTTCAAGAGAGACAATTCCTTTTAGAACGGTCCCAACAATCAACATACCATCAACATAATGTATCAAGCTACCATCTGAACATCTCTTAGTAAGCATTGGTAGGTAGTTAAGCACATTTTTTGCTACTTGAGTGGCAACCGACAACTTGAATTATTTTATCCCAAGAAGGGATCATTACCACTAGATTTACATTATTTTTCTAACTCAAACTAGGGTGGTTGCTTTGACACTCGTGTTTTGACGAGTGGTTTTTTCTTCATGCTTGATAGGTCGTACATATCTTGGTTCAACAAGAAGAAGCCCCTTGTGTCCACTTCTAGTTGTGAGGTTGAGTATAGGGCAACTTTTAGAATATTATTGAGTGTGTGTGGCTTAGAAAACTCTTAACTGATTAGGGTCTTGGTCAATCTTTTGCCACTACCATCTACATTGACATTCAAAGAGTTCTCACAAAAGTCACATTGAGGTGCACTATCATTATGTTAGGGAGAGGTTCTCTATTGGAGAAATCACTTTGGATAATGTGCCCAAATAGGATAATTTTTCACAACTGTTCGCAAAGGCTAAGTCTAGGGAGAAGTTTGAAGCTTTTCAAAAATCTTTGGGCTCACTTCCTATTATTATAAAATGTGCTATTCATCAAAGAGTGATGGCCCTTGCTACCTATCTTTGCTTAGACAAAGTACAATGTGGAATGGATTTTTGGCAATGTAGGTGAGCTAAAATCCATCAAGGTCCAATGATACACTCACATCTTTTTATAGACATGAACCAATATTTTCTCCATTGATGCCTCTTTCATGTCCAACAATGATCGATGGAAAAAGATGACCAATCCAATAGAAGACTTGACATTGATGCAATCAAGGTGTTGGATTGAGATTCAACCTTAGAGAGCTATAAGGCACATTGAAAAACAACATGGGTCAATGAGAAGAAGAGTTCAAAGCTACAAGTTCTCAATCAATTTTAATTTTTATCGCAAATCCATCAGTTAGTGCTCACCAAAAAGTGCACTGATTGGTAATTAGAACCTAGAAATCATAGGTATTAATTATTTCTATATGTGAGATTGGAAGTCATATTTGTAGCTATGAGAAATACTCAATTGTATCATTAGCCCTTGATCATTAACAAAAGTAAGGAAACATATCCCTTGCTAAGTAAGTTCCTTTCTTTTCTTGTTATTAAAGAAGAAGACCATCATAGCTTACTACATGGTATGCTTGTGTAGGCACCTTGTAGATTTGAGATACATAGATAACTTCTCCTTATTCTGATATCCATTTCAATTATTTTAAGTCACATCATGTTTATCTATAATTCTTCTTTGTGTATATCAAATTTAGGGTCATTTTTGCATATTATGTGAGAAAATTACCAAATAGTACAATTTTCTTATCTAGCATCATGTGTGTTTAGCAATTCAAGTATCCTATTATGTAGCATCTAATTCTCCATACTATAGAGTCCAATTGGAGTAACTTCCTGCATAATATTTAGTTTTCTTAATCTAGGTATAGCTTTCCAAAGTGAAAAGAAAATACATGAGTGATCTAAGAGTACTTGCTAGACTATGCTTGTCTTAGAGAAAATTATCCTATGATGCTCTAGAACATTCCAATGTTGCATTGAGATTTTATATCACTATCCCATGACATGGAAATCATATACATCCAAGACCATTCGATTTTGAACTAAACAAGGAAAGTGAATGAAGGAAGTTTTGGTCCAAAATGTGTATGTGCACATAGAGATAGTAATCTTAGAATATCCAACGTACCCTCCAATGACTGTACCTAATTGTAAGTATCCCACATCATTGTTCTGTAAGCTATGTTATAATGTAAAAAACTTGCTTATGTTGATATGATTCAGATATCCCTCAGTCTACATACAGTGGAATCCAGCGGAGTGCATAGTAGGTCACTTACATGTACTCATTGCTTACATGGTAGAGCATGAATATTAGAAGAGGAAAGCAAAGGACCTATTCCAGTTTAGAGTTTTCTTCTATGATCACTTCTATATAGTAGACAAAAAGTGTGGAAGACAATAGAGCCTTCAAAATCCACCAAATGATAGATGGGAACATGTAATGTTTAATCGACCATCACTAGCTATCTTTGAGTTCATTATGACCAGGATTCTCAAAGAATTATGGCTACCATCATAACACCTTACAAAGAAAGTCACATATAAACAAAGTATTCTAACAAATCTTAAAATTTTTCATGAGGTTTTGAATGATCTTTCCTTCTCTAGGCCTATTCTCTATTTTCTCTCATCTTAAATATTCATCACTTATTGATTTTTATATTTGGTATGTAGCCAAAGCAAGCACACATGATAATGATGGAGACTTTGACAAGCCATCATGCCCTTTTTGGATTTTTGAGCATGGATCTTTCTTGGAAATCTTTTGTCTTCATATAAACTATGTAACAATGGTCAACCCTAGAAGGTCCAAGATGCACACTAGACCTACAAGACTTGGTTGCTCTTTGACTTTGAAGTCTATTGACATGAGAGGACAATTGTGTTTTAAAAATTTGAGGATATAATTTTCTAGCAATGATATGGGCTCTATACATCTTAAAACACAACATGTGATATATCCTTGAACTTTGAACTACTTATTCGTGATGTTATTTAAGAGTGGGACAACACATCTCAAAGCACACCGTACTCATACTGAGGTGAAAATACCTTTGTAGATCTCTCTCTCTCTCTCTCTCAAAAACATGTAGATATATATGGAGCCAAAAATGTACATGTAGAAATACATGCAACCAAAGAGAGAGATCTTTTTCCATCCTATTGAATCTCTCCTATAAAAGAAATGATTGTGTAGAAATGAACTATAACAAACTAGGTTCCATTCCTTGTATGATGAGGATATATATTTGAAACCTTTTCATCATTGTCATCTAATTTAAAATCCCCTAAAAATTTAATGGATGTCAGACTTTATTCTCAATAAATGTGCAAGAGATAATATTTTATTTCTGGAATATATTCGAATAATATATTTTATTTCTGGGCACAAGACGAGATATAATATTTTATTACTCTAATAGGTATCAGATACTATATTCAATTACTATGCTATGAACCAAGTATAATATTTTTTTGTGGCATACCTGATAAGAAAACAATATTCTATTCTATTTTTCTAACTTTTTCCTTTCCCAAAAATGGGTTGGAACATAACTTTGGCCCTCATTTGATTTGATGAATGCCTACTTTTTGCCTATTTTTTTTGCAAGAGTAAAGAACCCAAGCCAGCTCTGAAATTCCCTAATGAAAGATTCTTATGGGAACAGAACTAAGAAAAAATAGGATCAACTTACATCACTCTAGAATTTTTTTTATTACCATGAAGTGTAGGACACTATGCATGCTAAGTTAGAGAATATACATACTATAGTGCATACTATGGGAAGAAAAAAATAGAGATCTAGGCAATGAACAAGAGAATCTCAAATGCTCGAATGCAAATCTCAATGCCATTGTGATTGTTGTGTAACAAATAGTATTTGATATTATCCAAATCATGCAACATATCATCGTGTAGGCAAAAACTAGTACAAAAAGCTCACATGTGAATCAAGGAAACTTATAGTTTACAAAATGAGCTTTCTAGAACTTCAAAAACTCTAGATATGAGAGAAAACTCTAGTGGCAATTAACATTGACTGACTAAAGTAGGAAATTTTAGAAGCATATGTGCTCCAATCAGAGCTAGAGGATGCATTTGAGATGAATAGAAGCTTTTCTGGATATGGTTTAGGAAGAGCTGGTGGAAGCTAAAGCTACTTAGGTAACCTTCTTTTAAGAATGGGAAGTTTCTAATAATCATGGTTCCCAAGAAGAGTTCCAATAAGATATTGATGATGCAATTAGGAAAATCAAAGAAATATTTAATGAACATTTATCTAAGTGGGATTGACTATTTCATCCTAGTGCATAATTGAATTGCCATGAGCTATTTAGAGAGTCTAAGGCTTGCATCCTTTTTGCGTGTTAGTGTAAGAGGAAGCTAGTAGGCATATAATTAGTCTCATTGTCAAATAACTTTTGCAATTTTGTGGAGATCTGAAGCATTCATACCATTCTAAAAAAAGAAGTGCAATGTTAACTCTATGTAACTAATGATCAATAATGGAACTATCATTTGGAATTTATTTCTATGGTGTATATCTTTCCTTTATTGTTCCTTCATAGTGTAGAAGTTTCTTTAAGATTTTTCTTTTTGGTAATATGTGGTGAAGTATGTGGAGGATAGTGTGTTGTTGATTTTACAAAATTTTGAATTGAAATAAGGCTATGGTTGCAAATGTGTAAGCAATCAGTGCAATGCAATGAGAAGTTATACTTCATTGATAATTCGATCATGAATGTGTATCTACCAAAATATAGTAAAGTAGGAAGTAATTTTAGTGCTATTATAGAGAATAAATCACAATGATAGTAAAATACATTGAAAGCTAAAAAAAAGGTCCTTTCCTAGTTCTTGAAACCCAATGCAATAATATTCCAAACAACAACTTTCACTTAAAATGTTCACAATTCTTTTTAAACCAAGTTCCATTACATGAATCAACTTAGGAAAACTTTATACTTAAATCATGGTTGAAGATGATTCCATTATGTTTTGCTTTTTTGAGGTCCATGATTTGACTTTTTTAAACAACATAAATATATAGGTTGATGTGATTCTATTATAATCCTTTGAGTGAACCCATTTTGCATTAGCAATTTCTTAGGACATCAATTTCTATCACAAGGGTAGCATATATGATGATTGATGTTGTGTTTTATGCATCTCAACAATTTCCTAGCTACAACGAGGTGATGTGTCTAGCTATATATAAAAGTTAATGGGGAGTTTTAAACTGAAAATTATAGAGGATTTCGAAATAAACTATGAATGAGAGTATAATATGTCCATTTTTTTCAATATTTGAATGACTTTTAGCAGTTTTTTAAACCAAACAGAAGTTTGGCCAAGGCCTAATGTCCCTTCCTTGAATTAATAAAAGAACATTTATACAATGAATGGGCATAGTGCCATTGGGATCCTATATATCCCAGAATGCAGGGGTAGGATGACCCCGAGGCATAATAGCAATGATGGAACAAAATGGGTAGGAGACCTAAGAATTCACAGGTGACTCACAATTTCCATTTCTATAAATTATGTACTAACTTGTTGCAAAGAGAATTGATATGGCATGAAGGACAATGATTAAGGAAACTTATTAGAACTCCATTCAAATATTCATTTTAGAACGACTTTGAAAAACATGATAAGTCTATGAATTCTAAGTGTCTCACCATTAGCATTTCCTTTGCATCCAAAGCCTTTCACAAGAAATGACATTTCGTCCCTAGAAGGTCTTGAAGAAAATCTTTGGGCAACGTTTGCTTGAGCCACTTGAAATATAAATGAAAATCATCAACAAAGAATTGCAAGAAGAGTTATTGATGAAGATCATTCTATTCACACTCTTGAGAAAATCAACATACATTGCTAGCAATGAAGGGCCAAAAAATAGGGCCTACCTAAGAAACCTTTTGAAGGGAGAAATTCTTTCTCATGCTATTAAATAGATATCAAAATAGAAAGCAACAATAAATTTTCCATCCACTTGCATTAGCTGAGTTGGTTGGGCCCTTTGTCTCTCATAACCGAGGGCAAGGGTTCAACCTTTGCGAGTTGCACCGAGATACACATCACCACTTGGGTGGTGAGCTATTAAACTAGCCCCTTCATGGGACAGGTGGACCCTTGGGCCACCCAATTCAAAATATTCATATTGGATAGCATTAGGGTCATCCCTTCCTAGTCTCTCAAAGTTCTAAGTCCATGCGAATCACAATCTTGTTGGAGTTGCCAATGCTTGACACTAGGGCAATGCATAAACTTGCTCATCTGTGAGACATCAAACTAAATATTTGGTCGAGTAATGTATAAGTAAATCAAGCATCCAATAGCATGTTGATAGAGAACAACATCAAATGCATCTCCAACATCATGAAGACTCAATCATAAATGTGTCACCATAGGAGTGGCAATAGGTTTACAGTCTTCAAGGACAAAACGCTACAATAATGTGTCAATATATTTTGGTTTGACACAAAGCTATTCCACCATCAACTTGCATAAATTGAATGCCCAAATAATGATGCAAATGCCCCAAATCAAACATCTCAAATGAGGCATGCAAATCAGCCTTAAAATTAGCAATATTCTTCTCATGAGGACCAATGAGCATCATGTCATCAACATACACAACAATGATCAAAAGCACATGATTAGAACACTTAACATATAAGGTGCTTTTAGTTGGACTATTCTCAAAACCATATGCAATTAGATAGGCATGTATATTTTCATACCAAGCATGTGGTGCTTGTCTTAAAACATATAATGCCTTCTTTAACCTGCACACCTAGTTTTCATGCCCTTTCTACATAAAGCCATGGGGCTGAAAAACATACACTTCTTCATGGAAATCACCATTAAAAAATGCAGTTTTAATGTCCAACTGATGTACATTCCAAACACGATGAGCTGCAAGCGCATAGGTGTTATGAACATTATTTATCGACTAGTAGGAGCAAAGTTCTCATCAAAATCAATGCCTCTTTCCTCAGCATAACCCTTTGCAACAAGCCTAGCCTTATACCTGTCAGCTGTTCCATTAGGCTTACGCTTAAGCTTCTATACCCACTTAGTGTCAATGGCCTTCTTGCAAGGAGGCAAGTCACATAAAGACTAGGTGTTGGCTTATTGGGGTTGCCCATAATTTCCTTGAGCATAGGCACCCCTCTACTGCACAAAAATAATCCATTTTTGTATAAAAGAGATGTGCCCATGTGAACAATCTCTTAAGTCTTTTTTAATAGTTCTCTAAAACTATGCCAGAGAAGCTTTGTAAAATACCCCACCTTTTGCACACATCTAGGAAATTCCCACGTAGAAATCCCATGCATGCTTTTATGGGGATTTGTTTGCTATAAAAGAATCTCCTAGAAGATATGTTACAGAGATATTCCCTTTCTGACTTTTCAAAGAAGCACATTGGGAAATGTGCTTAGCCTATATATAGAGGCTCATTTTTATAAAGAGGGGAGCTTTTGGTCGACCTGGTCTCATGTAATATCTCTTATGAATGGAAGAATGCTCTCCTTTACTCCAAGGCTATTTACATTTATGTATTGTGTCTTTGTGAGTGTGTGAGAGTGAGGTGTGTGTGTGTGTGCCTATGCATGTCTCTCCTTTGTGTGAGTAGAGTAGTTGCTTTGCTTGTATTTTACACATGGACTAGGATCCTTGATTCCCTACTCTCCATGTTTTCAAGCATGTGGCATAGCAAGGGGCTGATCGCCAATAGCTTGAACATGTTGGAGGTAGGGGTGGATGAGCGGAGAGTGAATCTTGAGCCTTCCTTCTTGCTTCCATGCAAGGTGGTGAGGGTCTTGGTCTACTACTACTACAACTTCAACATTATTTGGCACCGCTGCGGAGGACATCGGCCTTTCATCACTTGGAGTGCTCAAGAACATGGGGTAAAGTATTGTGTTGCAATTTTTTTTGCTTAGTTGTGTAGGATTTGAGTTTTTGCATGGCACTTTCACCCTTCCATTGGACCATTAGCTCCCCATTTTCTTGTTTTTGTAGGGTAGTTTTAGTTCACTTTTATTGTTGCACAAGAGCACCCCCCTAACCTCCTTATCTCTCTCACTCCTTCACACATACACACAATCCTACACACCCACTCTAGAAGCATCTTCCACCTCTACTCTTTCTTAAAATTAGTGCTGGCCTTGGGTTGAGGGATGGGTGGGCATCCTCTAGATCTCCCTCCCTCTTTCCATCTTCAAAAAAGAAAAAGAAAAAAAAAATGTCTATGAATTCATGAAAAATACATTCGATTATGAGAAACATAATGTTGCAAGACGTTGGGAACGACTTCCCCCAACCTCATATTTCCCTTTCACTTGTCTAAAGACGATTGGTGGGTTATCAATTTGCGTAAGGATTCATGAATCCACCCACGTTCTCTTTGTCAGGTCTTTGTACACCGAATTAGGTGGGAGAGTTACTTCTCCTCACCAAGTATGTAATAACAACTCTCTATCAGGGTTGAGCCTCTTTTGGGGGCTCCCCCATTCCATGACGTTCTTTCCCCCATTTTAGGGTTGAGCATCTACTCCACACAATTCTTCTACTCGGCTATGGTAGGGTTGAGCTTTGATGCTCCCCTATGAGGCTTTTGGTATGATGACGGCTTAATCCTTGCCATTACCACTCATTTCTCTATGGTTGAGCCTTCATGCTCCCTATTCTTCTTGTTGCTGGTGCTCATTGGTGATCTTGGTGGTGTGTGTCTGCTCTTTCTCAGGCTCAAGCATGTTCATCTGATTGCCTACTACTACGCATGCCTGTTCTTTACTTTACGGTCAAGCATCACCTGCTTTAGGGTTGAGCTCATTCGTGAGCTCCCCTATTCAGGTTGTGGCCATGGAGGGTGGAAGCTAGGCTCTCCAAATCTTCCTTTGTTTGTAGGTTGGTAGCAGCTATGGCTAGTGTATGTAGCAGTGCTCCTTGACTCCTTTCATGATGGGTCGCCATTCTGGCCCTCTCTACTGTTGCTAAGTTTCAAGGTCAAGCCCTTTTTGGCTTCCCCTCGTTCTTCAAGATCTGCTGCCTTTGGGGTCAAGCGATCTCCTGCTTGCACGAGACTTCGGTTCCGACTATGTGTGGGCTTGGGGGCACCTAACTACCCCTTGTTCATCTTTGCTATTAGAGTAAGCTTGAGTTATGCTCCATTTCTTGTCAAGTGTGGCTTTCCTCCATAGTTTGGTTGAATAGGCACCTCCTTTACTCAATATGCCTTCGTGATCAATCTATGGGGGGCTCGTTGCCTATTCACTTCGATGAATTCTTGGAAGTTTCATGTTTTTTGCTATATCTATTGTTGCTTACACCCCATAGCCCCAATTTCTTGAGCTTTGATTTGATGCTTGGTCCCTCAACCATCGCATTGAATGTTGCCCTGTATCAAGTAAAATTTTTCTGTGCATCAAAATGAACTCGTATCACAAAGTGCTACCGTGAAAACACTGAGGTTTACATCACTCATTAGAGGTCCTCTGGGATGGGCCTTCTCTGCACCTTGTGCCTACCTATTCACATGCATTCAGAGTTTTGAGATGCCTTCCAAAGGATCGGGAAGTTGTGTAGCTACATTGATGCAACAAATGAGAAAAAAGCTCCAACAAAGATAGTATGGAAGGAGATTGAGAGGCAGAACTTTTTCTATTTATACCATGGACTCATTGGTCTAGTTCTTTTCTGATAATATTTCAAGGTATCTATATTTTGCACTCACTATTTTTGAAAGAAAAAGTATGATTCACATTCTGATTTGCATGTTTCAACAATGATCAAAATGTTTATTGTATGCTATGTAGCAATGACATTATTTTTGACTCATTGATCCTATCACCTTTGTATGTCTATGTCCATATGAAAATCCATAAGCCAATGCACACTCATTAGGGTCACTAAAAGGGCAACATTTGTCTCATGTTTTTCAATGCAACATGTCACATGTGCACCAGTTTGATAACACAATAACTTTCATTGTGATATATTTATGATTTGTGAGATATGGAGAACTATAAGGCTATTTTTGTTGATGGGCTCTTTGGAGCTATTTTTTTGATTTGAAGGAATATGAAGATCTTCATGTCAAGCCATCATAATTTAAATTATTGCCCTGTAGGGGTGGCTATGGTTGATATGCACATCTTGGCAGGACATATCTTCATGAAGACCTCTCTAGAAGAGAAACAGACTACTTGTTGTGTAGAAGAGAAATAGTCTACTTCTTTTCAGAAACAGTCTACTTGTTGTGTATGTTTAATTTTAGGTTCGAGAGCTCCCTGGCAAGGCTCTATTAGTCCTACATAGGACTATGTAATGAGATGTATGCTGGGCTGACTGCCCCCCCCCCCCAAGGGGATTGTGTCAGCTAGCTCTAAAGATTGAAGATTTGCCGATTGAAGGACTGAAGACTTGCAGATTGGAAGATTTTAGTGCTGCACATTTGAAGATCATTACAGACCTGAAGACATGAAGACTTGTAGCCTGAAGACTTGCAGATTGAAGAATTGCAGATCTGAAGACCTGAAGATATTCAGACTTGAAGACTCCAACTTGGAATAGATCAGGTGTGTATGTTCCTCTTTCCTAGCTTTGTTGAGGGCGACAAAGTCTAGGGGGAGAGTGTTGGCTTATTAAGATCACCCATAATTTCCTTGAGCATAGGCATCCCTCTAGCGCTCACAAATACCCTTTTCTGTATAAAAGAAATGTGCCCATGTGAACAATCTCTTAAGCCTCTTTTTAATAGTTCTCTAACACTATGGTAGAGAATCTTTATAAAATAGCCCACTTATTGCACACATCTAGGAAATTCCCACGTAGAAATCCCATGCATGATTTTATGGGGATTTTTTTGTTATAAAAGAATCTCCTAGAAGATATGTTAGTTAGAGAGATATTCCATTTTTGACTTTTGAAAGAAGCACATGGGGAAATGTGCTTAGCCTATATATAGAGGCTCATTTTTGTAAAGAGGGGAGCTTTTGGTCGACGTGCTCTCATGTAATATCTCTTATGAATGGAAGAATGCTCTCCTTTACTCCAAGACTATTTACATTTATGTATTGTGTCTTTGTGAGTGTGTGAGAGTGAGGTGTGTGTGTGTGTGCCTATGCATGTGTCTCCTTTGTGTGAGTAGAGTAGTTGCTTTGCTTGTATTTTACACATGGACTAGGACCCTTGACTCCCTACTCTCCATGTTTTCAAGCATGTGGCATAGCAAGGGGCTGATGGCCAATGGGTTGAACATGTTGGAGGTAGGGTTGGATGAGAGGAGAGTCAATCTTGAGCCTTCCTTCTTGCTTCCATGCAATGTGGTGAGGAACTTGGTCTACTATTACTACAACTTCAACACTAGGTACCATTTTTCATTATAGCATCATATTCCGATTGCATAGCAACAATCCAATTTTCTTAATTTTGTGCTTCATCAAATGAAACATGCTCATTTTCATTATAGAGACTAGAGGCA
This sequence comes from Ceratopteris richardii, assembly GCA_020310875.1. Classification (NCBI taxonomy): domain Eukaryota; kingdom Viridiplantae; phylum Streptophyta; class Polypodiopsida; order Polypodiales; family Pteridaceae; genus Ceratopteris; species Ceratopteris richardii. The sequence goes on from CM035444.1 coordinate 78,283,181, forward strand.
GCCATACCATAGCAATCTGATGCAAACGATGTGAGGAGATGGTTGGATATACTCCAGAAATGAGCTGGTGCTGCACAAATCTTGCTCTACACCTACCAATGTTACTTCAGATTACCTTAGTAGACACCTTCAGCTTCTCAAATATGCATTTGGACCCATAATGTGCTTTGGAGCATCACCTTCAAATAGTTGAAATAATGTAAGAAGTTAGGGGTGTAGTCCCGACATTTTAGGAAGATAACAGACAACAGACATAGGCAAAATGTAATGAACATATCTCACTGATCTCTGAACCAAATGACATGAAAATTGATAGCATAGAACTAGAAGTTATAAGCTACATGTACCAAGTTGAATCACAACAAAAGATTAAGTATATGCAGAGGACTCCTCAAATCAAGTTCACTGAAAATGAGAGTGTGGCAGCAGACAATAGTAAACATGAGATAGTGATAATCAAAATCAAATGTATAATGTATTGAATGTATGATACAAAGGAGATGTTGTAGGCTTACTCATACATGTGTAGGCTGTGTGCCTACAATCTTGAAGCTCAATGTGTCCTTCTTCTGCTTGCTATCCTGTGACTAAAAGTCATGAGTTTTTATATATGGATTCAAATTTGAATTAGGAATCTTCCACCTAAAAGTGATCCTATCTTTTAGCCTCCTAATTAATTTGATTCCAATCACTTGGTTGTTGTATTACAACTCGTACAGCTTTGAGATTCTCAGAGGCTTTCCCTTTTACATTTATCTTGAGTTAAAATCAAGATATTTACAAGACGTGTTCACATATGACTTATGAACATTCAAGCTAAAGACATGAAGAAATCCTTTGAACTTTTGGTCAAGCATCAAGGCTTGCCAAATGTACCAACAACTCTCCCTCAAGCCTAAGATGCTTGAGTCTTCAATCCATAGGTATCTCATGTATTCCAATCATTGATTTGAACATGTTGAGTTTGCTTCCATCAAGTGCTTTGGTCATCATATCTGCACATTGCATCTGATTAGACATATAAGATAATTGTTTTTCTTTGCTTGCTATCTTCTCCCTCACAAAAACATAATGGACTTCTATATGTTTAGTCCTGACATGAAACATAGGATTAGCAACAAAATGCAAAGAACTTATGTTGTCTCCAAATATGTATGGAGTACCAAATTCTAACACTAAATATGTATATAGGGACTTGATCCACATTGCTTCCTGAGTTGCATTTGCCAATCCTCTGTATTCAGCTTCAGTTGAGAGTGCTACTGTGGATTGTTTCTTGGAAGACCAAGAAATGAGCTTTGTACCTGCAAAGGATAAATATCCAGATGTGCTTCTTCTATCATCTTTTGATCCTGCCCAATCTACATCAGTGAATAGCTTTACATTTAAATCAGAAGTATAAGGATAATACAATCCTTCATTCATAGTTCCCTTTAGATATTTCAATATCCTCTTTGTTGCATCCATGTGAGGCTTTCTAGGAATGTGCATAAATTGGCTAAGCACACTTACACCATAGCATATATCTACCCTAGTTAGGCTTGCATAATTCAAGCTTCCAACTAAGATTTGGTAGCTTGTAATGTCTTCAATTGGTTCCCCTTCATGAGCACTTAACTTGTGACTGACCTCCATCGGAGTACCTGCAACCTTAGCATCTTGCATCTTGAACTTTGCAATTACATCTTTAACATACTTCCTTTGAGTAAGGAAGATCCCTTTATCTGTATAGACAACTTCTAATCCAAGAAAATAAGTGAGCAATCCTAGGTCACTTATCTTGAATTGTTCCTTCATTTGGACTTTGATCTTCTTGATTCCATCTGCAATCATTACCTGTAAGAATGATATCATCTACATACACACATAGATATATAAGTTCAGAGTTACTCTTCTTAGTGAAGAGTGAAGAATCAACCGTGCTCATCTTGAATCCTTTGTCCTGCAAAAATGTAACCAATCTATGATTCCAAGCTCTAGGATTGTTTGAGACCATAGAGAGCTTTCTTGAGTTTGCACACATACTCAAGATGTAGATCATCAATAAATCCAGGAGGTTGTGCCATGTACACCTCCTCTGAAATCCAACCATTCAAAAAAGCATTTTTTACATCTAATTGATAGATGTTCCAATTCCTTGAAGCAGCTATGCTTAAGAGAACTCTGATTGTTGGCATCTTTGCCACAAGAGATAAGGTCTCCTCATAATCAACCCCTTGGGTCTGAGCAAACCCTTTGGCCACAAGTCTTGCTTTATACCTGTTTATTGATCCATCAGAATTCTTTTTTACCTTATAGATCCATCTAGATCCAATAATCTTCATGAATTGATTCTTGGGAACTAGGTCCCAAGTCTAGTTTTCTTGAAGTGCTTGTATCTCATTCTCCATTGCTTCCTTCCATTCAGATTTCTTATTTTCTTCCTCAAAGGTTGATGGTTCTTCTGAATTGATATCCAAAGCAATATAGATTGAGCGTTTAGTGACTAAAGAGGTGTCATATCCATACCTTTCTGGCTTCTTCTTTTCCCTAGTTGATCTCCTTATTGTTTGTTGAGAGGATTCTGCAATATTTGTCAAGTCTTGCATCTTCTCTTTACCTTTGTTGTTCTATACCTTGAAGTTCTTCCTTGGTGTTCTCTGATCATTATCAGAATCACTTGAATCTTCACATTGTTGATTAGTTGCCTTCTGAATTGTGGGAAAGTCTTCTTCTAGGTCATAAGGTAGCTTGAGTTTTTTGCAATCATCTTCAAACCACGAATTGTTTTCATAAAAAACAACATCTCTGCTAACAATAAAACCTTTAGTACTTGGATTATACAGCCTGTACCCTTTTTTATTAAGATCATAACCTATGAACACACATTCCTCTGCCTTGGGATCCATTTTAGGATAGGCCTTCTTCCATTCCAAGCTTCATATGGTGTCATCCCATCCAATGCTTTAGATGGGAGTCTATTGATAAGGTAGGTGGCTGTGGATACAGCCTCTACCCATAGGTAGTTGGGCAATTTCTTCTCATTAATCATGGACCTTGCTGCCTCCACAATGGTCCTATTCCTCCTTTTTGCTACTCCATTTTGCTTTGTAGTATATCTGGTAGTGATTTCTCTTTTGATGCCTCTATCTTGGAGATATGCATCAAACTCATGGGAGAAGTATTCTCCCCCTCCATCTGACCTTAGCCTCTTTAATGTTTCCCCTATCTGATTCTCAACAAGAGCAAGATATTTTTTGAAACAATTGAATACTTCATCTTTGTGTTTCATAAAATAAAGTATGGTCCATCTGCCACAATCATCAATGAATGATACATAATACCTGGATCCTAAAATTGAAGGGTCTTTGCTAGGTCCCCAAACATCTCTGTGGACTAGCTCCAATAGATCACCATGAATATAACCTTTCTTCATAAATGGTTGTCTATGAGACTTCCCAAATTGACATGATTTGCATTTGTATATCATATGTTGCTTGGATATATTTGGCAATCCAAGCACACTCTGATCCCTACAGATTTGCTTTATCTTTTGTGCCACATTTCTAATTCTGATAAGGTTTGTCCTCCATAATTTAAAAGTGCTCAACAAATGCTCCATTTCTTATAAACCTTACCTGCAAGCCTTTTTCTACAACTTGTCCAACACTTATCAAGTTCTTGGTTATGGTAGGTACATACAATACCTTATTGAGTAGTTTCATATTTCCATATGAGGTCTTCACATTCCCAATCTTTTCAACTGAGTGCCTTGTATCATCTCCTATCTGAACCTCAGCTTGTTCCTTGGATCCTCCAAGTCAGATAGTAATGCCACATTTCGTGCTACATGATTTGAACAACGAGAATCTATAACAAACACATGTTCATCTGCTTTACCTTGCCTCATAGTCATGTTCATTAACAAAAGTGAGTCTTCTTGTCCCTGCTCTTCAGTATAATTGTTGTAGTCTCTTCTTCCTCTATAGCCTCCTTGATTATTGTAGTTGTTGAAGTTGTTTGATCTTCCTCTTCCATAGCTTCCTCTGTTGAAGCCTCTTCCTCTCTGATTTCTTGGGTTCCTGAAACAATTCTCAGTTGTGTGGTTAGTCAATCCACATATGGCACATGGAGAGGTACTTTGGAATCTCCCCCTGCCTTGTCTTCCTCCTCTGCCTCTTCCTCTTGTACCTCTACCTCTTCCTGCAAAGTTAGCTTGGGAGGTACTAGCTTCATCATTAGATTTCTTGCCTTTACCTTTACCATCCTTACTCTTGTTCTTATCAATGTATAGGGCAGAGGATTGATTACCTTTTGAGTTGTCATTGTTCTTCACAAGCTTGGCTTCATGAGTAAACAATTGTCCCATTAGAGTATTGAAGTCAGGTACCTGCATGTCCATGTATAGATCCATTGCAGTAGTGAATGCTTCCCACTTGTCATCTGCTTTGATTCCATTGATCACTTGTCTCACAATTTGCTCCTCATCAATGACTTCTCCAATGCTTCCAAGTTGATCAACTAGATCCTTCATTTTAGTGACATAATCAGTCACATTCTATTTGGGCATCTTGTTGAGTGTTGTGAATTCCACCCACAATTGATTCTTCCTTGCTCTAGTGCTTGAAGAAAAGAATTCTTCAAGTGCATTCGAGGTTTCTTGTGATGTCTTAGAATTTCGAATATGTGGGAGTAAGAAATCGAAAACTGAGTTGAGAAGGTATGACCTAGCCAATGCATCCTTTGAGCACCATGTTGATAACCTTTCTTGTTCTTCTTGAGTGGGTTGCCCTTTGCTTCTAAGTATTAGCATTAACTCATCTCCAGATATGTAACCATAAAGATTTCTACCTTGTAGATATGCTTCCATTCTAATAGACCAATCAGATTAATTATCTTGATCCAATTTGTCAATTGATGATGGGAATCCATCTCCCATGTTGAGTTAATGATTGCTCTAATACCACTCTGAGGAGATGGTTGCATACACTCCAAAAATGAGCTGGTGCTGCACAAATCCTGCTTTACACCTGCCAATGTTACTTCAGATTATCTTAGTAGACACCTTTAGCTTCCCAAATATGCATTTGGACCCATAGGGTGCTTTGGAGCATCACCTTCAAATAGTTGCATCAAAACATACTACTTCCAAGATTGAAGAGTTGTAGAAACTTGCTATTTATGGATTGTAACTTGCTTAGTGTTTCACTCAGAACTGACTCAGTGGTTACAATTGACCCAAGATCTTTTAGCCATATCTAATTGGACCCCTAAGCTTGCTATAGGAATTTATTTCACTTCTTTAGGATGAGTATGTGCTGAGAACTAATCTTAAGAAGTTAGGGGTGTAGTCTCGACATTTTAGGAAGATGATAGACAACAGACATAGGCAGAATGTAATGAACAAATCTCACTGATCGCTAAGCCAAATGACATAAAAATTGATAGCATAGAACTACAAGGTCTATGCTACATGTACCAAGTTGAATCACAGCAAAAGATTAAGTATATGCAGAGAATTCCTCAAATCAAGTTCACTGAAAATGAGAGTGTGGCAGCAGAGAATAGTAAACATGAGATAGTTGCATAATCAGAATCAAATGTATAATGTATTGAATGCATGATACAAAGGAGATGCTGTAAGCTTACTCATACATGTGTAGGCTAAGTATGCCTAGAATCTTGAAGCTCAATGTGTCCTTCTACTTGCTATCCCACGACTAAAAGTCATGTGTTTTATAGATGAACTCAAATTTGAATTAGGAACCTTCCACCTAAAAGTGATCCTATCTTTTAGCCTCCTAATTAATTTGATTCCAATCACTTGTTTGTTGTGAATTACAACTCGTACAACTACGAGATTCTCTGAGGATTTCCCTTTTACATTTATCTTGAGTTAAACTCAAGATATTTACAAGAGGTGTTCACATATGACTTATGAAGATTCAAGCTAAAGACATGAAGAAATCCTTTGAACTTTTGTTCAAGCATCAAGGCTTGTCAAATGTACCAACAAACGAGGCACTTTGAGAGCCTGAATGAGTATGATATGGTAGAGCTGTATCTAATTTGCTCTCACACAAAGTCTGCACCAACCATTTTCGCATGGTTTTTTCCTCCTTAATATCAACTCTCTCATCAACAAGTGCATCATACAAATCTGCATCAGAAATGGAATGATCTGCATCATCACATGAAACCTGTAAAGGCTTAGAAGTTGCTTCATTAGGACTAGCACTACACTGTCCACCTGTATAAAGAGGTAACAAAGTATCATACATGTCTTTGAAGCTAATAAATGTCTTCTTAGTACATGAAAGTAGTGGTTGGATAGCATGTTCCACAAAAACAACATCATGACTAACCAAAATGTGCTTAGTCTATGGATGATATAGACAATAGCCTTTGCTTTTAGAACTGTATCCAACAAAAATACATTTCACTCCTTTATCATCCAACTTTCTACGTTGTTGTTCATGTACTCATGCATATGCTAAACAACCAATAAGAGTGATAGACTGCAGTGCTTTAGTGGGACACCTATGAAGTACATATGCTGCACAGATAATAGCCTCAAGCTAGAAATTGTGTGGTAAAGCCTGTCCCTTGACCATACACCTCGCCATATCCATGAGTGACCTATTCTTTCATTCAAAAACTCCATTCTATTGAGGTGTATATGGAACTATACACTAGTGTTTTATACCATGTTTAGGTAGAAATGCATTAAAATCAGAAGACATATATTCCCCCTCGATGAGGACGAAGGGTGCCCATTTTACATGTTGATAGATTTTCAACCAAAACCAAAAATTTTTTGAAGCACATAAACACTTTTGACTTTGCCTTCAGTGGATATACCCATGCATGCCTGGAAAAATCATCGATGACAGTCATGAAGTAAAGATAGTTCCCAAAAGAAGGTGACTGCATAGGATCACAGACATCAATATGAACAAGCTGCAATATCTGAATGGCTTGAAATGAAACATCTTTTGGGAAGGAGTAACACTGCATTTTGCCCAAAGTACAGCCTTCACATACATGTTTACTAGGTGCCTCAAGTTTGGGCAAAGAGGACACCATCTCAGATTTCTACGGGCATAGCAAACTAGCAAAATTTAGATGACCAAAGGGTGCATGCCAAAGCTTTGCATCTGACATAGCATGAGAATCATGTACTGCACATGGTGAATCATTCACCCATTTCTCATGGTTTATGAGCTTATACAACCCACGACATAAAATGCTAGAAGCAATAATCACATTGCCATTTGACAGATCATGAAATGTACATCTATCATCAACAAATTTCACAACTAGGCCAATCTTGGTTAATGTAGAAACTGATAACATATTTTTCTTAATCCCTTGCACAAATAAAGCATCCAAAAATGTAAAAGAACTACCATCAGCAGTAGTCAAAATGATCTTATCAACTCCCATGACAAGATAAGAGGAGTTGTTGGTGCATGTGATAGTACTCCCTGTAGGGGCAGGCTCGAGTGAAGTGAAGAAACTATGCTACGAGGTAATATGTTTGGTTGCCCCACTATCAAAGTACCAAACAAATGAGTCTACTACATACATACACTGTTCAGGAGAAGATGAGTCAAAACTGCAAACATTAGTTAAAACGCATTCATATTTGCACTAGATTAGTAGACTATATTTTTGGTGTAGAGGCCTCTGCAACAACCATTCCAACCTCTTTTTTCTTTGCCTCTTTTGCAGTTAGTTTCAGACAATTCTTTATAACATGATCATTTGATTTACAATACTTGCAAAATAACTTCTACTTTTATGTTTTCTTCTCGTCTCTGTCTTCCTTCTTTGATTATGTAGAATTAGCAGATTTCTGCTTACTAGTAGAAGAGCTATGTTTATCTTTATCCTTCTAGCTAGTGAGGAAAGCTTAATCTACAACATGCATAATGGACCTGTTCTGCGTAGACTGATCTTCTTGCAGCAGAACAAAGACTAAATCCTCAAATGTTAAGGCATTCGGATTGCCTATCATCATCGAATGAAGATTAGAAGCAAAACTCTGATATGAATCAGGAAGACCATTCAAAACAGTTTGCACAAGTGAACTGTCACGCAACACTTCATTAGTAGAAATTAAATGTTCCTTAAAATCTTTGATCTTTGTTAGAAAATTTTTCATAGAATCACCTTCATTCATATGTTCACTCTCCAACTCTCCAACTGTTTTTGGAGGTAAGCAACACGAGCCTCATTCCTAGCCTAGTACAATGTGGTAAGTGTATCCCAAGAATCCTTAGTTGTTCAGCAAGATCGAATGTGAGAAATAATGGCACGTTTGACAGACAAAGCTATCAATGCATGTGCTTGAGCATCTCTACCATCCCAAAAAACTCGCTCTACAACAGGTGTAGCAGAAACCTCATCACGAATAGGAATATGCAAAATATCACCATCTTCGAAGCCATCTACATCAGCTTCAGTACTTGTTTTTGAATGTGTAATAGGATGTTTTCAACACCCTGCACAATATTCCATAGTCCTTTTACGATCAATACATGATGCATCATATAAGCCCATAATGGCTAATTTGTACCGTTGTCGGCGCGAAAGAAACGGTTGGTGGATCAAGCCAATCGCTGGAATTATGGCGCACGCCGGGTGCTTGGAGCAATCTCAAGCGATGTCAAGATATATCTTCAGTTAATAAAGAGTGTTAGCTAATAAAGAGTTACACTTGAGAGCAAGATTTATATCTTTTGGGTTTCCAAAACATTAAAAAGAAAAAATCTAGGTGATGTGTATGCCCTCAACTTCCAAAGTTCAGAACTTTATTTAGTTTAAATGTCAAACAAGCACAAAGCGTAAACGCTTGATATATTCAGATTTGGATAGAAGCAATCAAGAGAAACCCTTGTTTTTGAGATAAATTTTAAATAGAATGCAAAAATGTCTTGATGACGTATAGAGAAAATAAAGTCATTTGATTGCAACGAGTTCAATATGATACTAAAACCCAAACATATATGTTCTGTACGCTTTTCGATAATTCTTTATTTTTTTCATCTTTTTAATTCAAACACACTGATCAGCAAATGCTTGTCCTTATGTAACTGTTGATATATTTAGGTAGTGATGTGTGTGAACAGTCTAGGACCGCTGGGGCACTTTTTTCCCTCTTTAGGAGGTTTTTTTCCCCCAACTTGTATATACGCCTATTGCCCTAATGGGCTACTTATCTTTGTACATTCTCTAGTAATACATTCAGTATTGTGTGTTTATGCTCCAAGCTTCTTCTTCTTCCTTGTGATGTTCGTGTGCTTCCGCAGACGTCTATCTCCAACAATTGGTATCAGAGCAGGTCCTCGCTTCTTCTAGGGTGCCGTCGAGACTCCTCCGTTTGCAGTCTCAGATTCGCACGAAATTTGCAGTCTCATTTCGGCCTCCGAACGCACTATCGCAGCGCTTGTGCAGGCTATTTCGTCCTTTTGTGCCAAAGGTATATACCAGTTTCTGTTCGCCAGTTTAAGCGTCTCGAAGTCTACTACAGGTCTAGCAGAACTCGTCTCGGCAGTTCCGTTCAACTTTTTGAGATACAGTCAATTTTCTGCATCAAGGTATTTTAGTCACCGGCCATGGCTGAAAGCAATGATGTATTCCGTATGTTGGTTGTTGAGGATAAGTTGGATGGTACCAACTACCCATTATGGGTTTATATGATGTGACATGTACTGGTTGCAAAAGAATTGTGGAACATTGTGCAGGGTGTTGAAAGACGTCCTGTTACACCTGTAACGACAGGTACTGCAAATACAGGTGTTGGAGCTGATGAAGATGGTGTCGAAGATGATATTCCACAGATTCCTGTTCGTACTGCTATTTCTGTTGCACCTACTGTAGAGCAGATTCCTTGGGATGGCAGAGATGCCCAAGCACATGCATTGATAGCTTTGTCTGTCAAACGTGCCATTATTCCTCACATCGCTCTTGCAGAACAGCAAAGGATGCTTGGGATACACTTACCACTTTGTACCAGGCTAGGAATGAGGCTCATGTTGCTTACCTCCGAAAAGAGTTGGAGAGTGAGCACATGAATGAAGGTGATTCTATGGACAGTTTTCTTACAAAGATCAAAGACCTAAAGGAACAATTGATTTCTGCTGATGAGGTTATACCAGATAGCATTGTGCAGACCGTTCTGAATGTTCTTCCTGATTCATATCAGAGTTTTGCCTCTACTCTTCGGTTGATGATGAAAGGCAATCCGAATGCCTTGTCATTTGAGGAATTAGTCTCTGTTCTGTTGCAGGAAGATGAGTCTAGGCAGAACAGGTCCATTATGCGTGTTGCAGATCAAGCTTTCCTGGCTAGTCAGAAGGGCAAAGGAAAATGGAGCTCTTCTACTAGTAAGCCGAAATCTGCAAATGCTGCACAATCGAAGAACCAGGATAAAGATGAGAAGAAATCAGAAAAGCAGAAATTGTTCTGCAAGTACTGTAAAGGAAATGATCATATTATAAAGAACTATCCAAAACTGGCTGCTAAAGAGGCAAAGAAGAAAGAGGCTGGAATGGTTGTTGCAGAGGCCTCTACACCAAAAACAGAGTCTGCAAATCTTGTGCAGGAAGAAGAATGGGCGTTTACTACTGTCTGTAGTTTTGACCCATCTTCTCATGATCAGTGCATGTCTGCAATAGACTCAGATGTTTGGTACTTTGACAGTGGGGCAACCAAACATATTACCTCGCAGCGCAGTTTCTTGTCTTCACTCGAGCCTACCCCTACAGGGAATACTGTTACATGCGCCAATAACTCCTCTTATCCTGTTATGGGAGTTGGTAAGATCATTCTGACTACTGCTGATGGTAATTCTTTCACTTTGTCAAATGCTTTATTTGTGCCAGGGATCAAAAAGAACCTGTTATCAGTTTCTGCATTAGCGAAGATTGGCTTGGTTGTGAAATTCGTTGATGACAGGTGTACAGTCCATGATCTCTCAAATGGCGATGTGATTATTGCTTCTGGCATTTTATGTCATGGGCTGTATAAGCTCATAGACTATGAAAGATCTGTGAATGATTCGGCATGTGCAGTTCATGATTCTCAGGCTATGTCAGATGCAAAGCTTTGGCATGCACGCTTTGGTCATCTGAATTTTGCTAGTTTGTTACGCCTGCAAAAATATGAAATGGTGTCCTCTTTGCCCAAACTTGAGGCACCTGGAAAACATGTTTGTGAAGGCTGTATTTTGGGCAAAATGCAGCGTTCTTCCTTTCCAAAAGATGGTTCAGTTCGGGCTACGCAGAAATTGCACCTTGTACATAGTGATGTCTGTGGTCCTATGCAGACACCCTCTTTTGGAAATTACCTTTACTTCGTGACTTTCATTGATGATTTTTCCAGGCATACATGGGTATATCCACTCAAAGCAAAGTCCGAAGTGTTCATGTGCTTCAAACAGTTTTTGGTTTTGGCTGAAAATCTGTCAGCATGTAAAATGGCCACCCTTCGTTCTGATCGAGGGGGGGAATATATGTCTTCATATTTTAATGCATTTCTGGCTGAACGTGGGATAAAACACCAGCGTACAATGCCGTATACACCTCAACAGAATGGAGTTGCTGAACGAAAGAACAGGTCACTCATGGAGATGGCGAGGTGCATGGTCAAAAGTCAGGCTTTACCACATAGTTTCTGGCTTGAGGCTGTCATATGTGCAGCATATGTACTGAACAGGTATCCCACTAAAGCGTTGCAGTCTATCACTCCATATGAGGCTTGGCATGACCGCAAGCCATCTGTTGCTCATGTGCGTGTTTTTGGTTGTTTGGCATATGCATTAATGCCTGAACAACATCGCAGAAAATTGGATGATAAGGCAGTAAAATGTATTTTTGTTGGGTACAGTTCTGAAAGTAAAGACTATCGTCAGTATCATCCACAGACTAAACGCATTCTGGTTAGCCGTGATGTTGTCTTTGTGGAAGATGCTATTCAGCCATTGCTTTCATGTACTAAGGAGACATCTGTTAGCTCCAAAGACATGTATGATACTTTAATGCCTCTTTTTACAGGTGGACAGGCTAGTGCTGGTTCTAATGAGGCAACTTCTCAGCCTTTGCAGGTTTCATATGATGATGCAGATTATTCCATTTCTGATGCAGATTTACATGATGCACTTGTTGATGAGAGAGCTGATATTGAGTAGGCAAAAACTATGCCAAAATGGCTGGTGCAGACTTTGCGTGACAACAAATTAGATGCACCTTTGTCATATCGTACTCGTTCAGGCTCTCATAGTGCCTCCTTTGCATCAGATTGCTATGCTATGGCTGCATCTAGTCTCTGTGATGAGAATGAGCCTGTTTCTTTTGATGAAGCACAAAATTCAGAAAATTGGATGGCTGCTATGCAATCTGAATATGATGCTATAATGAAGAATGGTACATGGTCTTTCTGTGACTTGCCTCCTGGCAAGAAGGCCATTGGCACTAAGTGGGTATACAAGCTTAAGTGTAAACCTGATGGTACAGTTGATAGGTATAAGGCTAGGCTTGTTGCAAAGGCTTATGCACATGAAAGAGGCATTGATTTTGATGAGACCTTTGCACCTACATGCCGTATGACTACTGTTCGGAGCATTTGTGCACTTGCAGCCCATCATGGTTGGAATGTACATCAATTGGACATTAAAACAACATTTCTAAATGGTGACTTGCATGAAGAAGTGTATGTTTTTCAGCCCCGTGGCTTTGTGCAGAAAGGGCATGAAAATAGGGTTTGCAGGTTAAAGAAGGCATTATATGGTTTAAAGCAAGCACCACGTGCTTGGTATGAGAAGATACATGCCTATCTGATTGCACATGGTTTTGAGAACAGTCCAACTGAAAGCACCTTATATGTTAAACGTGCTAATGATGTGCTTCTGATCATTGTTGTCTATGTTGATGACATGCTGCTCACTGGTCCTATTGAGACACATATTGCTAATTTTAAGGCTGATTTGCATGCCTCATTTGAGATGTCTGATTTGGGGCATTTGCATCACTATTTGGGCATTCAGTTTATGCAAGTTGATGGTGGAATGGCTTTGTGTCAAACAAAATATATTGACACATTATTGCAGCGTTTTGGCCTTGAAGATTGTAAGCCTATTGCCACTCCTATGGAGACAGGTTTACGATTGAGTCTTCATGATGCTGGAGATGCATTTGATGCTGTACTCTATCAGCAGGCTGTTGGATGCTTGATTTACTTATGCATTACTCGGCCAGATATTCAGTTTGCTATCTCACAGATGAGCAGGTTTATGCATTGCCCAGGAGTCACGCATTGGAAAGCGGTTAAGCGCATCTTTCGCTACTTGAGTGGTACTCGGCTACTTGGGTTGTTTTATCCCAAGGGGGATCACTACCGCCAGATTTGCATGCTTTTTCTGACTCAGATTGGGCTGGTTGCTATGACACTCGTGTTTCCACCAGTGGTTTTTGCTTCATGCTTGGTTGAGCAAAAAGCAGCCTACTGTGGCCACTTCCAGTTGTGAGGCTGAGTATAGGGCAGCTTTCACAGCGACTGTTGAGTGTGTGTGGCTCAGACGCCTTATGGCTAATTTGGGTGTTGGCCAGTCTTCTGCCACCACCATCTTCACTAACAGTCAGAGCGCATTGGCAGTTGCGAGGAACCCTGTGTTCCATGCTCGCACTAAGCACATTGAGGTGCATTATCACTATGTCAGGGAGAGGTTCTTTGCTGGGGAGATCAGCTTGGCATATGTGCCCACGCAGGAGAACATTGCAGACCTTTTCACGAAGGTCCTGCCTAGGGAGAAGTTTGAAGCTTTCCGCAAAGCTTTGGGCTTACTTCCTTTTGTGGAGTGATTTCCACATAGCTTGGCACTTCCTTATACATGAGTGCCAGCTTCTTGTTCACCGCATCACTCTTAGGGGGGATTTGTTGATATATTTAGGTAGTGATGTGTGTGAACACTCTAGGACCGCTGGGGTACTTTTTTCCCTCTTTAGGAGGTTTTTTTTTCCCCGGCTTGTATATACACCTATTGCCCTAATGGGCTACTTATCTTTGTACATTCTCTAGTAATACATTCAGTATTGTGTGTTTGTGCTCCAAGCTTCTTCTTCTTCCTTGTGCTGTTCGCATGCTTCTGCAGACGTCTGTCTCCAACAGTAACTCGAATAAGTATAGGCGTCATAAGACATTAGTTTCTGCATGAGAAACCTGTAGGAACATGTGATTTGAGTTTTTCAAGGCATTCACTGCATATGCAACAACTTTTCACTATGTCCTCTTCAGAATTCTGGACAAAGGCAACATTAAACATAGCATACAAATAAATGTTGTCAGTACAAACAAACGTGAAGATTATGATTGCACGTATCTCTTCCCAAAGTTTTTGGTTTGGCTCTGTATGGATGGTTTCATGAAAAAAACATTGGAATCACAACGTCTTGCTTTTCTCAAGTTTTCATGGTGAAATTCTTTATTTATGCTACTCTTCGTACAGGACTTAAATTATACTTAATGTGCAATCAAGGTTGACGGAAGATCAAACTTCATCTAAGCTCAAAAGATGACAACAAGTTTACTTATAGTTTCTTACAACTTAAGTTTTAACTATCTTTATAACTTTATATGAGACAGTTAACAGTTTAAAGCATATGCGTCTGATCACACTATAACTAACAATAGAGATGAGGAAAAATTCACAGGAAATAACCATTCATATAACGCAGATCAGCACATAACTAAGTAAACAGATGTTACAATTATTGAATTCATCAACCATTGACTATTTATGTAATCGTTTTCTGAAATCATTCATATAAAGAGTGCAGAAAAAGTAGATTCAATTACCCGATAAATTTGATGTAGTTTTAACGGCTGCTTTGTCCAGCTATTGCTCAACCGAGCAATCGTTTATCAACACTTGATTGTTATGAATCAAAACCCATCAATCTAAAACTTGTGTGCAGGTCAGTGCCATCAGCACTGTAAACATTTTGATCTTAAATTATGATGTCCCGATTTCACAATCATTCATCAATCAGCAGATCAGATCGTGCAGAAACATTATTATCATAAATTGAAATTTAACAGCGATGATAACTAGATTTATCAGAGTAAGAGATTAAGTTGCACTATGTTATTTTTTTCGGATTCAAAATATATGAAGTGTATTCTGCGTGATCATGGAATTAAATTAATTTTGCACCAGAAACTTTCAGATTGAACATTCACCATCATCTTTTGAATTTATTTAGAAAAGTAGATCCTAGAGATACAAACAAACATTGTCACGTTTATCAGAAATAAAAAGAACTAATAACTGGCATACCTGCGTCAAGGACTTTCTTATTGAACATCAAAAGATATGGCGTCCTTATTATTAGTAGAGTACTGTCGGAGTTGAGAGATATGGATAAGATGAATTATCATAAATGGAGTTCAAAGCGCAGTCCTTTCGTTATGTCTGAATCCCCTCATGATCACGCGTCACATCAGAAAACGCCCTTCGCTCGTAGATGCCTCCCTTAGTTATACTCGGTATTTTTCAATTTAATTCTCTCTGATTCAATGATTTACAACTCCTTCCAGACTCGGATTTTCTGATTCATTTGGTCACGATCAATAGCATCTCTATCAAACTCCTTCCTCAGGCATGCGCTTCCTCATTCTGAAACTCAGAATCGAAAACGACTCTTTGGAAACTCACTCGACTGTGTTCCTTCGTTTTTTTTCCCTTCTTACTCTGATGACAGCGCGGCTTTCCTGCTTGTACGATCTCCAGCCCCCCCCCCCCTTCTGATCCTGTCGTACTCTCTCGTTATTGTCTTCTCTGCGCCCTTCCTGCTGCAATTCTTTTGTCCTCCGTCCCCCTTCATGCTGCGAGTCTCACCTTTTTTAATCAGATCTGCCCCTCTTCTGCACTTCCTCTTTGTCTGCCGATCAGCGGCAGACGTTTTTCCTCGATGAAGATTTTCATGCACAGCTCAGCCTTCATCCACGGATTTTCCTCCCGAAACCTCTTGTCTCTTGCATGCCTTTCTTTTTTCAATGCTTTCAGTTTCCTTTAGCGATTGCTCTCTTTTGCGTCAGCTTCATCCTTTGATAGAAATGAGTTCTCTAAATATGTTGATCTCCAATAAAGTATTTCAATTGGCAGTAATAAAAATTAACTTCATATTCATTGCGAGAAGGCATCATATATATGACCTTCTATGCCTTAATTCTCAAAATATGGTTTGTCTGATCTTTGTGCATATCACCTGCCAAGTCTTCATCAAGTTGAGGAGAGAGAATTCTCTCCGGCACCGTCCACCGTATCTGCAATAGCCAACATTCGGAATACATCACTATTTTTAGCCATGGCCATTGACTAAGATACCTCGATGCAAAAAAATGACTATATCTAAAAGAGTTGAACATAAGTACCCTGACGAGTTCTGTTAAACATGTAGCAGAATTCGAGATGCTTATACTGGCAAAGTGAAACCTGTATATATCTTTGGCACAAAAAGATGAAATAGCCTGCACTCTGATAGTGAATTCAGAAGTCGAAATGAGCTTGAGACCATAGAGTGAAGTTGTTTTGATTTCCTAATCACCTTGAGTATGCTCACCGAATTTCGTGTGATTTTGAGACTATGATCGGAGGGGTGATGATGATGCCCTAGATGAAGCGGCGAACCTACTCTGATACCAATTGTTGGAGTTTGAGGTCTACAAAAGCACGCAAATAACAGAAGGAAGAAGAAAAAGCTTGGAGTACAACACACAATACTGAATGTATTACCACTAGAATGTACAAAGATAAGTAACCTATTAAGGCAATAGGCATATATACAAGTCGGAGGAAAACAACCTCCTAAAGAGGGAAAAAAGTGCCCTGACGGTCCTAGTGTGTTCACACACATCAATACCTAAATATGTCAACAAATCTACTACATACTTCAGTTAGTTTGACAAGGACATCAATAATGGCCGTGAAAGTTTCTATGGAAACCATCACAGTGGATTGTGAGGATGAATTACTCCATAGCTTGATGTTTAAATCAAGCACTAATGTGTTGCAAGAATGGGAGCTAAGTTTGATATCAAGTGAATTTTTTTCGTGGAGAGTTCCTTTCTTTTTTAAAGAAATGTCCATCACGGATATCTTATCTTCCAGATTGGTTTGAATTAATTGAAGTGAAAATGAAAGATGAGCATAACACCATAAGACCCGTGAACCCCATAAAGCAAGGTTTAGATGTCTAGGAGCTACTAGGATACAGAGTTTGAAGGCCTAGTAAGATAGACATAGGAAAGGGATGTCCCAATGCTAGCCAAGATGACTTGTTTGCATTTCGTAGCTCAAAGTCTCAACAAATCCAACCCAAATTAAAGTTCTTTTGCAATATAATTGTGTATTTTCCTATAAATGTCGAGTTGATTCCTTGTTCATCCTCTTCTTCGTCATGCTTTTGAAGTGAAAGAGGATGAACATGTTCCATCTTCACTATAGAAATGAAAAACTCATGATCCCCTTTGCAAAAGAATGTAAATTGGCTTCAGGTCTTTAACACTGCCCAAAGAATTTAGCCCTCCAAAGTTTCTAGTGAACAATGTCTATTTGTTGTAGGATCTAAGCAAAACCTCATGGTAGCCTATGGTTTGAAGACCACTTGGTTTGAAGTTCTTGTCAATAATGTTCCGAATTTTTTGGCACTCTTGCATTGGAAAATAAGTGAAAAAGAAATTCATCATGTCCACACATGACACACAATTCGTTATAAATTCTAGCATTTTTTGTTTTTCTATCGATGAATGACCCATTTTGGAATATAATCCATTGCAACCAAGAATTTTAACCTACATCTCAATTTATCATAATTCCATTGAAGTTTCCACCTTTTATTTAGCTTGTATTGGATGCTCTTCACATCTCCTCTTCAAGAGTTTGAACTTCTTGAATATGTTGTTTGCCATCTCTTGTAGTTGAACCTCCTTATGATGATTAAGATCGATTATGTCTTCCGAGATGAGAACCTATTTATAAGCAATAGACAAATCAAACAATTCTAGCAAACTAGCATTGCGTATCAAGTGAACTCCATGAATGAAATCAACCCAAGCATTAAGTCCAATTTTATTGCACTTATGATATTTTATACAAAATTTACATTATACCATTGAAAGAGCCAACTAGTCCAAATTGGATCTTGCAAAACGAAATTGGTAGGTGGTGGGTAATTACTCTTCACTTCCATTCAAGCATGTGCATGTTGCAAGTGAGGGAACTGCCAACAATGGTAGTGAAGGGATGAGGAGAGGTTATATGATATCTAAAAGATTGAATCTTCCAATTACTATAATCTTTTCGTGAAAACAAGTTGGTTTTCATATCTAGGTTAGAAATGCCCAATAATCATTAGAGAAAGTAGATCTCAAAACCCATTTGATATTCAAAATTTTTGACATCTTTCTAGGACGCAAAATACCCAACTCCCCTAACCCATTAGGTAAGCAATAAGTGTACTAGGAAACTTTAGGGATTTTGGAGCTTTGAGTTGAGCTAGCCAAGAGGATTCTCCTAGGCATGACACAAACATGATGCACTTTGTTCTTAGAAGTCTTTCAACAGGGAAAAAAAGTAAGTTAGGGAGGTAGGTAATGGTTGAGAACAAATAGTCTATTGGACAAGGAGGCCTTAATGGACTAGATCTTAAGAATTTTATCTCTAAATATTACTAGGACCGAAGCCCATCTTTGGCCTTGAGTAACATTGAACCCCTAAAAGCCTAAAGATCACACCATCTCTTAGAACTTCACGTCCCATATCATGGATACATTGGGGAATAGTATGGTTACACACCGAACAAAAAATGGAGAGGCATCCAAAGAAATTAGAGGCATATGAATTATCAGCATTGGTGAGAATGTTGATGTTAAATATTTGGAGATGTAGGGGAGAGGAAAAGTTAGGGATATGTTGAAATTGCTTGGAGAATTGAAGGTTACTAGAAATATGTGGTTCTAGAGGTTGAATTTTGGTCTAGATTAACTAGCATAGGACCTGTCTTTTAGCTATTGTATCTTATATAAAATTTTCCCAAGAATTTTGAGAGCTTGTTAATCTAATAGCTCACCCTCAAGATAAAACATGCTTGTGTCTTTGATGTTTGATTATTTGAATCCTTGCAATTGCTTTGAACGTGCAAATTTTGACTCCATCAAGAGCATTAGTCATCATATTTGCTACTTGCTTCTTTGTTGGAACAAATGAAACATCAATTTCCTTTGCCAATAGATTATCTCTAATAAAGTGATAAGGAACTTCTATATTCTTGGTTCTTGCATGATATACAAGGTTTGCTGCTTGATGCATTGAACTTATGTTTTCTCCAAATATGTGAGGTTTGGAACTCATAAGTTGCAAGTTTGCATATAACTCCTTTAACCAGATGGCTTCTTGAGTTGTTATGATCAATCCTCTATATTCAACTTGAGTTGAGGATAGTGCAACTACAGGTTGTTTCTTAGAACTCCATGACATAAGCTTAGATCCTTCAAATGCTAGAAAACCTTATGTACTTCTCTTATCATCCTTGGATCTTGCATAGTATGCATTTGAGTATAACTTGAGATCCAAATATCATGTATATGAGTGGAATATACCTTCATTAATAATGCCTTTGGGCTACTTGAGTACTCTTTTAGCTGCATCCACATGTGGCTTTCTTGAAGAGTGCATGACCTCACTTAGCACTTCAAGTCTATATGAAATCTCTACCCTTGTATGTGTAGCATAGGTTAGGCTACCTACAAGACTTTGATACTCTTTTATATCTTTAATCCATTCACCTTCATAAGAACTAAATTTATGATTAATCTCCATTTGTATGCCTATAGGTTTAGTATTATTCATCTTGAATTTAAAGAGTATATTCCATTAGGCAAAAAAACGACAAAAAAGGGCCGTGTAAGGATTCAAGTAGTTGTGCTTATTCTAGTTTAATCTTGTCAAATCATCTTTAAAAAATACATGTAGGATCATTTAAAATGTATCTTATGTGAATATATTAGTTTTGGAAGAAAAAGAAATTTTATGTGAGAATCATGAAAAGTGATATGCCTCAAAGTTTGTGCCCATTAGATGATTGGAAAATTTGAACTTATCCTTCTTGTCCTTCAATATTTATAATGTGTTTTTAGGATGTGTTCCACTTTTTTACTCTATTCTCCCAAGCAGATCGAACTCTTTCTTTTTTCATAACTCTAGATGCATTTTCCATGGATAACCTCAATCCAAAAACATTAAGTGAACTTTCAACTAGCAAGACTCTGTGTGATAAGCTCCATACCAATTTTGTGTTGAGTCATCACTATACAAGAACAAAAAAGGTATTCCAAAGAGCTCTACGGCCTTGTGAAGCTGAAGCATTATGCAAAGAAGGAAAAAAGCATATTGACATATGGATAGATGAATCTATTTATGCAAATGATCCTTGAACTAGAAGGTAGCCACCTTTTCATAATCTTCATGATATGATTAGATTTATAGGAGATGGTGATGATGATTTATGTGGATATTGTTCAAAGCTCTAGGAATTGTCAAACAACTACATGAAATACATAAAACATACGAATTTTCTAAGATCATGAGGCAACATGTTATGTTTGATATGTATGTGATTGATTTCAGAAGGGCATTCACATAGCTTATAGAAACCATCACAAAGACTTGGAGTGTCAAATACATAACTTATTACTTGGTGAGCTTTGAAGAGATTATTTAGACCAATATCACGTTTACAAATAAACATCTCATGATCTTAATCTTTATGTTTTATAGCATATCCTATTTTTGCATGGTCCATTCTTTGTAGAAAAAGGAACCGTTGCCACATGAAACACTCAGGGGATGGAAAAGTCTCATTATGAAGCAAGAAAAAGATTCTTCAGATGCACAAGAAAAGGAGTGACAAAAATTAATCCATTCAGAGAGATTTTTGATTAGTTATTTAGAAGAAAACACAAATGAACACATGCCAAAAATTATCAATGGACTAAAAATATCAATGGAGGGAGAAAAATCCTTTTAGGACAGAGCTTGATCAAATAAATGAAGAATGAGATCTTATTCTTATGTGAAGTTGAAGGTATAGAGATGGTATCAAATAGGATTTGCAATATCTTTTGGTATTTTTCTAACTACATATGGATATATTTACAATTTTTAAAACCATACAATTGATGACATAAAAAGGCATTATTCTTGTTTGAGTCTTTTGAATGAGCTTGAATCTTGAAACTCTCCTCCGTATCTAAGATACTCTTTCCTCCTGTAGCTAGCAATACTTTTTACATCTAAGACCTCTACACCCAATGAATATCTAGAATAACAAAGGAAGTAACTAGCTCTTGAAGCATTTAGCCCTAGGACATAGCCAAATATCTAGAATGATGTTGTTCTCTCAAGAAGAAATACCATATATGCATTAAATGACAATGAGGAGTAGCTCATATATTTTGATAGGGTCTTCAAATAGAACATTGTGAAATCATGATCTTAATAAAAGCTTATGTACAACATAGAATAAATCTACATTCAATTTTGGAAGATAATGAATTATTGAATGCATATTCACTTTTGCTTTTCCTTTATTCCCTAAAACTTTCATCGTGCCCTTCCCTTTGTTAAGAATTCATTTGATATAGATATCTACAAAAAAGCAACAATAGTAAGATTCTATATGTGATGGGGAAAAGGAATCATGAAGCAAAAAGATTCTTTTGGAGAGCTTTAACTTGGAGAAGGTGTGCAAACATTAGGCAACACCTTGTATAAAGTTTCATTGAAAACGTTACACATTTTGTTAGCTAATGAGTGAATTAAGTGGAGCAGACTTTTCTGTGTAATGAGTTTCTTCCCAGTTAACTCAAGTCTTGATAATTTGGCATTAGTTTTTCAAAATTGGTTGAGGTTATGAGTTTCTCTTTATATAGAGGTGCTCTAACATCAAGGATAACTTGTTCTTTTGGAGATTAATCATCTCCATTAGTGGTATCAGAGCACGAACTATCAGATTTGAAGAAAAGAAGGACCTTGACTATTGCACATATACAAAAATTAATCTTTGAAGATTCAAAAGGTGAAAGTTTGAAGTGAAAGCTCGAGAAGGATGGCTAAAATCTATCAAGAGGATCAAAAAGAACTATATTCGAATAAAAGGTACATTCATTATTCACAAAACTTAAGAATATATTGGACATGTGAAGAAAGGATGGGAGATTCTCTTCAGATAGAGAAATTGGATAGAGAAAATTATCATGCTTGGTCAATGAGGATGGAAGCTCATCTTATGAGCAAAGATCTGATAGGATATATCACAAGTGAAGAAGAAAAACCTGAATTTAGGGATCCTAGTGTTCCAACTAGGGAAGAACTCTCAGATTTGAAGACATGGATGAAGAAGGATGCTCAAGCAAGGTACATTATCTACATGGGAGTCAATGATTACTTGCTACCTCATATTAAAGGACTCGAAAGTGCAAGGTATGGCTTGCGATCACAGTGTCCAAACAGATGTCCTACAATGATGACCTCATCAACACCAAAAACAAATTTCTCTAGAGAAAGTGTTAGCACCACATCTTCAAATTTTTATCAAAGGTTTTCTCACAGTCAGAAATATGACCACTAACAAACTTTCTACATCTAGAAGCATCTAAATTCACATCTTTCACTCTTTTCTCACATTCCTTTATCGGAATATCATGAATAAAGGGCATAGACACTAATGGTATAAAATCTCGTAGGACCCAATTCATGACATTCATCATATGAGCCATAGAATTCTTCGCTCCCTACGGCAGAGTACATATGCGTACAAGGCCCAGTGGAGTCTTCATGGTTGTGATATCTCTGCTCTCAATAGCCAACTCAAACTAGTTGTGTCTTGAATATAGATCGCCCATAGAGCATATGGAATGCTGAGCAAACGCTTCACCAAACTCATCTACTATAGGTCATGTCCCTACATTTCTAATTGTGACTTTATTCAAAGGCTGCTGATCCTAGATGAAACAAAGTTTCCCATTCTTCTTTGGCACTGTAAACCACGTATTCGAAGATGGATCTGAGGATGGTTCCAAAATCTCCATGGATATTTTTTCCTTTAACAACCTCATCAACTCAAGTAAGTGATCCTTTGGCACTCATATAGGTTAGATATTCCATGGTATATGTGGCACTATAAAAATGATCATGGGAGGTACTTGTTTTGCATCCACACAACCTATTTCATGTGGGAAAAGTGCAAATACTTTTTTGTGTTTCTTGATGACTTCAATGAAATTCTCTTTCTCTTCATCTCTTAGGAATGATTTTTCTCCAAAATTTAATAGTCTCATCCGTAAAATGATGCCCTATGAGCTCTTGTCATCTCAGCATAGGGTCATCAGACACTCGCAGATATTTCTCATGACTATCTTCTTGCAAAGGTTGGGCTATAGGTTTCACTGTGTTGTCAACAGTCTTATACTTTTTGTCTACATTCACTTCATACCCTCTTGGGAACTCATCAATTATTTCATACTCTTGGATAGACCTGAACATAATGATTTTTTATTTTCGATTTCTCTCAAATAACTGCTCAAGCTCTTCCAGAGTAGTCGAGCTCCTCTCTAACTGGATAACATTCTCTATCTTCTCATCAAGTGACATGATTCCTAAATTTGTTTTAGTGTCTTTCATGATTTTCTTTGAACTTATTTGAAACATTCTCTTTTTGTAAGCACAACTACTTATATGAAGATGAATATATGGGAAAAATCTCAAAGTTATGTAGAGGGTCTCGCAAGACATCAAACCAATTCCCACTATTGTCTCGCTCAACAGTGGATCCTAATAGAAATTTTGATGAGAAGAAGTCCCATACTCTCCTACGGGCATACAATCATCATGGTCATGAGAGTTAATGGGTTTCTTTCTTAGGTTCTTTCTATTTCTTGAGTGATTCGGGCACATTGTCATTACTTGCACGGAATGAAGACCAGATCTAGATCAGATTCTAACATAAGTAGATCCATCATCCATCACCTTGGTCTCCATTCACACGTCAGCTATAAAAGGCTATCCAAGGATGGCCTCATTTGAACAATGGTCTTGGACGAAGAAGTGGAATTCCTCAGAAACTCCACCAATTGAGACAGGTACATAGGCACATGCTTGAAGTAAAGCCCTGGAGCCATTATATGCTATCCTCATCCTCCATCCGTGGTCCTCCTTATTGATAGGCAACACGAACTGATCATACAACTTCTTTGAAAATATTGCTGACCTTGAGTCGATCAAGGCTAAAGCAAAACATGCATCTTCATTATTTCCCAATTTCACCTTTATTTCTCGTGTGCCTCTTGCCCAAAAATTTCTACTGTGGTCACTTTCCATCCTTCTCATCTCATCATCAGGTGTAATTGGACCTAAGGCATTCGTATGACACCTTGCAACCTCATAATCCTCCTCATCACAAGTCATGTCAGGTATAAAGAAGATGGAGAAAATCACAATTGATGATTGAGGGGGAGTTGTTGGTGCAGGACAATCATCAAGTGATTATTAGGGCAAAGTTTGAAGTCAATAAGAAAAGCAAAGATCACCATATGAGCCTTGAAGGTGAGTATGTGATTAGAAGATGGAAACTTGTATATACATGTGTATTACTCTTGAATCAGTTCATGAAAACCTTTGTATCTATGATGAGTCAGGATGTAAATGTCTATATATATATATATATATATATATATATATATATATATATATATATATATATATATATATATATATATATATATATACTTGAATATAAACATAATACATAGGAGAGATGATGAGTGACAAGTTTTAGAAGTCATTAAAGACTGTAGAGAGTGAGAAGAATATGAATTATCTATTAGATATAAATAGAAGAAAGTTGCAACTCGATCTTTTGCTTAGTGCTCCTTCTGTGTTTATCTTCTTGAGGAATGCTTTTGTACAAGTCTAATTCTATATTTAATGACCTCCGTACAAGTTTTGAGAGCCTAAGTGTAACCAAGCTGAGAGAATTTTAAGTAGGAACATTTACATGTGTAAAGAGAAGAAGTGAAGACAGGTACAAGTGCAAATTTGATGGTCAATGCTTTGATCAGATCTCCCTCCCTAGTGTAAAGTTTGAGTCATTCTTTAAGTTGTGAGGTAAGCCACTTGTGGCTAAAAACATTTGAATAAAAAAGTTCTAGTTTGGGAGAACCATGCATTAGAAGTTGCAGGTATCAAAGTCGACTACACAGAAGAAGAGTATCAGACATAGGTACATTGTTTGGAGGAAATCTCAAGATCTAATGACACTTTTGGAAAGCTTTAACTTGAAGACGATGCAGAAACATTAATCAACACGTTCTATAAAGTTTTATTGAACACTTTACACATTTGGTCAGTGAATGAGTGAATTAAGTGCAGCAAACTTTTCTGTGTAATGAGTTTCTTCACAGTTAACTCAAGTCTTGATAATTTGGCATTAGTTTTCCAAAATTGGTTGAGGTTATGAGTTGTTCTTGATATAGAGGTGCTCTAACATCAAGGATAACTTGTTCTTTTGGAGATTAATCATCTCCATCATCTAATCCCTCCATTTGCTTGCTTTTTTTTTCATATCTATAAGTTTGCTTTTTTCAATTTCTTGAAGACAACAAGATGTTGAGAGATTTCAATGTTGAAATCTCTAATAGCATTTTCAACATAGCTCTTAGGTATTGTCTACATGTTGTAGTATGCTTGTCATTTATTCAGAAATTGAAAGCCTCCTTGATACATCTAGTCTGAATTTTATTTTGTAGGGTCCTAATCTAGAAGTGTTAAGAGATTGTTTCAAGAAAGGTCTTTATCTTGGATCCATTTTTTACTTAGCATATACTTTTCAAGCATGGAGAAATTGGTCACTTTCGGAAGATTTTTAGTGAGGATATAGAATATATTATTTATCCATATGTTGAAAAGTAAGTTTTCATAGTATTTTCCATATATAGTCACTCATCTTCTAAGCTTGAAGTTTTATAAAAAAGTATGGATTATATTTCCAGGGGTCATTGGAGTTTAATAATAATTGACTTCAATGAATACCAAGCTTTATTTATGAACTCTCTCCAATTATAACATGGAAATTGCAAACTATAAGTTCTAGTGTACTTTGATGCACTTTTCTATCACCACATTTCCATGCATTTTGATATTGTTTTAGTTTTGAAGTGTTGCCAATATTTTGAAGATACACATTGATAAAAAATATCTAGACATTTGCAAACTAAATGAAGAGAAAAAATTTGGTTATATGCAAATACATGTGCCATTACAAAAAGACACTACATCAGGTGGACGGACAGTAATTGCCAATGTTTTAAGCACATGTTTTATCATCTTCATTTGAATTTACGTTATTATCTAGATGCATGGGTCCTTTTAGTGATAGAAAGAGCAATTTATACATCATGCAATATATTATTTGTCCATATGATCCAGACTCTCCTACACCACCTCCACCACCAACAAATAAGAAGACACAAGATAAGAAGAAAGGTCCTCCTCTTCATTCTCTCCTTAAGCATGTCCCAAAGAAAAAACACAAAGGTGAAGGCTCCAAAAAACAAAAGCATAAAAAGCAATAGTAGATGTACAATTTTCAATATCTGTGATTAGCTCTAGATAAAAAACCCATGTATTTCTAAACATATGTGGAAAAACATTTATTTACTTTGTTTTGTTGTAAATAATAATTCTTTACAAAAGAAACCCTTTAGATCATTGTATTATAGAACAATGTATTCAAGTATGATGCCATTCTATCTTTATCTAGAAGATAATATGTTTTAATTCATGTTTCTACATAGAAATCAGCATTTCGACTTCTAAATGTTAGTGATCTTTTTTTTCCCAAATAGAGGAAGAATTTGTGATGTGCCTATCATTTATGAGATAAATTTAGATGATAAGTGGTTTAGCATTTAGATTTTCCGTTTAATGCTATATCTTGATTTGTTTATCTCTGAATTGTAGTATTTGGCATGTATAACTAATAGTTTGAAAACAAAAAAGGCACAACCGATTCAAGCAAAGAGAGCAATCGGGGAAGTTTTGATGGCCCTAATTTCTTGGATTGTTCATGTCTTCTAATGCATGTAGGATTTATTATTATGATGTATGCAAATGGATTGAAAATGCTATCCAAAAAATTGAACAAAATATAAAACATTCAGCAAAATCTTCTAAAACTTTATCTGTGCAGAGTTTGGTCAACATCCTCTTACCCCTTTTGCACCATGATTATTTGAAAAAATGCACTTAAAGTATGCATGGTAGGGTCTCACGACATGACCTTGCATTTAGGCATGTATTGAGATTAACCTATGCACACAGAGTGATTGTAAGGATTGATGTATATGCACATTGATATGTATGTGAGTGAGCACACAAGCTTCATCATCAAATGCCTTTCATCCTAAAACTTGCACCATGTTTGTTTACTTATGCACTTAAATTATGCATGATAGGGTCTCATTACATGACCTTGCATCAAGGCACATTTTGAGCTTTTCCTATGCACTTTGAGTGACAGTAAGGATTAATGTATATGCACATTGATATGTATGTGAGTGAGAGCACAAGATTCATCATCAAATGCCTTGCACCATGTTTGTTTACTTATGCACCTAAAGTATGCATGATAGGGTCTCATTACATGACCTTGCATCAAGGCACATTTCTGAGTTTACCCATGCACTTTGAATGATGAAAAGGATTTATGTATAAAAACATGAAAAGTATGAAAGTGGCTGTACATACCTCCTCCACGAATGCCAAATACCTTATCGTTTGAACCATATTTTGACCATGCATTTCCAAAGTATGCAACTGATAGGGCTACATTATATGGCCTTGCATAGGCACATTTTTTATCTTCCCATGCACTTGACAGATGATTTCAAGATTCAATGTTCCTATGAAATGTCAGTTTATCTTTGAAGCAGAAAGAAGATTTGAAGATTGGCCCATCGAGGGCGATGTGCAGGCTTAGTAAGGGCGAATGTCATAGAGATTCCATCTCTACAATACTCTAGAGCCAATCTTATGAAGACCTAGCGTTGAAGTTTGGAGAGTTGTTGAAGATTGGAGGAGCTTGAGGCATCCAAGACTTGAGCTAATCTTGTGAAGAGTTAGCATTGAAGTTTGAAGGACATGGAGGCTACACACATATTTTGAAGGAAGGACATGGAGGTTCAATTTTATGAAGAAAAGGCTCTATGCATACTTAGTAGAGGGTTTTGAAGATTATTATTTTGATGACTTTATGATCTATGATGATTTGGTAACTTATATCTTTCATTATTTTCATTAATTGTATAAACACTTATTATGAATCAATTTCTTTCTCTCATATGATGCATATGTTGTGCGAGTTATCTGATAAGTTCTTTTGAGTTTTTATATTCTCTTTGAGTCTCCATTCCACCACTTGAGCTTGCTTGAAGCACCCTGCGTGCACCGTTGGACTTTGCGGTTAAACTGATCCACCAACCGTGCGCCATCTTCTCGACAACGTCGATCAATTATTTGAGAAGCAATTGCACTTGATGTTTGACACATGGCCATGTGGTATCTTGGGGCCTCAAGATTGACATCTAGGCCTAGGCATCTTAACTTATTTCTCCTAATGCGTACTCTAGCCTCTGCCTGTGCTTCTTCTCTAACCCTTAACTCTTCTTCTTTTCGCTTCTTAGGAGTGTTGAGTCTCATTAGCATATTCTCTGTAAGATGTTCTTGATATAGCTTGACTCGACAACCATTGATATAGTTTGGCAGGATATCACCTTCTCGTGTGGCCAATTGAACTACACCACTAGTGGAAATTCTATTAATGATCATTGGCCCGTATCCTCTTTTTTCCAATTTATGGGTATGTTGCGTTAGGGTGTAAACCAACACTAGGTCTCCCTCTTTCAGTCCTTTATCCTTAATGTGTGCATCAATGTATGCCTTTTGCCTTTTCTTTGCAGCATAGATGCCTGCAACTGCTCGTAACCTTGTCTCACCTAAGCGTTCTAGGTCAAAGATCCTAGAGGATAACTCATGTCCATTCCACTCATGCTCTTGTGATACTTTTAAAGTTGGGATTAGGAAGTCCAATGGTAGCACGACATTTTGTCCGAAGATCATCTGAAATGGGGTGGCATTGAGTACCGTTTTATAGGCAACTCGGTAGGCCCAAACAACATGATGAAGTTGTTTGTCCCAATCTGAGTGTTTGTTATTTACTAGTTTTGTCAGTACATTACATATGATCTTATTTGTGCTCTCGGCTTTTCCGTTAGCTTGTGGATGATATGGGGAAGACTTCTTATGTATCACCAAGAATTCTTGGAGAAGATTTGTGAAGAGATGGATAGGTATGTGCTTGAAGATGAAGAGGTGTTGCAAAATCCTTGATCTACATCAACCAAATGAACTCCAGAAGTATATGGTGGGCCCTTTTGGCTTGCCAATGGATGTATTAGACACCCTATGTACCTTGGAAGATCACTCTCAAAAAGATAGATCAAAACAGATAAGTTGGAGTTAGCTCAGAGGTGAAAACTTGCTATTCTTGGTTCATACACCTGTCCAGTGTTTTACATAATTCTCTGAGCACATCAGCAATTAGCTCAATTCCTCTTGGGGAAGTCTAGGCAACTTAAAGAGCTAACTTTCAAGAGTAATCTCATAAAAAATAATTAACCACACACTGAGAATGAGTTTTAACAAGTGATCACATCATCCCGATTTTCACGGGCTGCTACAGAAATAGACCAGTGAGCAGAAAAATCAACATAACTCAAAATGTAGGAATCCAATGATTATGAAAATTTGTATGGTTATACTAGACAGTAAGCTGAATCCAACAAGTTTTAAAGCACTGAATTTGGATAAGTAACCACTGAGAAATGGCTCTGACAAGATGAGTGAAAAAGTCGGGTACCTGACAGAGAAGTGAAGATGAACAGACCCTGTTGACTTCAAATGAACATAACTGAAGATTTCAACATCCAAATGACATGAAAATTTGTGAGCATATAGTAGACTTATAGAGCTGACTAAGAAAACATCTCTGCAAGCTGACTAAGAAAACTGAGAGTAATGGCAGTGAGTAGTACACTTCACAAGAACATGGAAAGATGAACTCAAATAATCATGAAAATGAAAGTATATTGCTTGTACAATACAATGACTTACTGATACATATGTGTGCCTTGTAATCACACCTTGATATGGCATAAAGCTCAGCTCTTGGAGGTCTTCACATAGGTCTCTCTAACCACGACTAAAACTGCCATCTATTTATAGTTGAGTTTGGGAGGCTAACTTCCCTCAATCACTCTCCAATCAATCAATGATTGATTTGATTCTCTACCTACCACAAATCACAAATTCGTGGCTCCTCTTTCCATTCTTGATCAAGTGGACTCAACCAATTAAGATTCTCTTACTTTTACATTAAGTAAACTCTTCAAAAGTTACAAGAGGTAGTTCACAAGTGAACTTTACATAGTCTTCTTTTTAAAGCTTCTTCTAAGACTTTGTGAGACTCAAGCCAATACTTAAGCTTGTCATAGACTTGCTCCAACAGCTCCCCCTCAAGCCAAGTATGCTTGAGGTCTTCAATCTTCCAAGATTACCTGCAAACCAAGCCTTGAATTTGCAAAGCTTTGTACCATCCAATGCTTTGGTTAGAATATCTGCACATTGTTGATGAGTGGACACATATGATATTTGAATCTCTTTGCTTAGAACCTTTTCTCGTACATAGTGATAATGAACTTCAATATGTTTAGTCCTTGCATGAAAAATAGGATTAGCAGCCAAATGAATAGAACTCATATTGTCACCAAAAATAGTTGGAGTTCCGAACTCCAATCCAAGATGTTTGAATAATGTCTTCATCCACATAGCTTCTTGTGTAGCTATGGCAAGACCTCTATATTCAGCTTCAGTAGAAGAGAGAGCAACTATGGGTTGCTTCTTGGATGACCATGACATAAGCTTTGAACCTGCAAAGGTAAGATAACCTGAAGTGCTCCTTCTATCTTCCTTGGAGCCAGCCCAATCTGCATCAGAAAATAGCTTCAAACCTAAATCAGATACATAAGGATAATAAAGTCCTTCATTTATGGTTCCTTTGAGTTACTTGAGAATCCTTTTGGCAGCATCCGTATGTGGTTTCCTTGGTGTGTGCATAAATTGGCTTAGCACACTCACACTGTAACATATATCTACTCTTGTCAATGTGGCATAGTTGAGACTACCCACTAGACTTTGATATGATGTGATGTCCTCTATGAGTTCACCTTCATGTGAGCTCAATTTGTGATTGACCTCCATTGGAGTACCTGCAATCTTACAATCTTGCATCTTGAATTTTGCCAACATGTCCTTAATGTACTTTCTTTGAGTGAGAAACAAACCATGATCTTTGTAGACAACTTCCAAACCTAGGAAGTAGGTAAGTGAACCCAAATCACTTATCTTGAACTCTTCTCTCATCTGATCTTTGATCTTCTTCATACCATCTTCATCATTTCTTATCAATATAATATCATCTACATATACACATAGGTAGATGACCTCAGAATTACTCTTTTTAATAAAGAGTGAAGGATCTGCCTTGCTTGGTTGAAAGCCTTTGTCCTGCAAGAATGAAACAAGCCTGAAATTCCAAGCTCTTGGAGCTTGCTTGAGACCATACAATGCTTTGTTAAGTTTACACACATAATCAGGATAAACTTGATTCTCAAAACCAGGTGGTTGTGCCATATATACCTCTTCTGTTATCCAACCATTCAAAAATGCATTCTTTACATCTAGTTGAAGTATCTTCCAATTCTTGGAAGAGGCAATACTAAGCAAAACCCTAATAGTAGGCATCTTTGCCACAGGAGAGAAGGTCTCCTCATAATCAATTCCCTGAGTTTGTGCAAAGCCTTTTGCTACAAGCCTTGCCTTATACCTGTTAATGGAACCATCAGAATTCTTCTTGAGTTTATAGACCCATCTTGAGCCTATTACCTTCATGGATGAAGTCTTGGGCACCAAATCCCAAGTGTTGTTTTCCTCAAGTGCTTCAATCTCTTCCTTCATTGCATGCTTCCATTCTGTTTTTGCTTTGGCCTCTTCAAATGATGATGGCTCCTCTTGGTTTATGTCCTGTGCTATGTAGATAGAATGTTTAGTTACTAATGAGGTGTCAAACCCATACCTTTCTGGTTTTTTCTTTTCCCTCATAGATCTTCTTAGGCCATGATGTGATGATTGTGCCTCATGTCCAAGTTCCTGCAATTTTGCTTTACCTTTAGACTTCCATGCTTTGATCTTTTCCATGTGAGATTCTTCATCATCCTTTGAGGTGTCTTGTTCTTCAATCTTTGATTGTTCTCTACCAAGCTTTGGAAAATCTTCTTCAAGATCATATGGTAAATTGATCTTCCTGCATGAATCTTCATACCATGAATTGTTCTCATCAAAAACTACATCTTTGCTTACCAAGAATCCTTTGTTGGTAGGGTTGTATAACCTGTAGCCCTTTTGATTGTTGTCATATCCAATAAATACACACCTTTCTGCCTTTGGATCCATCTTGCCTCTAACCTGTGAAGGAACATGAGCAAAAGCAATACATCCAAAAATTTTACAATGATCTAAGCTTGGTCTTCTTCCATTCCAAGCCTCATATGGAGTCATCCCATCAAGGGATTTTGAAGGCAACCTGTTAATCAAGTAAGTGGCTGTAGATACAGCCTCAGCCCATAAGTAATTAGGTAAATGCTTTTCATTTAACGTAGACCTTGCAGCTTCAACAATTGTCCTATTCCTCCTTTCTGCCACTCCATTTTGCTCAGGAGTGTACCTTGTAGTTACCTCTCTTTTGATTCCTCTTTCTTGAAGAAAAGAATCAAAATCATGGGAGAAGTATTCTCCCCCTCCATCTGACCTTAGCCTTTTTAGTGATTTACCTGTTTGATTCTCCACAAGAGCCAAATATCTTTTGAAACATGAAAAAACTTCATCTTTGTGTTTCATAAAGAATAGGATAGTCCATCTGCTGCAATCATCAATAAAGGAAACATAATACCTTGATCCAGATATTGAAGCTTCCTTGCTAGGTCCCCATACATCTGTATGAACCAACTCCAAGAGATCTCCATGCATATAACCTTTCTTCATGAATGGTAACCTGTGAGACTTTCCAAATTGACATGCACTACACTTATAAATCATATGTTGTTTTGACAAATTAGGAAGTCCAAGTACACTTTGGTCCCTGCAGATTTGCTTTAATGACCTTTCACCAATATGTGCTAACCTTTTGTGCCATACTTCCAATTCTGTGAGTGTTTGACTACCATAATTAAAGAGAGCAATGTTTCTAGTGTCCTGTAATTCAAATGTGAACAATCTACTTGTCTTTTCACCTTTTGCAATTCTTCTGAATCCTTGACTTGGATCTTCAACAAATGCTCCTGCTTTTGTGAACCTGACTTGCAACCCTTTCTCTACTATCTACCCAACACTTATCAAATTCTTTGTAATGGTAGGGACATAGAGTACCTTACTGAGTAGGTTGATGTTTCCATCGGGTGCTTTGACATTGCCTATTTTCTCCACAGGATGTTTTGTATCATCTCCTGTTTGTACCTCATGCTTATTCCTTGGATCTTCTAAATCTGATAGGAGTGCCACATTTCCTGCCACATGATTTGAACAACCTGAATCTATGTAGAAAACATGCTCATCAGATTTACCTTGTGGCATAGCCATGTTCATGATCAATAATGAATCCTCTTTGTTTGAGTCTTCTGTGTAGTTATTGTAGTCTCTCCTTCCTTTGTAGCCTCCTTGATAGTTTGAATGATTGTAGTTGTTGTAGTTGCCATGGTAGTTGTTGAACCTTCGTCTTGAGTAGCCATAACTTCCTCTATTGTATCCTCTGCCTCTTTGATTCCTGGAATTCCTAAAGCAATTTTCAGTTGTATGATTAGTTAATCCACAAATAGAACATGAGTTGGAGTCTTGGGATCTCCCCGTGCCTTGTCTACCTCCTCTTCCTCTACCTCTGCCATGTCTTCCTCTACCTGCATAGTTAGCTTGATATGTACCTGCTTCATCATCCACTTTCTTTGCCTTTCCTTTGTTATCTTTAGACTTGCTTTTATCCGTGTATAAAGCTGAAGATTGATTACCTTTAGAGCTTTCTCCATTTTTGATAAGCTTTGCCTCTTGAGTAAGTAGTTGTCCAATGAGTGTGTTGAAATCAGGTACATGCATGTCCATGTACAAATCCATAGCTGTGGTGAATGCTTCCCACTTATCATCTGCCTTCAAGCCATTGATGACCTGCCTTACAATTTGCTCTTCATCTATTACGTCTCCAATGCTTCCCAACTGATCCGCTATGTCCTTGAGCTTTGTGACAAAATCAGTCACATTTTGTTTGGGAGCCTTCTTGAGACTTGTGAACTCCAGCCATAGTTGATGCTTCCTAGCTTTGGTACATGAAGAAAAGAAAGCTTCAAGTGCATCCCACACTTCCTGAGATGTCTTACAACTTCTAATGTGAGGCAACAAAAAATCTGAGATAGAGTTGAGGAGATAAGACCTTGCAAGTGCATCCTTGGAGCACCATGTGCTCAATCTTTCTTGCTCTTCTTGTGTTGGTTGACTTTTGTTCCTGAAACTTGGCATAGCTTCATCTCCAGCCACATAACCATATAAACTTCTACCTTGGAGATAAGCTTCCATCCTTAATGACCAAGCTGAGTAATTACCTCTATCCAATTTGTCAATTGATGAAGGAAATCCATCTGCCATGTTGTCCAACCTTGCTCTGATACCACTGTGAAGAGATGGATAGGTATGTGCTTGAAGATGAAGAGGTGTTGCAAAATCCTTGATCTACATCAGCCAAATGAACTCCAGAAGTATATGGTGGCCCTTTTTAGCTTGCCAATGGATGTATTAGACACCCTATGTACCTTGGAAGATCACTCTCAAAAAGATAGATCAAAACAGATAAGTTGGAGTTAGCTCAGAGGTGAAAACTTGCTATTCTTGGTTCATACACCTGTCCAATGTTTTACATAATTCTCTGAGCACACCAGCAATTAGCTCAATTCCTCTTGGGGAAGTCTAGGCAACTTAAAGAGCTAACTTTCAAGAGTAATCTCATCAAAAATAATGAACCACACACTGAGAATGAGTTTTAACAAGTGATCACATCATCCCGATTTTCACGGGCTGCTACAGAAATAGACCAGTGAGCAGAAAAATCAACATAACTCAAAATGTAGGAATCCAATGATTATGAAAATTTGTATGGTTATACTAGACAGTAAGTTGAATGCAACAAGTCTTAAATCACTGAATTTGGATAAGTAACCACTGAGAAATGGCTTTGACAAGATGAGTGAAAAAGTCGGGTACCTGACAGAGAAGTGAAGATGAACAGACCCTGTTGACTTCAAATGAACATAACTGAAGATTTCAACATCCAAATGACATGAAAATTTGTGAGCATATAGTAGACTTATAGAGCTAACCTTACCAAGTTAAATCACTGAAAATGATGCACCAAGCTCAAAGAAAACATCTCTGCAAGCTGACTAAGAAAACTGAGAGTAATGGCAGTGAGTAGTACACTTCACAAGAACATGGAAAGATGAACTCAAATAATCATGAAAATGAAAGTATATTGCTTGTACAATACAATGACTTACTGATACATATGTGTGCCTTGTAATCACACCTTGATATGGCATAAAGCTCAGCTCTTGGAGGTCTTCACATAGGTCTCTCTAACCACGACTAAAACTGCCATCTATTTATAGTTGAGTTTGGGAGGCTAACTTCCCTCAATCACTCTCCAATCAATCAATGATTGATTTGATTCTCTACCTACCACAAATCACGAATTTGTGGCTCCTCTTTCCATTCTTGATGAAGTGGACTCAACCACTTAAGATTCTCTTACTTTTACATTAAGTAAACTCTTCAAAAGTTACAAGAGGTAGTTCACAAGTGAACTTTACATAGTCTTCTTTTTAAAGCTTCTTCTAAGACTTTGTGAGACTCAAGCCAATACTTAGGCTTGTCATAGACTTGCTCCAACAAGATTTTCAATGACTTCATTCAAGAAGTGTGTGCCTCTATCACTTACTAAGTCTATTGGTAATCCATATCTCGTGAACACATTCTCAAATAAGAACTTTGCCATTGTTTGAGCATCATTCTTTGTTGTGGCTTTGACTTCTACCCACTTTGTAAGGTAGTCGGTGGCTACAATAATGTACTTTGCATGGGAGTTTTGAGCTGGGGGGTTAATAGGACCTACAAAGTATATGCCCCACTTTGAGAATGCGCGTCATCCCATCATTGGCCTCAAAAGCATCTCATCTTTTCTTATTAGATATTGTGCACATTGGCATGTGTCACATTTCTTCACATATGTATGTGCATCGATATGAAGAGTGGGCCACCAAAGTCTTGAGAATAGAATGGTCTTGATTACTCTCTCAAGCCCAAAGTGTCCACCTGCAACACCGCTCTGTGCGGTTTCCAAGACTTTCAAGTAGTCTAATTCATGAACACAGAATCTTAGCTAACCATCTTTACCTCTCCGATATAGGTTGTCTCCTACTAAGGCATAGTCTTGAGCCTCTTGCTCCATGCTTCGTTTTCTTGCTAGACTAGCCTTGCTAGGTAGTGTTCCTGATCTCATAAATTCTACCAATGGAGCACTCCAATCTGGAATTAACGACACGTGATAAAGGGTGGCATGCTCCATTGGGGGTCTCTCTTTGCACGTTGGACAATTCTTAATCCACTCATGAATTTCTTTGTCCATGCTAGGCCAATATACTCCTAAACGTTTTAGATTCTGCAATGTTCGTTGTTTAGAATAGTGATTTCCTAGCAATCCTTCATGGGCTTGTTGCAACCAACTACTATGTTGATCATTCTCAACACAACAAGCTAGTACACCCTCTGTATCTTGTTTGTACATGCTTCCTGCCAATATTTGATATTTTTGTGATCGTACAATTTCATCCTTGTTTGTCTTCACATTCTTATTTGCAGGTCCAAAGGTTAGGATTGGTACCAACTTATTTTCCCATTTGGCAAAAACTTCTAAATTGAACAAATAAGAGTCAGGTAGTTCATCAGACACTCCTTGCGGTTGCTCTCCTGAAAAGATGTGAGAAAGGTGATCTTCCCTAAGGTGGGTCCTACCTTTCCTCACAACAACTTCAAAGTCATATTCCATTAGTAAGAGGAACCATCTTACTAAGCGTCATGTATTGCAAGGTTTATTGACCAAGTATAATAAAGCTTGATGATCAGTGAAAAACTTAAACTTGTTGGCCAATAGATAGTGTCTAAACCTCTTTATGGCATGTACCATGCCTAAGCCTTCTCTCTTTGTTGTTGTATAGTTTCATTCAGCCACATTTAGTTGTCTACTAGCATAAGCTATAGGCAAATCTAAATTTCCTTCACCTGCGGGTTGTGACAACACACATCCTATTGCATAATTGGATGCATCCACGTGTACGTGGAATGGCTTATTCCAATCAGGAGTGGTCAGTATGGGTGTTGTGCACAAATGTCTCTTCAGCTCATTGAAGGAATTTTGCATTCGTCATTCCACTCAAAATTTGTCAACAAGGCATAAAGAGGTTTAGCTATGATTGCATACATGTGGATGAACCTACGGTAATATCCACAATGGCCCATAAAGGCTTGTACCTCTTTAACGTTCCTTAGCCTCGACAACTCAGCTATGGCTCTTACTTTATCCTCATCTGTTGATATGTCGTTCTTAGAAACAATATGACCTAAGATCTTACCTTGACGTACCATGAACACACACTTTTCTAGGTTCAGAAAAACTCGATATTCTCTACGTTTGTTGAAGATCTGTCTGAGCTCGGGGATATGACATCTTCTTTCTTGGGAATGAGCACATAAATCGTCCACATATACTTCTAAGCTCTTTCGCAAGAACTCTTTAAAGACATGACACATGAGCCTTTGGAATGTTGCACGTGCATTGGTGAGTCCAAATGGCATCACACAAAATGCAAAGATTCCCCACTCTATGGCAAAGGCCGTTTTGTGTTGATCTTCTCGGGCAATGGCTACTTGTTTGTAGCCCAAAAATCCATCAAGGAAGCTATACACTTACTTCCCTACAACACGCTCCAATAAATGTTGAGTGATTGGAAGCAGATAACTATCTCTTATCATGGCGGCATTAACTTTTTAAGGTTAATACATACATGCAACTTTCCATTCTTCTTGGGCACCACAATGATGGGGGACACCCATTCCGTGTGTTTAATCTCATAGATAAATCCAACTTCAATCAATCTATCAATTTCTTCTTCTATTTTGGCTGCATAAGTGTCATTATATGTGTAGGGCTTATGTTTGGTGGGTTTGGCATCTGCTATCATGGGGATCATATGAGAACAAATTTTCGGATTGACTCCCTTCAAGTCTCTATAGTGCCATGCAAACACGTCCCTATATTCCCCTAATAAAGCTACCAACTCTGCTTCCTCTTCTTTACTTAGGTCATCTCCTATGTACGTACATCTCTCTTCGTTCTCTTCAGTGGTGACTACAATTTTTTTTGTCTTTTTGTTGTTATCATAGGCTTCGCCTGTAATGGCCTCTCTCTTAGGCAGTCGTACCAAAATTTTCTGGTCCTCAACTTCATATTTCTTGAAATTTTCTGGTACTTCGAACAATGATTCCTTCTCTTCTTGTTTCACCACTTGTCTTTTCTTTTTATTTTGATTACCTTCACTTGCCTTTGAGTTTACAACTTTGACGCTTGTGAGAGGTTCTTCGTCTTTTTGTGTAAATACTCCCATGTCTTCTAGATAATGCTCCTCTGAAATAAAGAAACTATCCATCACAATGGACTCTAGATCGTCATCATTCTCTTCTTCTTCTATGAAGTCACTAGGGTCACATTCTTCTAGCAAGGGCTGACACATGAATACTGAAATATCATAACCCTCCTCATCGCAATGAGGTGTCCACTGTTCTTCATTGACAACAATGTCCATGGTGGCTAAGATTTCTGCCCAACCATGAGGCTCAAATTCCTCATATGAAAAAATCATCGGTGTATAGGCTGGGTCGTTAACTGGTCTACTTGAGAAATTCCGTCTTCTCTTGCTTTTAGGCATTTTTCCTCTTCCTTCGCGACCTTGCACATCCATACATGAGTATCTTCATGCACCCAAGATGTATCAGATGAAATTTTAGAATGCACAGAGATTGAATCTTCTTGCTCCTTGTGGATAGGATTCCACTGTAGGGGTGGTACATCTCTGAAGGTGTAATCCTTCAAATTGACCTTGGTTGTGACCCCTAAGCACTGCAAGGAGCTGGTTCCCCAATCCTATACAACTTGCAGTTGTCATAGGAAGGGTCTTCCTATGATCATTTTGTAGGTATTAGTTTTACTGAAGTCACATATAGCAAATGTGTGCTCAAACTCTACACCACAAGTGGTTAGAGTTATCCCTTCTAGCAATCCTAGCGGTCTTTCCACATGGCCGTCAGCCATCTGAAGCTTCATTCTAGTTGGTCTTAATGCGGGTTT
The DNA here is from genome assembly GCA_020310875.1 of Ceratopteris richardii. Lineage (NCBI taxonomy): Eukaryota > Viridiplantae > Streptophyta > Polypodiopsida > Polypodiales > Pteridaceae > Ceratopteris > Ceratopteris richardii. Next base: position 78,322,882 of record CM035444.1, read on the forward strand.
ACCCCATTGCTTCCACAAGGAGGTGGTTGCAATAGCAACACCAGCACCTGAATCTATGATCGCTTTGGTTGTGTAACCTTCCTCACCTTCGCTCATGTCCCCTATTTTGTCTTTGGTAGTTTCAGTTTAGAGCATGCTCTTGGCTTTTTGGATTCAAGTTCTGGAACCTGATTTTCCACATGTTTCCATAACCCAGGTTTTACTTTGAGTAGCTCTTCTAAAGTAAGATGAAACTAAACCTTAGTGTTCTTCATGACTTCAATGTTTCTGGGAACCACTGAGTCTCCGTTTCTGATCAATATTGTGGGAGCTCTGACGTGGAGAGATTTAGATTCCCATGGGCTTGTGAACCGTGGCAAGTCTTGTAAAGAATTGGATTCAAATCTTGAGCTTTCTTCTTCTTGTTGCTCTACTTGGTCTCCATAAATAGATGGAATGTCTTGTGGAAATTGATCATGAAGGTCATCAATCTCAAGAATAGGAGGGGGAACATCCTTCTCCTTGGCCCATTTCTCCTCTTGTATTTCCCGCAAGAACTTTTGAGCATGTTGTTGAATTGAAAGATGTTCTCCATCATCTATGGAGTGAGGAGCATAGAATTTCTTTGGTGATGAGTTTTCTCTTTCAACAGTTGGTTGAGCCTATGGAGGTAAAGAAACTTGTGGTTTATTTACCAACTGCTCCAATCTATCTAGTAAGCCTTGGAAGTGCAAACCGGATGTAATAGCATTCGTCTGATTGAACGATTGATTAGCCTCGAACATAGCTTGAGCTAGTTCCACAACTTTATGCACATTTTTGTCCGTTCACTCTCTAAATCTACTCTAGGGTAGCTCTTGTCTAGGTTTGCAGGTGTTGGCCCTTCTTGAAGTCGAGCCTAGTATGCCTTGAACATCATGTCCAAGTCTTCTGGGGTTGGATCTTCAAGAACAGACCCTGATTGTGGTTTATTTATAGTGGTTGGTGGGCGGGGATGAGGTTGGGGATGAGGTGGTGTGGATGGAGTTTCGACATGCGAGGGGTTTTGAGAGGCAATATCTTCTAATTTTGTTTTTGCATCTTTCAAGCTTTCTTCTAGTTCGGATAAATTTTTGGTCCACTTACAATTGGCCTTCTCTCTAGTATCCTTCCATGTTCTTGTTTTTCTCTTACTAGGCTCTCCTGACTCACTTGGCTTTGATTGCTCAGCTGGTTCAGCTTGTTGTAAGGCTTGTGCCCTAGTAATTGCGTGTATAGGAGCCACATTATCGCTATTGGAACTTGAATCCCCTACTAAGCCTACTACATTAATGGGTGTAACCTTTGGTGCACTAGACCGGGATAATCTCTCAGGAGTTGTTCTTTGCCACACTCAAGACAAACAACTTGTATTGTGATGTTATGTTCGTGTATCGGAGCTAGTGGGTGGGGTGGTTGTCCTGGTATAGGTTGAGGTTGGCTATATCCTCCATGTTCATATGGTCTAGTTGCTCCTCGTGGTCCTGGACATGGGTTATACCTAGAAACTTCTCTGTCTTGTTCTCTAGGAGGGTACCTGTATGGTCTACGTTGGGGTGGTACAAACAGTCATGGCTATCTATTCATTGGATAGTTTTCGATGTTGTAGTTGATGTACTTCTGCTCACTATAAGAGTATATGTTAGGCTCCTGAGTTGGTTGTCTATCGTAAGGGTAAGGTTGTGATAACCCTAATCCTTCTCTGGTGCAGACATGATGGGTGATCTCCACCGCAAAGTGTGTGCAACTTCCTAACATTGGCACTCTTAAGGAGGAGTTCTGGTAGTTCCTTTGTCCTCCTAATTTCTTGGCCACTAACGCTGCCACTTCCTCCACATAACTTGAACTAGAAGTCTCATTGCTCCTTGTATCCTCTGTTTTGGTAGGATCTTGTAAGATTTTGAGATCCTCAGCTAAGTTGGCTTCCAAATCTATGCACTCCTGAAGACACAATTCTTGGAAGAATTGTTCGATATGGCCAAATCAATTTGGATTCAAGTGAAACCAAGTTAAGGCTATTCCTGTGAGGGTTAGCCCAAAGGATTCATATTGCATGAAAAGTCATCCACTTGCTTCACTCGTAACACCTGCTTGAATTCTGCAATGTGGTCATAGAGCTCTCCTATGCCATCATAACGATTTCACATACATTTGGCCAATTGGATTGGTCTTAGTATTATGTTGGGCTCTCCGGATTGAATTATGATGGGAAAAGCGGGTTTTACTGGGTGTAACACCTTGGGGTGGTTTTGCCCTAAGGGTGGTTCTATTCATATTTCCCATTCCCTGGCTAGTGTGGCCGTAGGGGTTAACTCCTAGCATGGTGAATTGCTCTTGTGGTCTGTTTGGCATACTACACTGGCTCATTTGTCCTAACGTCACATTTTTCATTCTTTCCTGGGTCTGGAATGGGTTTTGTGAGTTAGTTGCCTGATCTTGGGGAGGGAATATAGGCAGATCCATGTACTTTAATCTAGACCTACCCGTTTTATCCATACGCCAATATCTTCTTTGATTTTGGTCTAGGTATGTAACTCTAGATGGATTTTTCGGATCCCTTAACTCGTATATAGTTGTTGGGCTGATGCCTTCTCCTTGTGTCAATAAATCAGTTTGTAGGAGTAGGTCTGATCCATGTACCAAGTATACCTCCATCAAATAGTCATCTTGGGGCATCCTGTCCGCTTGTAATACTTGAGTCATTACTGACGTTCCCCTAGGGATAGTCACCGTATCTCCACGGTTGGTTCTCCCAAAAGTTCCTTGTCCCTCTTACTCTCCTCTTTCATTAATGTGATCCGAGTTTTTGGTTACTACATATATCTGGCCCATCTTGTCCATGTAAACACCTTCATACTTGACAACTGGTCTTGGAACTATTTCTAATTCTGTAGTGTTTATCATTCTTGCTACTGACCTATGTAGACCGTCGAGGTAGATGGGTATTCCCTGCAAGTTAGTGGATATGTATTGAAGGGACGTCCGATATTCCCCTTCCACTATAGACATAAAACCTTCCCTAGGTACTGAACTATGCATGTCCTCAGAAGCCAAGAGTCTCTCCATGCTAAAAGACATTTCTGACTCACCCGTCTTTGAACTCAGCATGTAGTGATAACCACTGAGTTGTGAGCCCATGACTTGGTTGTATGGTTGATATTAGCCTTAGATGATTTGATCCTTTATCTATCTCTTCCTAGGTGTCTACTTGATCTCAGGTTCATAAGCCTTGTCTACTAGTCCAAAATTGTCCTTTGTATTGCTCAAAATCTTGTGGAACCCCTTGCTTCCTAGTCCAACCTAAGGTTCAACTTCAAAATACTATATCTAATCATCCATGCATTAGTTTTACCGTAAGCAGATCAATTTTCTTTGTAGTACTCCCCACAAGCTTTCCAACAAACCCAAAATCACTCCAAACAGATTTCGTATGAGAAAGTTATGCTAGTTCAGGGTTTTGGGGGTTAAAACAGGGAAATAGCACCTTCTTGGGAGTACCTAAGGACAGGTGATATGATACCAAATTTTCCACCATACATGATACCACTCTAGACGATACCACCTTGGACGATACGATACCACCAAGGAGATACCAACTTCCATGATACAATACTGCTATCTAGATGATACGATACTGAAAGTGGTCACGACACGATACCAGAATTTATAGGATATGATACCAAGATGATAGTCGATACGATACCAAAAATTTACACGATACGATACTGGAACTCTCACGATACGATACTGGTTCTATGGATGATACGATACCGAAGGATCGGATGATACGATACCACTTTTTTTGCATGATACAATACTAGAATAGGCGCGATACGATACCGAGTTGGCGATACGATACCAACTGTTAGCGGCCGCCGGATTGGGAATGTGTAACTGAATCTTGTTCGCATGAGTGAAAAGCTGTTACAAACAGTTTGTAAAAAAAATTATATAAATCAAAGAAAGGCGCGCCAGTGACGGTTCCGTGATGGATCACCAGACTATCTGTCTGGGTGACTGAGCGGGTCGTTACTGTAGTGTCTGTTTGCATAATCTCTAGTATTCTGAGTTTATGTTCGTCTCTTGTCTTGTCTGCCGTCGACATCTGTTCTGTTTGTTTACTTCATAAACGTTCGAAGATCACCAGACTGTCTGTCTGAGTGATTGGTCTGTAGCGTTATTGTGTGTCGGGTTGAGTACTCCAAAGTATCTTGGCGACTTTCTGAATATTCTTTGTGTATCTGTGGTTTGGCTTATCCGTTGTCTGATGGTATCCATGACGATTGTGAGACTCAGATAGTTGTCGCATCGGGTTGTTTCTTTTCTTGAAATGTTCTGCAAATATGTGGCGAAGTCTGTGCAGTCGTAATAATTCTTCTGGTATCCTTGTTGTCTTAAGTTGTCTGTAGTATCGAGGTTCAGGTTCCATACGACCAAGTTTAAGTTACAGTAAAGATTCCTTGGATTGCGTACTGAATCTTCAGTACGATGTATCTGAACACTGGGATTCTCTATGTTTCTGGATATTGGACGGAGTGTGGTATCCATTCTGTGAAGGTTGAACGAATACTCTTGTTCTGATATGTTCAGTAAGTTATGTGCAGATGCAACATAGCATCTTAGTGTATTCGGTACACGTGGTTGAGCTAAGATCGTGAACTATAATGTCTAAGTACAACAGATTTTGATAGAGTCTCAGCATTAGTATATTGCTGGGTGCGAGCAGTGAGTTTGGGAACTAAGTACAGGGCCTCTGTCTAACAGACCCCTTCCACTCCCAAGAACCCAAGAATCGCTTAAACACACTTCTGAAAGTTAGAAGAATAAACAGCGTTTAACACTGGCGCCGTCTGTGGGAAGGTGGCAACATATCAGATTGTTGCAAACCTGTTGTGAAAACGTGATTGTAAATTTTTAATCGACACTAACAGTACGCGATTAGTACAAAAGATGATACATGCCGGTTACTCGATCCGGTGAAACGTATCCAAAGAACCGCCAGCCTGCGGTACTTAATTTACTAAGAACGACTCTGAGAGGTAGAAGTACAACTAGGTCTAACCCAGTTGTCAAGAAAGTAAAGAACGTTAGTAGTGATTCCGGTCATATTCCGGTGGAACGTGTTACACCTCTGGTAAATTCCGGTACTATTTCGGCACAGTTTGTCGAAGATATAATAACTCCAGAATCTACCAGGACGCAGCTTGAAGTTAGTTTAACAACATTGGATAAAGATTCAAATCTATTTACGACTAGAAACACTTTAGCCAAGGAAATTAGTGAAGGAGAAAAAACACCTTGTTTTGACGAAGATTCGACACAGCCCGGTGATATTTCGGTAACAATTGCTAAAAGATCGCAATTTTCCGACGACGGTTTACCATTTCTCGGTGAATCTTCAGCCGAGTCACCGCCATTGGGAGTAAGTTTCCCTACATTCGACATCAAGAAGGAAGGTAGCCTGTTCGAAACCAAAATTCGAAACATATTGAACAAGATTATCGAACCCGAAAGTGCACAGGCCGACGATACAGACTCCAATAGTTCAGATATTGAGCTCCGAGATACAGAAGATCGACACAATACAACCACCAGAGCCATGAACGGGCAACAACAACAACAATAGCAACAACCAACAACAGCAGCAACAACAACAACTATGCCCACCAAGGCCGACTCCAACCGGAGAAACGTACACCAAATTTGCTGGATTCCCAAGAGATGACCCGGATGCTCATGTATGCACATTTGAGATAAGTTACGCAGTGCTCAATCATCCACCTGATCCGGCGTATAAGGCTATTGTTTTCCAATCGACATTGGTCAACGAAGCAGCTAGATGGCTTATAGAATATGATATTAACCATTTCGGCACTTATGAAGCAGTAAGAGATGCCTTTTTGCAGAGATTCAGGCTAAAGAAGAATCCAGCGGAAATTTTTGACTACCTGCAAAACAATAGACAGAAGATAAATCAAACAGTACAGGAATACGCCACTCTATTCAGGACTCATTTGAGGCAGTTACCACCAACACATGCCAACCTACCGGATGACGTTATCACTCAATGGTTTATCAATGGCTTGACTCCACAACTTAAACAGATTATGATCATACGCTGTGTAGGGGCTATGATGCTAGATGTAGTGATTGCAATGGCTTTACAGCTGGAAAACAAGGTTGGAGGATTTACAGAAGATCTGGAGTGGTTAAAAGCAAATAGAAATGTCGCTGAAGACCCGACCAGACAGATGTACTGCACTACATCCAAGAATTCAGGCCATACTAGTGCCACTTGTGCACTTAATCAGTTGTTTTGTGCTATCTGTAACACTACCGGACACACCACCGAAAACTGCGCATATAATGCCAAAGTGCAGGGAACAACAACTGTCAATGCAATTATACAAGAACCAGGGCAGCCAGCCAATCACTATGTACCTCTGCAAATGAGAAACAACCAGCAACAAGGATATCAAAATTACAGAGGACAGAGAAATAATAACTACAATGCAAACCGCTGGCAGGCCGGACCAGCACTGGAAAATCCTAATTTGCCACCACCGCGCTGTCATTTCTGTGGTGAATTCGGCCACATTAGAAGATTTTGTAAGGATGCAGCTGAGTATGATCAGAGGAAGAAAGAACGTCAAAACCGAATGGCTAATATGGTACAAATCACACCAGTAGAAACACACGCTGCAGTAATTAAGACCCGATCTGGCAAACAACTGCAACCAGCAGCAGAAATATTTGAACCAGGCATACGCGAACAACAAAGGATGTACGATAAAGCTAGTCAATGGACCACCACAGAATCTCCAGTCTTCCCAGATCCTATTCTGGTGACCCAGACTCCGTTAACCAAGGAAGGAACACAACAATAGGATTCTAATTCAGCAGCAGGCACATCATCTTCAGCAGGCGCATCATCTTCAGAATCTGTGGAAAATACAACCCAATCACAAAAGGCCTCGGAAATTTTATCTAAAGCATCCATCACTCTTCCTCTAGGCCAATTACTTGCACTAGTACCAGAAGTTCGACAACAATTCCATCAGCAGTTCAGTCCTGTGCCTTCTTGTATTCCAGCAACAGCAACAATGCAACCGGAACGTGATTCTACGGTCGATCGTTCAGTTCCTTTAATTACGGTATGGTATAAAAATCATAAAATGACATAGGTACTAATTGATGGAGGATCTGGTGTCAGCATTGCTACTGCTACACTGTGTAAAAAGTTAGGGTGGACCGAAATCGAACCAGTTCAGTTTTTTGTCAGAATGGCCGACCAGTCAAGAGTCCATCCTGTAGGACTTGTACGAAATGTACCAATAACTTTACAAGGTACAACATTTAAGATGACCTTTGTCATACTAGAATTACCGGAATCCACCCTTGATTATAATCTCCTTTTCGGCCGACCTTGGCTGAAGCACGTTAAGGTGATACAAGATTGGTCTGCACAGGAACTCACTTTCAAAGATAATAATCGTAAATACGTTGTAAAATTAGATGCTATACAACCTTGCGAGTTGCATGCCAACCGTATTTTGCGGAACCAGTCCATATGCTAGATGGGTTGTCAGATGATGAAGAAGAAGAGTTTCTGAAAAATAACATTGACTTGATCTCCCTAGGAACTGTTGATCTACAATCTGTTGTAGATAATTGGAATCCTTCAGTTTGTACGGTGATGACTGTAACAGAAAAAGATATGAAAGAAGATAAGGCTACCATAGATGACGCTGATCTACAACAACTTTTTAAGCCAGCTGAGAATACAGAGAAGCCTTGACAATTTTATGTTCCAGAAGATCAACTAACCACTTACAATTTGGGTGATGAAGAAAATCCACGACCTGTTAAGATAAAGGAGAGCTTACCAAAATTATTTCAAGCAGATCTAATCCAACTACTTCGAGAATTTTCTGATATATTTGCATGGGATTACAAAGATATGAAGGGTTTGGATCCGCACATCTATCAACACAGGGTCATGCTAAAGCCGGAAGCAAAACCACTTAAGCAACCCAGCTACCGGATGAATCCAAACTATGCATCACAGGTAAAGGCAAAACTTGATAGGCTACTCAAAGTCGGATTTATTGTACCAGCAGAGCTGAATGGATCTCACCAATTGTTATTGTCCCTAAAAAGAACAAGCAGTTACGAATATGTGTATATTACCGGAAACTGAACGCAGCTATAGTGCCTGATCCATTTCCGCTCCCTTTTCTTGACACAATGCTTGATAGAGTAGCAGGACATGAAATGTATTCATTCTTAGATGGGTACAGTGGGTATAATCAAGTTAGAATGGCTGAACAGGATATACCGAAGACCGCCTTCATTACCAACTAGGGTGTTTTCGCATGTACTGTTATGTGGTTTGGATTAAGGAATGCCCCAAGTACGTTCCAAAGGTGTATGCAGGAAATATTTTCTCTTTACCTTACCTCTTTTATGCAAGTATATCTTGACGATTTTTCAATTTTCGGTAAGATGATAGCACACCTGTTCCATTTACGATGCTGCTTTGAAAAGTACAGAGAATACAGACTCTGTTTAAACCCAAACAAATCCGTGTTTGCGGTTTCATGTGGAAAGCTACTTGGTCACATTGTATCTGCACAGGGCATATAGGTGGATCCAGATAAAATCACAGCTGTGTTAGAAGCACCTGTACCCACTACACCTAAGGAAGTAATGCGCTTTATGGGCAAAGTAAGATGGCATGGTCGGCACTTGCGGTGGCTTGTTCATTTGGTAATACCACTGAACCGATTGATAACCAAGACATCTCGACAATTTGACTGGACCCCAGACTGTCAAATTGCTTTTGATTGTCTAAAGGGATTACTAACACAGGTTCCAATCTTACAGCCTCCTGACTGGGATCGCCCATTTCATGTATTTGTTGATGCTTCAGATATAGCAATAGGAAGCGTTCTAATGCAACAAACCGATAAGTGGTTCAGACCAGTGTACTATGCAAGTCGAAGATTAGCCCCTGCTGAAAAGAATTACTCTGTAACAGAGAGAGAATGTCTAGGTCTAGTATATTCTGTCAAGAAATTCAGACATTATTTGCTGGGCCGTAGATTTACTTTTCATGTAGATCATGTTGCACTTGTCTATCTAGTTCGACAACAGCATTTAGGTGGTCGATTAGCTCGATGGGTTCTACTATTACAAGAGTTTGACTACGAAGTTATTCATCGGCTAGGCAGTTCACATGCCTTAGCAGATTTTCTGTCTCGCTTAGATTCGGGTGAAGCTCCGATCGGTATAGATGACACAACACCGGCAATTTATGTCTCTGAACCAACTAATGATGAAATTATAGACCCACCTATGCCATCTACATATTATGATCAGATTTTAACCTTCCTCACTGATGGATACCTTCCTACTCAGACTTCTCCTACAACACGAAGGAAAATTTCAGTTTTCAGTTGCCGATTTCGGTTGATTGCTGGGGAATTATACTATATAGATCACACTGGAGGTTTACTTCGTTGTATTCCACCACATGAAGTTAACTCAGTCATTAATTTGGCTCACTCAATTCCTTCCGATGGCCATTTTGGTGCAGACTTAACACACCGGAAAATTCTGCAAAGTGGTCTCTAGTGGCCTACTATGTACAGGGATGTATCACAATTTGTCAAACAATGTGATAGTTGTCAGAGATCTGGACAGCCCCTGCAACGTCATCTTTTTCCTCTACAACCTGTCTTGCCATCAAGCATATATTCCTCTTGCCATGGCATTGCAGCATTTACTATCACATGCCCATCTCTTTTTTTAAGAATTTCTTTATTTGCCTTTTGCAGCTTTGGAATCTGGTTCAGGATAACATTTTCCTCTGATAACAAACCCTGCTTTTTCTTCTCCTCCTCACAATTTGCTGCATTTCTTGTTTCATGATCATGAGGGATCTAAGGGTGGACCTCTTCAATTACAGCTGATGACTTACGTGCTCCTGCTAGAGGTATATTGAGAATATCAAAGAGCTTTTGATCATGGTTCTCAATAGGCACAATAGATTTGTCAAACTTATATCTGAGCCTTGATACAATCACATAATCTTTTGCCATCAATGTTACCCTGTGACAATGAGCTGCACATAAGTAAGCATCATTCATGAAGTCGATTGCAAAGTCTTCTACAGCTTCTTGCAAGCATAGAAGAGCTTGAGTTTGCCATTTCACATTTACGAAGGATGTGTTGCTCATCATGGAACAAAGATTCGCTGAAATTTGCTTGAAAAATCTCATGAAAGGAAGTCTGGGGATAAGGAGTCCCACTGACTTTTGAGCCCTTCTTATCTCCCTTAAAGACTTAACATGGTAGTGGACCCGTTTTTTTAAAGACTTTTCTGATGTACCAGGGCCTTGACTAGTTATCTGGGGAGTGTTGGAGTTAGACGTCTACGGAAGCACGTGAACAACACGAGGAAGAAAAAGAAGCTTGGAGCACAACACACAATACTTAATGTATTGCTAGAGAATGTACAAAGATAAGTAGCCCATTAGGGCAATAGGTGTATATAAAAGCCGGGGGAAAAGAACCTCCTAAAGAGGGAAAAAAGTGCCCCGACGTTCCTAGTGTGTTCACACACATCACTACCTAAATATATCAACAAATCCCCCCTAGGAGTGATGCGGTGAACAAGGAGTTGGCACTCATGTATAAGGAAGTGCCAAGCTATGTGGAAATCACTCCACAAAAGGAAGTAAGCCCAAAGCTTTGTGGAAAGCTTCAAACTTCTCCCTAGGAAGAGCCTTCGTGAAAAGGTCTGCAATGTTCTCCTGCGTGGGCACATATGCCAAGTTGATCTCCCCAGCAGAGAATCTCTCCTTGACATAGTGATAATGCACCTCAATGTGCTTAGTGTGAGCATGGAACACACGGTTCCTCGCAACTGCCAATGTGCTCTAACTGTCAGTGAAGATGGTGGTGGTAGAAGTCTGACCAACACCCAAATCAGCCGTAAGGCATCTGAGCCACACACACTCAACAGTCATTGTGAAAGTTGCCCTATACTCAGCCTCACAACTAGAAGTGTCCACAGTAGGCTGCTTCTTGCTCAACCGAGATATACATGAGCTACTAAGCATGAAGCAAAAGCCACTAGTGGACACACGAGTGTCATAGCAGCCAGCCCAATCAAAGTCAGAAAAATCATGCAAATCTAGCAGTAGTGATCCCCCCTTGGGATAAAACAACCCAAGTAGCCGAGTACCACTCAAATAGCAAAAGATGCGCTTAACTGCCTGCCAATGCTTCACTTCTGGGCAATGCATAAACCTGCTCATTTGTGAGACACCAAACTGAATATCCGGCCAAGTAATGCATAAGTAAATGAAGCATCCAACAGCCTGCTGATAGAGAACAATATCAGATGCATCTCCAGCATCATGAAGACTCAATCATAAACCTGTCTCCATAGGAGTGGCAATAGGCTTACAGTCTTCAAGGCCAAAACATTGCAATAATGTGTCAATATATTTTGTTTGACACAAAGCCATTCCACCATCAACTTGCATAAACTGAATGCCCAAATAGTGATGCAAATGCCCCAAATCAGACATCTCAAATGCGGCATGCAAATCAGCCTTAAAATCAGCAATATGCTTCTCAATAGGACCAGTGAGCAGCATGTCGTCAACATAGACAAAAATGATCAGAAGAACATCATTAGCACACTTAACATATAAGGTGCTTTTAGTTGGACTGTTCTCAAAACCATGTGCAATCAGATAGGCATGTATCTTCTCATACCAAGCACATGGTGCTTGATTTAAACCATATAATGCCTTCTTTAACTTGCACACCTGGTTTTCATGCCCTTTCTGCACAAGCCATGAGGCTGAAAAACATACACTTATTCATGCAAGTCACCATTCAGAAATGTTGTTTTAATGTCCAACTGATGTACATTCCAACCATGATGAGCTGCAAGTGCACAGATGCTCCGAACAGTAGTCATACAGCATGTAGGTGCAAAAGTCTCATCAAAATCAATGCCTCTTTCCTATGCATAACCCTTTGCAATAAGCCTAACCTTATACATGTCAACTATACCATCCAGTTTACACTTCAGCTTGTATAGCCACTTAGTGCCAATGGCCTTCTTGCGAGGAGGCAAGTCACATAAAGACCAAGTACCATTCTTCATTATAACATCATATTCAGATTGCATAGCAGCCATCCAATTTTCTGAATTTTGTGCTTCATCAAACGAATCAGGCTCATTCTCATCACAGAGACTAGATGCAGCCATAGCATAGCAATCTGATGCAAGAGAGGCACTATGAGAGCCTGACCGAGTACAATATGACAAAGGTGCATCTAATTTGTTGTCACGCAAAGTTTGCACCAACCATTTTGGCATAGTTTTTGCCTGCTCAATATCAGCTCTCTCATCAACTAGTGCATCATGTAAATCTGCATCAGAAATGGAATGATCTGCATCATCACATAAAACCTGCAAAGGCTGAGGAGTTTCCTCATTGGGACCAACACTAGACTATCCACGTGTAAAAAGAGGAAGCAAAGTATCATACATGTCTTTGGAGCTAACATATGTCTCCTTAGTACATGAAAGCAATGGCTGAATAGCATCTTCCACAAAAACAACATCATGGCTAACTAGAATGTGTTTAGTCTGTGGATGATATAGACGATAGCCTTTACTTTTAGAATTGTACCCAACAAAAATACAGTTACTGTTTTATCATCCAATTTTTTGCGATGTTGTTCAGGCACTAATGCATATGCCAAACAACCAAAAACACGCAGATGAGCAACAGATGGCTTGCGATCATGCCAAGCCTGATTTGGAGTGATAGAGTGCAGTGCTTTAGTGGGACACCTGTTCAGTACATAAGCTGCACACATGACAGCCTCATGCCAGAAACTATGTGGTAAAGCTGACTCTTGATACACCTCGCCATCTCCATGAGTGACTTGTTCTTTCGTTCAGCAACTCCATTTTTGTTGAGGTGTATACGGCACTGTACACTGGTGTTTTATCCCACACTCAGCAAGAAATGCATTAAAATCAGAAGACATATATTCCCCCCTCGATCAGAATAGAGGGTGCCCATTTTACATGCTGATAGATTTTCAGCTAAAACCAAAAATTGTTTGAAGCACATGAACACTTTGGACTTTGCCTTCAACGGATATACCCATGCATGCCTGGAAAAATCATCGATGAAAGTCACGAAGTAAAGATAATTCCCAAAAGAAGGTGTCTACATAGGACCACAGACATCGCTATGTACAAGCTGCAATTTTTGAGTAGCCCGAACTAAACCATCTTTTGGAAAGAAGAACGCTGCATTTTGCCCAAAATATAGCCTTCACAAACATGTTTTCCAGGTGCCTCAAGTTTGGGCAAAGAGGACACTATTTTAGATTTCTGCAGGTGTAGGAAACTAACAAAATTCAGATGACCAAAGCGTGCATGGCAAAACTTTGCATCTAACATAGCCTGAGAATCATTTACTGCACATGACAAATCATTTACAGATCTTTCATAGTCTATGAGCTTATACAGCCCACGACATAAAAATGCAAGAAGCAATAATCACATCGCCATTTGACAAATCATGAACTATGCACCTGTCATCAACAAATTTCACAACCAAGCCAATCTTGGCTAATGCACAAACTGATAACAGGTTCTTCTTGATCCCTGGCACAAATAAAGCATCTGACAAAGTGAAAGAACTACCATTAGCAGTAGTTAAAATGATCTTACCAACTCCCATAACAGGATAAGAGAAGTTGGTGCATGCAACAATATTCCCTGTAGGGGGAGGCTCGAGTGAAGAGAAGAAACTGTGCTGCGAGGTAATATGTTTGGTCGCCCCACTCTCAAAATACCAAACATCTGGGTCTACTGCAGACATGCATTGCTCATGTGAAGATGGGTCAAAACTGCAGACAGTAGTAAACGCCCATTCTTCTTCCTGCACAAGATTAGCAGACTCTATTTTTGGCGTAGAGGCCTCTGCAATAACCATTCCAGCCTCTTTCTTCTTTGCCTCTTTAGCAGCCAGTTTTGGATAGTTCTTTATGATATGATCATTCCCTTTGTGGTAATTACAAAACAATTTCAGCGTTTCTGATTTCTTCTTATCTTTATCTTCCTTCTTTGAATGTGTAGAATTAGCAGATTTTTGCTTACTAGTTGAAGAGCTCCATTTTCCTTTGCCCTTCTGACTAGCCAAGAAAGCTTGATCTGCAACTCGCATAATGGACCTGTTCTCCCTAGACTGATCTTCCTCCAATAGAACAGAGACTAACTCCTCAAATGATAAGGCATTTGGATTGCCTTTCATCATCAACCGAAGAGTAGAAGCAAAACTCTGATATGAATCAAGAAGACCATTCAAAACGGTCTGCACAAGTGAGCTATCTGGTATAACCTCATCAGCAAAAATCAATTGTTCCTTCAAGTCTTTGATCTTCGTTAGGAAACTGTCCATAGAATCACCTTCATTCATGTGCTCACTCTTCAACTGTTTTCAGAGATAAGCAACACGAGCCTCATTCCTAGCTTGGTACAATGTGGTAAGTGTATCCCAAGCATCCTTAGCTGTTCTGCAAGAGCGAATGTGAGGAATAATGGCACGTTTGACAGACAAAGCTATCAATGCATCTGCATGGGCATCTCTCTCATCCCAGCAAATCTGTTCTACAATAGGTGTAGCAAAACCGTAGCACGAACAGGAATATGCAGAATACCATCATCTTCGACACCTTCTGCATCAGCTTCAGTACCTACAGTTGTAATAGTTGCAGGTGTGATAGGACGTTTTTCGACACCCTACACAATGTTCCACAATCCTTTTGCAACCAACACATGTCACATCATATAAGCCCATAACGGGTAGTTGGTACCATCCAACATATCCTCAATAGCCAACATACGGAATACATCACTGCTTTCAGCCATGGCTGGTGACTAAAATACCTTGATGCAAAAAATTGACCGTATCTCAAAAAGTTGAACAGAACTGCTGAGACAAATTCTGTTAGACCTGTAGTAGAATTTGAGACACTTATACTGGTGAACAGAAACTGGTATATACCTTTGGCACAAAAAGATAAAATAGCCTGCACAAGTGCTGTGATAGTGCGTTCGGAGGCCGAAACGAGCTCAGATCGCGATTTCGGCACCATAGAGCAAAGCCATTTTGATCTCAAAAACACGCTGAGTATGCTCACCAAAATTCATGTGATTCTGAGACTGCAAATGGAGGAGTGTCGAGGGCGCCCTAGATGAAGTGATGACCTGCTCTGATACCAATTGTTGGAGTTAGACGTCTACGGAAGCACATGAACAGCACGAGGAAGAAGAAGAAGCTTGGAGCACAACACACAATACTGAATGTATTACTAGAGAATGTACAAAGATAAGTAGCCCATTAGGGCAATAGGCGTATATACAAGCCGGGGGAAAAAAACCTTCTAAAGAGGGAAAAAAGTGCCTCGACGGTCCTAGTGTGTTCACACACATCACTACCTAAATATATCAACAGGGAGAAGGTCCCTAGTCATCTTGATTTTGGCAATTTTTCTCTTGATCTTGAGGGTACAACTTCCTTGCTGTCTTCTTTGTCCTAGCCATAAGCTGCATAAAAAAAGAGTTTAAAGCTTAGAAGAAATTTATAAAGCAAAATAACTAATGTTAAAAACCTTTGACAAAGCACTCAAGAAATACTACCGATGTAAGTTATTAGGGTCATCCGAAAATCCTAATGTCCTTAATCGCTTGTATCGGTCGTGTTGGAAAACGGTTGATTATAGAAGAAATTTAGAAAGCAAAAAAACTAATGTAGAGAACCTTTCATAAAGCAATCAAGAGACACAACCGATGCAAGCAATTAGGGTCATCCAAAAATCCTCGAATGTCCCTAATCCCTTGTATCGGTCGTGTTGTAAATGGTTGATAAAGGAATAAATATAAAAAAGCAAAAAAAACTAATTTCAAAACCCTTTCTCAAAGCACTCAAGAAACACGACCGATGCAAGTGATTAGGGTCATCCGAAAATCCCCGGATGTCCCTAATCGCTTGTATCGGTCGTGTTGTAAGATGGTTGATTATGAGGATCAATCCAAGCAATCAGGGGCATCCAAAACTTCCTGATGCCCCTAATCGCTTGGATCGGTCGTGTACAAGCTCTTATGATCCATCATACCTCACACAAAATGTGGTCTATGGTAAGATTTGAAAAGCATAAAAAAAACTCGAAGGCAATGGCAAGTCGGCGCTAGCAAAGAGTTCACAAAAAAATGAAAAGAATGGATAGAGGAGCTTACATAGGTATGTGGAATGAGATGACCATTGGTGACACATGGCAACCTTTGATTGGTCCATGTCATCTAGCCATTGCGAATCCCAATGTACAATGCCACATGGCATCATTTGAGTGGGCCACATCATCTACCCTTGCGATTCCCACTTTGCCGCATGGCACTTCTTGATTGGTCCACATCATGTGATGGTTACTGGTCCTCCTCGACTATAAATACCAATCCCCTTCACCATTTCACACTTTCAACATTCATAGAATTTCTCTCTTCATCACCCTTTATACTTGTCCTTCATCTCCGATACCATCGATACAAGCGATTAGATGTGTTTGACCGGCTTTTGACTAGCTTATTTTGCTTGCATCGGTCGTGTTCTTCAATAGGGCACACTAGAATAACTAGAGCTGAGATGGAGGAAAAGAATGTGATCCTAAGTGTTTCTCCATCTGAGAAACTACTGGATTTCATGGTTCAAGAGGGTTTAAAAGTGGATTATTTTCTAGATGCAATGAGGATATTCAATCCCAACATAGATTTTGAAGTACTTTTGGAGAAAACAAAGACCTTTCTGAGGGATGGGGGAGAGGTTCTTGGGTCTCGTCAATGGAAAGGAGCTTATTGTTTCTAGAAAAGCCTATATGCATCCACACATCTTTGGAAAGAATCCATTGGATAGGGCAAAAATCACTAGAAAGTGCAGAAAGATATCCCCTTTGCCAGGAAAGCTAGATGTATGCCCAGAGCATGAAAAGTACTACTCTTTGCTCCCCTTGAGCATTGGCTTCTTGATATGGCTTGATCACATGTCAAATGACAAGGAGGAAGAATGTGTTCATCTTGAAGAGAAAGATCCATTCCTTGAGCTGGCACTTGAGGGAAGCTCAAAAAGTATGAAAGGTGTCATGGAGATTGTTGAAGAGATCAATCTCCAAGCAGAAGAAGAGCAGGTCAAGAATTTTGATGTTGCTTTTTTTAAAGCAGAGACTACAATAAGGGAGCCAACTGAAGATGTGAAAGTTTCTGAAAAGTCCCTTCTTCTCCCAAATTTACCATTTTATTTCATCTCTGGAAAGGAATTTATTCCACTCTTTTACATTCAGGAGCTCTGTTGAGGGAGAATCAAGTAAAAAGAAGAAAAGAAGAAGACAATGAAAGAAGCTTCACTAAAAAGGAATATCTGAAGATATATCTCTGCAAGAAGCCCCGCAGGGGCGCAACACCCATCTCTGCACAGAGCCCCGCAGGGGCGCACACACCA
Organism: Ceratopteris richardii; assembly: GCA_020310875.1. Classification (NCBI taxonomy): domain Eukaryota; kingdom Viridiplantae; phylum Streptophyta; class Polypodiopsida; order Polypodiales; family Pteridaceae; genus Ceratopteris; species Ceratopteris richardii. The sequence continues at coordinate 78,340,476 of CM035444.1, forward strand.
AGGAAAGGACGCAGCCCAAAAGGGTGCTTCAACCTCTTGATCTTTGGCAGGTCCAGATCGAAGACTGAAGCACCACATCCTCAGACCTTCCACTGGTGGCGTGCGTGGCAACCCGACTTATCAAGCAAAACAAATGTATCAAGCCCAGAGAATATAAAACAAGAATTAAGAAGAGGCCATCAAAACTGAACACCTGTTTAACAAACAGGCAAAACTGAGCAAGGGTTGCATGCGGACAACAAACTAAAGACAAGAAGTAAAGCCTGTCAAGGGACGACAGAGACAAAGAGGGGGAGAGTGCTGCAGAGCTAAAGAAAGCACAAGGCAGAGAAAAAGATGGGCCCCAAAATTTTTCCGATTTGGACACCCAATTTTTGTATTGTAACCATTCTTGTAATATATTTTCCATTGTAAATGCACTAGAGGAGTCCTCCAGATGCATCCCCTCAGAAGATTAGAAACTTACCCATGTAAAATAGTAGGAAATTAGTCTTTTAGTGAATAAAGTGCCGGTCTCTTGTGTGAAAGGGCCATTTTTAGGGCACAAGTATATAAGTCAATTGGTGACTCTTTGTAAAGACTTTTTGCCATTGTGAGAATCAAGAGCACAGAAATTCGAATTTGTGTCTTCTTCACTCTGTATCTTCTTCTTTGTGAGCTTGTGTGCATGTGTATTGCTTGGAAAGAGTGTTAGGAAGTGTTGTCTATCCATGAAAGTGTTTGTTTGCTGTTGTTGAGGTGTGTGCGAAGTGTAGGAAGTGTTGAAGTGTAGGAAGGTTTTCCCGCAACTCAGTATTTTGCTCATAACTTGAGGTAGGAGTGTCAGAATTGAGTGAAACCACTGCCATTGGATGCGTCTTCTAGAGAGCTTTGAAAGGCATGTGCTATTCGCTATATTTGGAGTTCGGAGCTGAGAGAAAAGCTCAATTTATTGTTGGCTGCTGCACCAAGTATCGTGACACCATGACTGTCAGTTGAAGCTTGTTTGGATTAGTCTTTATCTTGTTTGCACTCTTTGAGTAGTTCATTTGCATTGATCATCATTTGAATGCATGTCCTCATACACTCGGCTAGGTTTGCATACTCATCGGATAATTAAAGCGTGAATCCCCACTATATGCCACTTGAGGGGGATTGAAGTATAGTCTCCTTCTCCACAAGTCCCTAAGTTGGTGCTTAGGTCCCTGGCAACGGCGCCAAAAAACGTGTTGACCTAAGCACCAACTTAGGGACTTGTGGAGAAGGAGACTATACCTCAATCCCCCTCAAGTGCATATAGTGGGGATTCACGCTTTAATTATCAATCCGATGAGTATGCAAACCTAGCCGAGTGTATGAGGACATGCATTCAAATGATGATCAATGCAAATGAACTACTCAAAGAGTGCAAAAAAGATAAAGACTAATCCAAACAAGCTTCAACTGACAGTCATGGTGTCACGATACTTTGTGAAGCAGCCAACAGTAAATTGAGCTTTTCTCTCAGCTCCGAACTCCAAATATAGCGAATAGCATATGCGTTTCAAAGCTCTCGAGAAGACGCATCCAATGTGGTTTCACTCAATTCTGACACTCCTACCTCAAGTTATGAGCAAAATACTGAGTCGCGGGAAAAATCTTCCTACACTTCAGCACTTCCTACACTTCGCACACACCTCAACAACAGCAAACAAACACTTTCATGGATAGACAACACTTCCTAACACTCTTTCCAAGCAATACACATGCACACAAGCTCACAAAGAAGAAGATACAGAGTGAAGAAGACACAAATTCGAATTTCTGTGCTCTTGATTCTCACAATGGCAAAAAGTCTTTACAAAGAGTCACCAATTGACTTATATACTTGTGCCCTAAAAATGGTCCTTTCACACAAGAGACCGGCACTTTATTCACTAAAAGAATAATTTCCTACTATTTTACATGGGTAAGTTTCTAATCTTTTGAGGGGATGCATCTAGAGGACTCCTCTAGTGCATTTACAATGGAAAATATATTACAAGAATGGTTATAATACAAAAATTGGGTGTCCAAATCGGAAAAATTTTGGGGCCCGTCTTTTTCTCTGCCTTGTGCTTTCTTTAGCTCTGCAACACTCTCCCCCTCTTTGTCTATGTCGTCCCTTAACAGGCTTTACTTCTTGTCTTCAGTTTGTTGTCCGCATGCAACCCTTGCTCAGTTTTGCCTGTTTGTTAAACAGGTGTTCAGTTTTGACGGCCTCTTCTTAATCTTTGTTTTACATTCTCTGGGCCTGATACATTTGTTTTGCTTGATTTGTCGGGTTGCCACACACGCCACCAATGGAAGGTCTGAGGATGTGGTGCTTCAGTCTTCGATCTGGACCTGCCAAAGATCAAGAGGTTGAAGCACCCTTTTGGGCTGCGTCCTTTCCTTGGTGTGTGTGCCCCTGCGGGGCTCTGTGCAGAGATGGGTGTTGCGCCCCTGCGGGGCTTCTTGCAGAGATATATCTTCAAATATTCCTTTTTAGTGAAGCTTCTTTCGTTGTCTTCTTCTTTTCTTCTTTTTACTTGATTCTCCCTCAACACTGCCCCCCTCCTGGATTCTGTCGTCCCCGACAGGCTTTGACGAGCGACGGGCATATGTTCTATATATTTTCTGCTCTGTTTCATTAAGCAAATTGGCTTCACGTACCATTAATTGTTTCCATTGTTCTGCCTTTACACCGTCATTGGGTGGTTGTCTGTGATCTGCGAAGAAGCTAAGTTCGTATGCCACTAATCTAGCATTCAAATTAGAGGACATCTTCAAAAAGACTTCTAATCAATTTCAAAAAATCCAGTAAAGAACGCTTCTTCAAAAATTTGCATATATACACTTGGCAAGAACATCAATCTGGAATAATAAGCCATTATTGTTGGTCGGCTAGGCATAACAGATAGGTCAAAAATGAGGATCTCTGTGCCTTGATTAATACCAATGAAATTCAAAAATGTGTAGGCCGCAAGCTTGAATACCTTCAACACTGTAAGTATCATACTGAGTATTTTATTCGTCATTTTGACAGTTAGGTCGGGTACTGTCGCATAATTCTGTAGCCAAAATTCTATGGTTTTGACCATATAATCTTCCGTTGGCAAGTAATTATGTGGCGGGCTTGGAAGCATAGGATAATTCAGCCATTGTTTATTTATAGCGCCATTTCTTTGCAGGTCCAAAAATTATCTAGTATCCCTTCACCGTGGTATAGGACAAAATGAAGGGTTTACCTGTAAGAAATAAGGTGCTGCTTGCCAATGCACCCGTAGTGTGGGATGTTTCTCCAAACAGGTTGTGCAGCTTTGAATTCTTCTTGACTGTATGCGAATGTGTCATGTTTAAAATTTAGCTGCTCATCTGGACTTTTCTTTGTAATCTTCTTTATATATTGTCTGGTTTTCTCTTTCAATAATCCGTACGGAATATTGAAAGGCTTCATGATCTTTTCCAAGTCTTTACCCTTGATCTTGGCTTCCTTCATTACTTTGATTACTTCATTTTCAAAATTTTCCGTCAATCGGGACACCACTAGTGCCCGTTCCTTCTGACTTATTTATGCAGTGTATGGCATTGGATGATCATCATGTATATCCGCCATCTGCTCATGTATTGGAGAATTATAGATCGGGGGAGATAGAGGACGTACCTCTACCTCGTTAGTAGGACTTTCCTTAGCTGGCACTACTGATGTCCCGATCGTTGCGTTCTGGTTGATTTGGATTTCTAGTTGCCCTATTCGTTGAGTTTTGGCTTTACTTTCCTGTATGGCTGCTCTGAGTGCTTCTTTTGCTGCTAGCAATTCATTTCCAATTTCAGCGACATGGTCCATATTTTCACTGTAGCTTGCTGCAAGTTTCCCATGTGCTGTATTCAACTGCTTTTTTAGTTCATTTATTTCTTGACTATACTACCGTTTTGATTCTTCTCTGACTTCTCGCTCTTGTCTCAGCAAATCTGCGTATTGTGCCACCTGATCTCTTAATTCTTTTTCTTTAGTTTCGGATGCCTCCTGTTGTTCAATAGGTTGGTCATATAACAATGATTTCATCAATTCTTTATTCCTGCTTCGTAAAGTGTCATTCTCTTCCATGTACAACTTTAGTTGTGTCTCAAGTAAAGTGCTTCTAGCTTTCATTCTTTCTTTGTCAGCCTCGCTTGCATCATGTAATCTTTGTAAATCCGCGAGCTGTGCTTGGAGTTGGCGATGCTGAGTGTTTAATGTGTCATATTGCGTTTTGACTTCGAGCAACTCCGTGTTTTTGACTGCTATTTCCTTTTGGACCTGGATTACTTGCGATGACAATTGTTCGCTCATTAGTTGGAATTGACTTTTTTCTCTCATGTCCTTATCATAATCTACATCTATGTCCATCATCTGTTGTTGTGTATCCATAGCCGTTTGAATCATTTGCTTGACTACAGGCTTCAGCTGAGTGACATCCACATTAAGCCATGTTGTTGGTATATTAGGTTCTTTGCCTATTGTGACATCTTTGCCCTGTGCCACATGTAACGTAGTGTCATGGGGCTGCCTAATCTAAAGCTGGATCCTCAGCTCAGCCACCATGTGCGTAATATGTCCTTGAGGTGTATCATCTGGAACCTCAATTACAATCTTCTCTTTGTTTTGTAAAAGCTCTGAATCCGTGTTTACTGGAGTTTGTATTTCCTCTTTGATAGGTGGTTTTGCAGACGTAGCAGTTGTTGGAGCTTCTTTGATGTTGATTTTTGTAGTATCATTCAATTGAATGACATGCTCATACTTATTGGAATCTTCTATGTTCTTTTCCTTCTCTTCGTGGGTGTCTGGTGTTACTTCGACTTGATTGATCTCAGTCCATTCTTCGTCATGAGTTTCTGTCCTTATATCAGTGTCTAGAGTGTCTTTTTCGTGACTGGATTCTGTATCGGAACTAGAATCATCTAAGCCCAGTTCTTTGTATCTCCCAGGTTGTTTTGGGGTCTTTTCTTGACTCCGTTGTTGTTTCTCTTGACTTGCCTGTCTATAATGATGACCTTGGACATTCAGATTTACTTGCCCTTGCATGTACTGATGTGTCTCTTCTAGGGCGGCAGAGAGATCTCTCTTGGTAATAGGCATTTGGGTCATCATAATATTTGGAAGAATGTGTGTCCGCTTTGATTGGGGTGTAGCTTGGGCTTCTTCCTCTCGTAGACGCTTTGTACCCCTCATGGGTTTCTGTGAACTGGTTCCTGCTTGTTCAACAACAACAGTTGCTTTCTTTTTCTTGGGGACCGTAGCGGATTTGGCATATTTGGCTAGCCCTTCTGAGGTTGGCATCTCACGTAAGCAGCTTTTCATTTCAAGAGCTTCATATATAAGTAATGTCAAAGCCGAACTCCCATTGAGAAACTTCTTCTGACCCCACTTCTTCTGGGCTTCAAATAATCGTTCTTGGACATAGACAGTCATATTTACTTTATTCCCCACTTGTCTCATTGCATGCGATAGTAGTTGTACGACAATCTTTTGTGGTGCAGTATATCTGTGCATACTTGGGAAACAAAAATGTTGGTGCACCAGTCGGACAGCATCTTCAATATCAGTCCGGTTGATATCCAAAAAGGACCTCTTTTTAGGATCATGACATTCCTCTTTGACATTAGTGATCCCTTCTTGATTCCATCCAAAGGCTTTGTTGATTATTTCATGTGTGAATTGAATGGTTTTCCATGCACCTACTTTATCCAATACTCGTGCTTCGGGAACTGATATCTTAGTCGCTGCAGGCTGCAGTGTATTCATCACTTGTGTACACCTTTGAAAATCTGGTATATAAATCGGCAATTTGAGAAATGCCTCTAGGCCTGCCTGTGTCCACACATCCTCGATATGCGGTAATCCTTGTATTATAGTTTTGAAATCTTGCGACATAATAGGGAAATAATGATCCCTATCCATGATCTTGACAGTGGCCATGAAAATGAGGTCTGACACTAGTTGGTCATCCAGAAACCAATGGACTCTTGCTTTTGTTATGGATTCGAGTGGAAGAAGCTCAACCTCTTCCTCTTGCGTAGCTTCAAAATTAGTAGATGCCATCTGCACTCAATATAGAACATGAATTAGTGGCCATGTACTATCAGAAATCCTCCTTTGTTTGTTTGTCCAAAGCTTGACATTGCTCCGAGTGAATGGTGTCGTCCCTTTCCCGTGGGTGTGAGAAAGGTAATACCTGGATTATTCCAAAATTTTATAGATTTTTTTTGTTTTCATCTGAAAGGAAAAACAGAAAAGTTAGATCATAGCCGAAGCGGTTATTATTTTTTCAGTGATTTTCTTAATGTATGTACATTTGCTCTCCTATTTCCCAATAGGAAAATGTGCTCTCCTATTTCCCAAAGTATGCATGATAGGGCCACATGTTTCTTCTATTCCAGTGGCCCTATCATGCCTTGTAATGTGGCCCTATCATGCATACTTTGGGACCTGATAACTCCAAATGTGTGCAACTTGAAGTAGTTGGATGATGCATGCAGTTTGTTTTGTCTTTCGGCATCCAAATCTGCTTCATTCTGTTGGGACGTATTGTATCCCTAACATTCCTGATAAATGTGGTTTTTCTCATGTTGTACGTCTGCTCCATCTGCTTTTTGAATCTTGGACTGGCTGTTGTTGTAACTACAGACTTCTTTTCTTTCCTGTAGCTATTCTTCTTTGGCTGTTTGGCCCGTAGACCATATTGGTTCTTCTTATGCTGAGGTTCATCGTTTCGGTTTAGCTTCTTTGGAGCATATGATTTTGGAATCCATATTTGCATTCGATCAGATTGGGCGGCTACTACTTTCTTTGGAATCCATATCCTAGCAATTCGTTGTTGACTTTGGTGTTCAAAATGATTTGCCTGCTTGTTTGATTGGTTGTTCTGATGTTGATAATGCTTCTGTCGTCAAAGATATTCCTTCACTTGATCCTTCCTTATCCACGCTTGGTTGGTGTATGGAATAGGGTATATCCTAATATGTACAGGTTTTGAATTACTCAGAGGACTGGTCCCTCTTGTGCATGGTGCTTCACTGAGGTTGGCTTCAGATTGATTGACACTCTTGTGACTTGCTAAACTAGAAGATTGAACGCAAGCAGGATTCAATGAGTCCTCACATGAAGTACTTGATGAAGGGGTTTCTATCGTGCTAGTGAACATACATTCATGATTGTATTCATTAGAGTGCATTTTTTGCTCTATACTTGCGGCCTTGATTGGTCGTTCGTCTAGCAAACTGAATACTTCACGATGTCCTATCCTGGCTGAGATGTACCCTAAAGCCAATTGAATGGTCACCTCATATTCATAAATCTAGTCTTGACCTAACACTACCTCTTCGAGTAAATCCTGATCATGACACACTAATAGCTTCTGTTCCATAGTGTTGTTGCCAAGATGCAGAAGTAAGGTGATTTCACCTATACATTGAGTAATTGTTCCTCCTATTCCTATCAACTGTGCCATTGATGGACGTAATTCCTCCTTGAGTTTCTGAGTCAAAGAAAGTTTGATACAGCTCATGGCGGCTCCTGTGTCAATTAGAGCATCCACTAAGTGGTACTCCATTTTACCCGCTCCCAAATTCAAATATGGTTGCGTTCTCTGTGGACCTAGGTTTTTAGTGGCTCTAAAATTAGCCATTGGGATGAGTTCTTCTCCTAGTCAATATCTCTCATCTCTCTCTCTCATCCACTCTTTCCGTTTCTTAATTCCTTCTAGTGCTTCTTGTCTCGCTTCTTCTCGTATCCTTTCCTCCTCAAGACGTCTATTCTTGCCCTTGATTAATCGAGACATTGTTTCTTCAGTCAATGGTTCTAGATATTTTTTCACTCGACATCCACTGATATAGTTTGGTAATACATCCCCATCTAGGGTTGCTAAGCTGATGGCTCCACTTGTCGATATACGATTGATGATTAATGGGCCATATCCTCTCTTCTGCAACTTCTTAGTGTGTTGTTTCAAGGTATATACCAATACTAAATCTCCTTCCTTCAAATGTTTGTCCTTAATGTGAGCATCAAAGTAGGCTTTCTGTCGCCATTTGGCAGCATAAATGCCTGCTACTGCTTGTAACCTAGTTTCGTGAAGCTTTTCTATTTGATCCAATTGAGCTGATAGTTCATGTCCCGTCCACTCGTAAGTTGTTGCTACTTTGAGAGTGGGAATTAAGAAATCAATTGGAAAAATAGCATTTTGTCCATATACTAAGTTAAAAGGAGTAGTGCCTATGGCGGTTTTGTAGGCTACTCGAAATGCCCATAAAGCATGATGTAATTGCTTATCCCAATCCGATCTACCATTGTTAACAATTTTTGTGAGAACTGTACACAAGATTTTATTCGAACTCTCGGCTTGTCCATTGGCTTGTGGGTGATAAGGAGCTGATTTCTTATGAATTACCAAGAATTCATTCAATAAGGCTTCTATAACTTCATTCACAAAGTGCGTACCTCTATCACTCACAATTTCTATTGGTAGTCCAAATCTAGTGAAGACGTTCTCAAAGAGAAACTTGGCCGTGGTTCTTGCGTCATTTTTCTTGGTTGCTTTGGCTTCTACCCATTTGGTCAGATAATCTGTGGCTACAATTATATATTCAGCATGGGATCCTTTCGCTGGGGGGCTAATAGGTCCTATGAAGTCTATTCCCCATTTAGTGAAAGCTCTGGCACTCATCATGGGTCTTAGTGGCATCTCATCTCTTCTAATTGGATATTTTGTTCGTTGACAAGTATCACATCGTTGCACATACGTTAAGGCATCTTGATGTAGAGTTGGCCACCACATTCTAGCAAAGAGGATCATTTTTGCTGTTTTATCTGCAGAGAAGTGTCCTCCTGCAGTTCCTGTATGTGCCATCTCTAAAACAACAAGATATTCGTCTTCATGAATGCACAATCGTAATTGATTATCTTTTCCTTGCTTGAAAAGTTGTTTTCCTATAATGGCATAATCCTTGCTCTGTTCTACAAGTGCACGTTTCCTTGTTGAAGTGGCTCCTTCTGGGTATTCTTGGGTCTTTAAGAATTTTACCAGAGGCATGCTCCATCTCGGTGCTACTGTGGAGTAGCATAGAGTGGACTTCTCTTCTGGATTTTGTTCTTGACAGGTTTGGCAGGCTGATACATAGTTATGCGCATCCCTCTGCATGGTTGGCCAATATATGCCTAATCTCCTCAGGGTTTGCCATGTTCCGTTTGCATTCAAATGATTTTTCCATTGATTTACATGTGCTTTCTGAAGCCACATTTCCTGTTCCTCTTCTTCTACGCATCTCATGAGTAATCCATTTGAATCTTGGTGATACAAACTTCCTACAATGATATGAAGGTTTTTAGTCTTCCAAAGGTCTTGGGTTCGGTTTGGTGTGATCCCATCTTTTGGTCCATGCGTGAGTATAGGGATCAACTTTTCTGCCCATTGAGGACATACTTCCAAGTTAAAAAGGTATGTATCTGGCAGATCATCGGGTACTCCTATGGGTGGTTCTCCATGGGTCATTCTTGATAAGTGGTCTGCTCTTATGTGGGTATTTCCTTTCTTGACTACTACCTCAAAATCAAATTCCATTAGCAATAAAAACCATCGTACTAGCCTTCCTGTATTGCAAGGTTTATTGACTAAGTACAGTAGGGCTTGATGATCAATGAAGAATTTGAATTTGTTTGCCAACAGGTAATGTCTGAACTTTTTCACTGCATACACCATCCCTAGGCCTTCTCTCTCAGTGGTGGTATAATTGCGTTCTGCTTGATTTAATTGTCTATTGGCATAGGCTATAGGGTGGTCTAGCTTTCCTGTATCTGCAGGTTGAGCTAAGATGCAACCAATGGCAAACTTGGAAGCATCCACATGAATGTGAAATGGCTTATTCCAGTTAGGTACTCGAAGGATTGGTGCTGAACTCAATCGATTCTTTAACTCATTGAAGGCTTTCTCACATTCCTCGGTCCAATTAAATTGAATCAAGAGTGCATAGAGAGGTCTAGCAATTATGGCGTACATATGTATAAATCTTCGATAGTATCCACAGTGTCCCATAAATGCGTGTACTTCTTTAGCAGTCTTTGGTCTTGGTAAATCCAAAATTACTTTGATTTTGTCTTCATCAGTTGAAATTCCATTTTTAGAGACAATATGTCCTAATATTTTTCCTTGTCGAACCATGAAGACACATTTTTCTGGGTTGAGGCACACTCGGTATTGTCGACACTTAGCAAAGATCTTTTCTAGTTCAGGGATGTGCTCCGATCGTATAGCTGAATAAGTACATAGATCGTCCACATATACCTCCATAATTTTTCTCAGGAACTCTTTGAATACATGGCACATCAATCTTTGGAAGGTGGCTAGGGCATTCGTTAGACCAAAAGGCATGACTCTAAAGGCGTATACTCCCCATTCAGTTGCGAAAGCGGTTTTGTGTTGGTCCTCAGGAGCAATGGCTACCTGATTATACCCTGAAAATCCATCCAAAGAACTATAAACTTCCTTCCCTGCCACTCTTTCCAATAGATGATCCGTAATGGGTAATGGGTAACTATCCCTTATGGTCGCGGTATTTACTTTCTTCAGATTGATGCACACTCTTAACTTCCCATTCTTTTTCGGTACAATCACCAAAGGTGACACCCATTCCGTGTGCTCAATCTCATATATGAATCCAGCATCTAACAACTTATCTATCTCTTCCTTTATCTTTGCTGAATACACATCATTGTATGTATACGGTCTTTGTTTAGAAGGTTTGGCTTCGGAAGTCATGGGGATTCTATGGGCACATATAGATGGATCTACTCCTTTCAAGTCCTTATAGGTCCAGGCAAAGACATCCCGATATTCCCTTATGAGGCGTATTAACTCTTGTTCTTCCTCCATCGAGACATCCTGTCCTATGAAAGTACATCGTTCTTCTCCTTCTTCTACAGTTACTAGCTCCTCTTGGTTTGTTCTTTATTGTCATATGTTGTTCCTGGCTGTGCTTCTCTTTTAGGCATTTGAATAGCAATTTTTCTCTCTTCTACTTCATATTTTTTGAAGTGGGCTGGCACTTCAAACTGATCTTGTGGCTTGTTTTCTTCACCTTCTGTCTCTTTATCTAACTCCAGCTCTTCTTCCTGTGTGGGTTCTTGGTTGTTTTCATTAGCTGTGACACCTATTCTTTGATTTTCATCCTCTGGTTCCATTGGTTCTTGTTCCATCTCAATGCTCTCATAGTCCTCCTTCCATTCTTTCTCTATCACTTCTCCTTCTTCGGCCTCCTGAAGGACTACTACATATAGACTAACGTCATATCCTTCCTCATCAATACATTCATTCATAGTTATCGCTTCTTCGTTCACACATACATCGAGGGTCGCTAAAATCTCCATCCAACCATGAGGTTCAAACTCTTCATCCAAAAAGACTTGAGGCATGTAAGCTGGATCTTGTACAGACCTAGCTACGCCTTGCCTTTGTTGCCATCCCTTAATCCTATCCTCTTCCTTTTTGGTAGTTTGGCATATCCATAAATGAGTGTCCTCGTTCATCCAAGATTGGTCACTAGAACCTATACTGTGAATTGACTGATCGTCTTCCTCCTTATGAATTTGATTCCATTGTAAGGGGGGGACATCTTGATATGTATAGGTGTGGAGATTTATTCTCGTGGTGGTTCCTTCATGTTGTAGGTATACAACATCTTTTCCCCAATCTTGCACAACCTTTAGCTGTCTCATGAAAGGTCTCCCAAGTATCATTTCATAATTGCTTGCCCTTTCAAATTGACATATTGCTAAGGTGTGTTCAAATTCAACACCGCATGTGGTGAAAACTACTCGTTCCAATAATCCCAAAGGTCTCTCTGTGTGTCTGTTTGCCATTTGTATCTTCATACGCGTTGGTCTTAAAGCTGGTTTTCCCCATTTCTCCCAGATTTCTCTAGTAGCAATGCCTACACCAGCTCCGGAATCTAAGATGGCTTTGGTGGTATAACCCCTATAAGTAATTGGAAGGAAAGTGTTTCCTTCATCTCCCTCACTAAAATCTCCTACCTTATCCACAGGGATCTTTACTGTGTTTACTTCATCAGATATCTCTTTTTCCTCCATCTTGATCTCCAATTGACTGGTTAATTTCTCCTTCAAATGTGGTTTAACCTTCAACAGTTCTTCTAATGTTAGGGTACAAGGGATTTTGACCTTTCTAAGATGTTGTATGATATCCGTTGTTTGGACTGATGGGTTCGGTTCTTTTTTCCTTATTGAGGGGATGCAATACAATTCTGAATTATGTTCGTACTCTCCTGTGTAATTTGGCAATTCCTTTACACTATCATTTTCTTCGTTACTAGCATCAATTGGTAATATTTCATTTGAATTTAACCCAGGAATTGAATCCTCTATTCCATCTTCTGCTTCTAGTTCTTCAAAGGGTGGTTCAATTCCTTCAACTTTCTTCCATCTGTCTTCTTGGACTCTAGCCCACAAATCTTTAGGCCATTCCCCTTCTACTTCGGGAACAATGGATCCTTCCCTTTTATCCTCACAATAATTGTCATTCTGTATCTTACTTACTTCGGGTTTTCGTGGTCATTAGTGATGACGCACTCTTGGAATTCTTTTTCGGAAATTCGCGTATTGGGTAATGGCATCACTGTTTTTTCTAAGGTCTGTTGAGCAACTTCTATTAATTTTTTGCAGATCTCCAACCTCTCTTTCTCTAGGTCACCTCTAGGATATTCTCTTTCATGTTGTTCTATGGTAGGTCATGCTCTTATTTGTGCCTTGTATGCCTGAATCCACATGGCTAATTCTTCAGGCATGGGATCTGCTAAGACTGATCCTACCTCTTCTTTTTTGTACTTTTCATTTTTGTTTTCTTTTTCAATTTTCTGTTCCTCTTTTGGGTTTTGTTCGTTCTTCTCATTTTCCTTCTTCTGTAGTAACTTCTTTTCTTTTATCCTATCTCTACGGTCCTTCCATCTTTGTGTTCTTTTACTTACAACACTTTTCTCTGGCTCTTCCGAGTCTTCAACTCTCTGAGGTGTAGGTGTATTCATCTCTGGGTCACTTTGATTGTGTTTTTCAGGTGTTTCTCGGGTCTCTCTAGCTTTGGCTCTTGTTATTGCCTTTAATGGTACAGTGTATTCCTTATCGCTCCCTGATGATTCGATTACTTCTATCACATTGATTTGCACGTTGGATGTAACCTTGTTAGGGTTCTTGGGGCAATCTCTGAAAAGGTGTTCCTTACCACAATCACTGCAGTAACCTTCCCAGACTCGTTGTGGTAGTGGTGGATTTGGCAATGTACATTCTCTGATATAATGATCGTCTCCACATCTGTAGCATGGTCCTCTGGGCACTGGCGGTCTGTTCATAGGTCAGGGTGGTATGGTTGCTCTAGGGGCTGTGTACATTAATGGCACATAGTCCTGCTCATATCCATAGGAACTATCTGGTACTTCCATGCCATAGGCATATGGTTCGTACAATTGTCCATATTCTATCATAGAACCTTCATAATTGGGATATTCTCCTTGACTATAGTCATACGATGAGTCATATGGTTCATTACTAGCCAATGGTGTGGCTGGGACTATCGATCTCTCTAGGTTTTCTTCAGGTTGAGCAATCTTGACTGGGACAACGTTCTAAGGATGGGGTGGTTGTTGTCCTAGTACTGGTTGTGGTTGGGTGTATCCTTGATAAGCATATGGTCGTGGCACTAGTGCCTGCTGTGGATAAGTAGGGTACCTCCATGCTTCACCTCCTTGCTCTCTCTGAGGGTATCCATAAGGTCTCATATATGGCTGTGCTGGTCTTGATTGCCTATTGTAAGGGCAATTTTCTGTACTGTGATTGGTATATTTTTGTTCTATACTGCAATATTGTAGAGGTCCTAGGACGGTGGGTCTATTATAAGCATAAGCAGGTGGTGGGACTACTCCCCTGGTGCAAAAGTGAGAGGGATGATCACCTCCGGACTGCATACATCTTCTAAGCATGGGCACTCTTATAGGGTTATTGGGGTAGTTCCTTTGTTCTTGAACGTTCAGCTTCTTTGCTACCAAGTTGGCTATTTCCTCTACATTATTTTTAGGGTTTGATGTGCTACTAGCCGAATCTTCACTTTTCAAGCTTCCTTGAGGTATTTTCAAATCTTCTGCTAGGTTGTCTTCTAGGTCTATACATTCCTTCATGCATTCTTGCAAAGTTTGAACTCTCTTTACATATACCAGAGATCTTAATGATCCGTTCAATAATCCTTCCAAAAATAATGATACCATTTTATTTTGAGTAGGTCTTTCTTCCACTGGACATCTGTCCACATATTGCTTGAATCTTCTTGCTGCCAATCTTACTGATTCTATAGGGGCTTGCTTAAAGCTATGGATCAATGATGAAGAGTTGTTTTTAATTCCTGACTTAGTGAATTCCTCAATCATTTCTTGATAGACTTGTTCCATGTTTTGAAAATTATTGGGTTCTAATGGCAGGAACCATGCTAACGCAGTGTCTGACAAAGTAAGACCAAAGGACTCATATTGGATCAAAAAATCTTCTACTTGTTCTGCTCTGATTACTTGTTTGAATTCGACTATATGATTGTAAGGTTCACTAGAGCCATCGTAGTGGTTTCTCATACATTTGGCAACTTGAATTGGTCTTAATCTCCTTCTTGCTTCAGGCGGTCTAGGCATTACTGGGAAAATTGGTCTTCCTATGGGTATGCCTGGTCCTATTACTACCGGTGGTCTGACTCGGGCAGGAATTCCATGTCTTGGGTCAACGGGTGGTTGAGGTCGGTAATTAGGGTTATTTGAAGGCATTGCAAACTGCACATGTGGTCTGACCGGAATTTGGGTTTGTTGTGTTTGTTGTGTTTGTCCCGACTGTTGATATGAATCCGTCTTCATTCCCTTCCCCATTTAAGTTTGAAGCATTGTTTTCTTCACCATGTTCATTAATGTTTTCAGGGTGTTCTGTGACAACATACTGGATATCTCTTTTGTCCATGTAAAATCCTCCTACATACTTGACTGCTGGCCTAGGCACTATGTAAGCCTCTGAAGCCTTCTTTAACCTGGCCACTGATCTGTTTAGACCATTCAAGTATATGGGTATCTCATGTTGGTTGGTGTTCACATACTCCAAAGAGGTCCGATACTCTCCCTCAATGATTGACATCATGCCAATCATTGGTACTGTGTTCTGCATATCCTCTGAAGCCATGGGAATTTCTTCCTCTGACTCACTAGAGGTCTCCGAGAAATGTGAGCGGCTACTTGGCTCGGCTACACTACCTACAGAAGAGATTACACTTCTTCGGCTTCCTAGGGTTCTTCCAGATCTCAGGTTCATCCACTTATAGGCTCTGATCAGTCCTTGCTAACCTCTAGCTTCTAGAACTCTTCACTATGGATTGGAAATCTAGACAAAGTTTGGCTGGGAATTAACTGAACATGAGCTTTTCCAGTCACGATACTTGACTTCAAAGTTACACGATACACGATCTTTGAACACAAACGATACACGATACTTGATCAGGGACCACGATGCACGATATCTGGATGCCCACGATACTCGATACTTGAGCTTACACAATACATGATACTTCTCAAGTATCGCGATCAACAAACCACGATACTCGATACCTGGATCTAAACGATACACGATACTTTAAGAGGAAGATACTCGATACTCCAAAAAGACGATACACGATACTTCTGAAGTATCGCGATATTTTCAGTCGCGATACACGATACTTGTCCAAATGCGATACACGATACTTCTGAAGTATCGCGATCTTTTCAGTCGCGATACACGATACTTCTCCAAATGGGATACACGATACTTCTGAAGTATCGCGATCTTTCTAGTCGCGATACACGATACTTCGCAAGTATCGCGATCGTTAGACCACGATACACGATATACGATCTTTGATAGGTATCGCGATTGTTGTATGCACGATACACGATACTTGGTTGAAAACGATACTCGATACTTGACTCTCACGATACTCGACACCTGATGGAAAACAATACTCGATACACGATACTCAATGAGTATCGTGATCGGCACCAAACGATACACGATACATGATCTTTGCAAAGTATCGCGATCGATGAGCGACGATACACGATACTTGATCAAGCATGATACACGATCTGTGCAAAGTATCGCGATCTCTACAACGCGATACACGATATCTGGGAAATATCGCAATACTCAACCACAGGAGATCACGATACCTGTCAGGTATTGCGATACTCGACCGCGGGAGAAAACGATACTTGACCCTTTCTTTCCAAATTTTTGAGAGATTTTCAGATTTTGATTCAATACACTTGTTTTCTATGTTTTGCTACCCTTTCCTCACTCTCTGTATCACTCAAAACACCTTTTTTGCCCCCTGTAAGTCTTCCATGATACCTCATGCAGATCGTTTTGTTCTAAAAAACTTGAGTTATCTAATGAATCTGAGAGAATGATACATATGCTTACCTTAGGACTCTCTCTTAGCTCTCTACCCCTCCTAACTCACTTTGCGTAGCTCGGAATGCTCAATTCTTCGTCCACGATACTCGATCTCAGATTCTCACGATACTTGCTTTGAGCACAAGTGAAGTACAAAAGAAAAGTTTTTGGGTTTTTATACTTTTTTGAAAAATTCTTCCTAGTTAAAAGGCTGAAAGAACAAAGAGAAAGGAGAATGGAATCTAGTCTAACTTCCTACTGCTCCTAATCTACTCACTCCACACACTTCCCTAAACTAACAACTCACTACACACACTCCAAGAATGAGAAGTAGTAAGTGCGGCTGAAAGTGACTTACCAAAAAAGAGAAAATCACCACTCCTCCTCTCGCTTCAATGCAAAAAGCTACTTACCATCACACGAATGCCTCGGTTTGATTCGACAATCCCCGGCAACGGCGCCAAAAAACGTGTTGACCTAAGCACCAACTTAGGGACTTGTGGAGAAGGAGACTATACTTCAATCCCCCTCAAGTGCATATAGTGGGGATTCACGCTTTAATTATCAATCCGATGAGTATGCAAACCTAGCCGAGTGTATGAGGATATGCATTCAAATGATGATCAATGCAAATGAACTACTCAAAGAGTGCAAACAAGATAAAGACTAATCCAAACAAGCTTCAACTGACAGTCATGGTGTCACGATACTTGGTGCAGCAGCCAACAGTAAATTGAGCTTTTCTCTCAGCTCTGAACTCCAAATATAGCGAATAGCATATGCGTTTCAAAGCTCTCGAAAAGACGCATCCAATGGTGGTGGTTTCACTCAATTTTGACACTTCTACCTCAAGTTATGAGCAAAATACTGAGTCGCGGGAAAAACCTTCCTACACTTCAGCACTTCCTACACTTCGCACACACCTCAACAACAGCAAACAAACACTTTCATGGATAGACAACACTTCCTAACACTCTTTCCAAGCAATACACATGCACACAAGCTCACAAAGAAGAAGATACAGAGTGAAGAAGACACAAATTCGAATTTATGTGCTCTTGATTCTCACAATAGCAAAAAGTCTTTACAAAGAGTCACCAATTGACTTATATACTTGTGCCCTAAAAATGGTCCTTTCACACAAGAGACCGGCACTTTATTCACTAAGAGACTAATTTCCTACTATTTTACATGGGTAAGTTTCTAATCTTCTGAGGGGATGCATCTAGAGGACTCCTCTAGTGCATTTACAATGGAAAATATATTACAAGAATGGTTATAATACAAAAATTGGGTGTCCAAATCGGAAAAATTTTGGGGCCCGTCTTTTTCACTGCCTTGTGCTTTCTTTAGCTCTACAACAAGCTCTTCAACCTAAGGGAAGACTACTGCCTTGCTACTATAGCTGAGTCATAGGAAGTTGCAAGGAGATTTATCAATGAGAAGGGAGAAAGAAAAGAAGAATTTCTGCACCTGGATTTAGCATTGTCAAATGAAGAATTCCAAAGTTCATCAGAAGCTCTTTCAAGCTGCTTTGAAAGAGCAATTTCGGAGAAGCCAACACTTGCTGATGAAGACTTTGATCAATCGCCAAACCCCTGTATGGGCTCTTAACTCAATTCATTTGGACAGAGGAATGTGAGAAAGCATTCAATGAGTTAAAGAAGAGGCTGAGCACAACCCCAATTCTGAAAACATCGAATTGGAACAAGCCTTTCCATATCCATGTAGATGCTTCTAATTACGCAATAGGATGTATCTTAGCCCAACCAGCAGATGACAGAAGGTTAGATCACCCAATTGCCTATGCGAGTAGACAACTGAACCAAGCCAAGAGGAATTATACCACTACCGAGTGAGAAGGATTGGGAATGGTCTATGTAGTGAAGAAATTTAGACACTATCTCTTGGCCAACAAATTCAAGTTCTTCATAGACCATCAAGCTTTATTGTACCTAGTCAGTATAACAAGGGAAGATTGGTAAGATGGTTTCTACTCTTTGTGGAGTTCGACTTTGAAGTGATAGTGAAAAAGGGAAACACGCATGTAAGAGCAGATCACCTTTCTAGGTTAACACACGGAGAACCACCAAGTGGAGTACCCGATGATCTGCCAGACACTTATTTGTTTAATCTGGAAGTTTGTCCAAGGTGGCAGAAAAACTAATTCCTATAGTTACTCATGGCCCACAACACTCAATCAATAAGGAGAGCAAAAAGGAAATTCTCCAATCAAGGAATTCGCACATTATTGTGGGAATTGTGGACTATAAGGAATCCAATGGTGTATTGCTGAGATGTGTTGAGGAGGATGAAAAAATGAAACTGATTGAACAGGCACATGTGAACAAATGGAGAACACACAAAGGAACTCATGGAACTATTAGGGAATTAAAGAGATTAGGAGTATAGTGGCCTGACATGCCTAAGGATGTCCATGACTACGTAAGTAACTGTGCGGAATGCCAGGAGACAATCCCTGAGGATCACACGTCCATACCTTTTTCAACAATAGTACCCAATTGGAACAAAACATTGGTAAAAATCCTAAAGACAAGAGAGCATGAGGAAGGAGTTAGATTGACAAGAAAACGATCCCTAGAGGAGATGAGCAAGGATTATGTACTCATAGGAAGAAACTTGTTTAGAAGAGGAAAAGACAACCAATTACGATTGTGTGTGCATGAAGGAGAATATTTGCCCATATTAGAGATGGCACATGCAGGTGCGGCTGGAGGTCATTTTTCAGCCGAGAGAACCGTAAAAATGATCCTCTTCGCGGGCTTGTGGTGGCCAACTTTACATATGGATGCTGAAACATATGTACGAAGCTTCGAGACATGCCAAAGGGCTAAATACCCAATTCGGAGGGATGACATGCCATTGAGGCCTATGGTTTGTGCTAGAGCATTCTCTAAGGTCAAGCGGAAAGTTCCAACAAGGTATTATGCATAGTATTGACAAAAATCGTCAATAATGGGAGGTCTGACTGGGACAAGCAATTGCATCATGCAATTTGGGCCTTCCGAGTCGCATACAAGACTGCCATTGGAACTACCCCATTCAATTTGGTGTACGGGCAGAATGCAATTCTGCCAATTGATTTTTTGATCCCCACTTTGAGAGTAGCACAACAGTATAAATGGACCGGACATGAATTATCCCAACAACTAGATCAAATAGAGAAGCTTCATGAAACTAGGTTACAAGCGGTAGTAGGAATATAGGCAGCCAAGAGAAGACAAAAGGCTTATTATGATGCACATATAAAAGACAAAGGACTTAAAGAAGGAGACCTAGTCCTGGTTTATACCTTAAAGCAACATGCCAAGACGTTACAAAAACGTGGATATGGACGTCTGATCATAAATAGGATCTCTACTAGTGGAGCAGTTAATCTAGCCACTTTAGATGGAGACATTCTTCCTAACTACATAAGTGGATGTAGAGTGAAACAGTTCATGGAGCCATTAACGGATCAAATGTTAGCACATTTGGTAGGTGCTCAAAATAGGAAGAAAGAGGAAGAACGGATTAGAGAGGAGGCACAACAAGAAGCCCTAGAACGCATTAAGAAACGGAAAGAATGGATTAGGCAAAGAGACGAACGGTATCTCCAAGGAGAAGAGCCTGCCCCTATGGCTAATTACCGAGTCCATAAGTATGATACGACTAGTGCCTACATGTCAGAGCCTTACCTAAACCTAGGGATTGGCAAGACAGAGTACAAATTGATAGATGCCTTGATAGACTCAGGAGCAGGACTTAGTTGCATACGTAATACGGTCATAAAAGATCTTCAAATGATTATGACTCCCACAAAAGCTCATATGATAGGAATTGGAGGTCAAATCATACAATGCATTGGAGCAACGATAGTATCCCTCCACGTAGGAATTTCTTCCATGGAACAATGAGTCTTAGTGTGCAAAGATGAAGATTTAATAGAAGATTTGATCCTAGGACAGGATTGGATCATTGAGAATGAAGTAACCATCAACCTAGCTCAAGGCTATATTTCAGCCAAGATAGGGCACAAAGAAATTTTTAGTCTATTAGGGGAGAAGCCTTCACAACAACCAAAAGTCATCGAGAGTGTAGAAGAATGCAAAGAAGAGCTAGTGGAATAGGATTCCAGCCCCAATACCTCAGAAACCAATCTAAAAGAAGCAGAATGCTCAAAACCCTAATGTGTCCAAGGAAGAGGTGAAATCATCCTATTCAGTTGGTGAACGGCCAGACAATAAGGGGACCAACTCTCATGGAGTTTCTCACACGACGAAAGGATCACCAATGTGGAAAACAACACTCAGATACTCGCATCAAGGAACGATCAACTCCAAATGGGTACGCAAGGATCAAGTGCAGAACTCGGAGACGTCAACACCAACTCATGAGGAGAAAAAGGAGAACAAGAAGTCAGCATCATAGAAATCTGAAACAAAACAACTCTTGCAAATATGGCTCCTTAAGCCTTTGATTGAAGCTCAGAAGGCTTGACAACAGATATGGATTCCCAAAAAGGTCAAACAAGCATCCAAGCAAGAGATAAACAAACAGATGGATGCATTACATCGAGACATTCAAACAATGCAACCAAGACAGATTCATCATAAAAACATGAAGAAAACAAACTCACTTACTAGGACATCAAAAGAAATACATGAAGTTTGAAGGACCAGAGAGAAGACACGGGCTATCAACATAACCACGAAGTGGATTTGGAAGCCAAAGCAACCACAAGGAATGGACCACCACAACAACAAAGATTCCAATTGCACTCATGAAGTATCAAATGCACCTAAAGTACGCATACTAGGGCCACATTACAGGGCCAAGCATTCGGCACTTGATGTGCATAAAACAGTTAGTGGTGCACATTCTCCAATGGGGATTAGGTCATAGCTTCAACTTCCTTAGGAATGGACATACTATGTAAATAAATAAATGCTTCGGCTATACTAATACTTGTTTTCTTTCAGGAAAAAGAAATAAAAAGATGTGGTAAGAGATTCACTTATAGAACCAAGGGAAACAGAGTGACGGAACGACAACTATCACTGCAATGCACTACACAGTTGCTATGCTTTCTATTAAAGCTAATGCACTTTTCCTTACAAGTGCAGATGGCTTCTGAAGATTCTGAAGCAACAATTCAAGAGGAAGTATTGGAATTTCCTCTCCACAATATCACCAAAGCAAAGGGACATTGGTTTAGAGAAGATCAACTGGCTGGGGAGTATCTCTTCCTGGCAACTATCAAAATCATGGATACAGATCATCAATTTCCGATCATGTCCCAAGATTTCAGAGTAGTGCATGAACTCCTGTCTACGATCGACATCATGAAGAAAGCGGGCATACACAAATATTTTGAACTGCCAATCTACAAGCCCGACTTTCAAAGGTGCACACAAGTCATGAACACATTACAGCCAGCACTACATGATCCATTGGTGCCCGAGGCTAGAGTTATGGATAAAATAGGTGAATGGGTAGTTATTCAGTTCACACAGGACTTGATTAAGGAAGCTTTTGGACGGGAAAAGGATGGCAACACGGTAGTGAAAGAAGAGAGTCGAGGGGCAAAGACCAGAACATTCACCGACATCAACAGAGTTGATATAGAAGAGGAAGTCAAGCTCATTCATCAGCATTTCTACTTCCCCAATATGCATCGATACACGGCCCCTCAGTAGATAATTGTTCAGCTACTCTCACATGCCATCAAGAAAATTGGCAATCAAATTAATCTGACTCCTTACATACAGGAAAGACTATTCGAGGCAAAGAAGCAATGGAACAGCAAGAAGTTCCTCAATGGCAGTGTAGCTCTGACAATATTGATTTACCATGCTTTAGGTATTAGAGAGCATCTACAAGAAATGCCATCATGGACTGCCAACTCTAAGTATGCCAAAGTCGCCACAGTTCCTAAAAAGAAAAGAGGAGTCAAGATTGTGGAAGAGGCAGAAACTAGCTCTCAACCCAGAATGAGAGGCACAAAGAGACTCAGGGAGGTAAAGCAAGTAGAAGAGGAAGTTCTAGCCACAAAAATGGCACATGTACTTCCAAAAACAAGGATTGAAGAGCAACGGCCTATTACAGAAGAAGATTTAACTAAGGCCCTGGAAGATACACATCAATATACAGAAGGGCAAGTCAATTTACCAGTGCAAGGGCACCATTACCACCACACCCAACAAGAGGGAGAAGCTAAAAAGAAGCTCACCAAAGTCCACCGATACCGAGAATTAGGGTTGGATAATTCAATCTCATCTTCAGATGCACAAGAAGATGCCGACACATCCTTATTAAATGTGGATATTCAAAGTGAATCAAAGGATGATGGACAATGGGAAGAATTGAATGCAGTCAACTACAGTGAAGAAGAAGAGGGCATGAAGGTGGAGGACATCACTGTCCAACCAGATCAGGACACCACAAGCAAGGAAGCAAATCAAGAACGAACACATGTTCTCAAAATCAATGCGACTTCCACTATTCAAATCACGGAGACAACACTTACAAGGGAAATGTGAATCAAGATACCAAAGAAAGAGCCTAAAGAAGATATAGTCGAAGAATCAAAACCCTTCACTCCGATAAGGGTTGTGGCAGAGCCCTCCCCCATGGGTGTCACTTTTCAAGGGAGTGCCACAAAAGTTATTGATTTGGATGAAGAAAGAAAAGAACAAAAAGTACAACTCCAAATAAGAAAACCCCACAATGAAACTATCCATGTAGAGCAAGGAAAAGATGTACAAACCGGAGAAGCTCCTAGCATACAAAGAACATGGTTGAATGTTGACATCGCTCAACTCAAGCCCATAGTGCAAGACATGATCAGAACCGCAATGGATACACAACAACTAATGCTTGAGGCCGATGAAGACTACGATCAAGCGATGCACGACAAGCATGAACTTCAAGAAATCGGTAAGAATCTTTCTACTGAGTTAAAGATGGCAAAGGAGCAGATATTACAGAAAGAAAATGAAGTTTAAGAGATTAAAAATCAGTATAAAACTTTAGAGACGGAAAATGCAAAATGTCAAGAACAACTCCAGGAATTAAAAAAGAAATATGAAGCTAGCGAGGCTGAGAAGACTCGGATGAATGCAAGGAGTAAAATATTGGAATCACAAATAAAGGTATATATGGAGGAGGCCGAAAACCTAAGGAACCGAAATAAGGAGCTCATGACAACTCTTCTAAGTGATCAGTCCATAGATGTGCAGGAAAGGCCGAACAAAGAAATAAAGGAGATGGAGGACAAGACAGCTAAGCATGAAGATCAGCTCAAACAGGAGCAGGCAACCATTGCTGACTGGGAAAAGAGGTACATGGAGGACATCGCAGCTCTAAGGAATAAATGGAAAAAGGCTGAGAATCGCTATCTTATGCAATGTAAAGAAGACACTGATCACCTTGATATTGTTGCTCAAGAACTTCTCAAACACAAGGACACTATTGCTAAAGCCAATGAAGAAATCAAGCAAAAAGATGAGATGATTCAGCAACTACAAAAGCAGTTAGAGCAAAAGGCGATTGAGGGGACACCAATAGTTCCAAAATCCGTAGAGGCTACTGAGGAGACTGAGGTATGTCCTCTCTCTCCCCCCTTATATCATTCGCCAATAAGGGAGGGTGATCCGAATTGAACATAATAATCGAGACATTGCAGAACTGAGCCGATCGAAAAGGGCACTACTGGTGTCCTAGCTTACTACTGAATTTGAAGATCAGATAATCCAAGTCATGAAGGAAGCTAAAATTGAGAGCAAAAACTTGGATCAAATTTTGAAGCCATTCAGTGTACCTTATGGATTACTTAAAGAACAAACGCAGATATATATAAAGACCACGACAAATAAGGATCCGAACAGCAACCTCCAATTCAGCCAAGATACATTCAGGTATACTCAAGAAGAATTCGAAAAAGATGATCCCATCTGGAGGTGCAAAGTTTTGGAAAAGAATCCTACATTGCGGGTACAGTGGGAAGCATCACCATATGTGCTTCAGGTAAACCCATCTTTTTGCCTAGTACCCCGAAGACGCTCCTGGACGCAATTTTGGGAAGGACAGTGCCAGGGAAGCATAAATAATCAATGGTTGAATTATCCGTTATTGCCTAGTCCACCACATAACTACCTACCGACGGAAGAGTATATGGTAAAGACAATGGAATTTTGGATTGCAAGATATACGACGGTACCTGATTTAGTAGTAAATATGACAAATAAAGTTTTCAGCATGCTACTAACAGTAATTAAAGTCTTTCAGCATGCAAAATATACTTTTTTGAACTTCATCGGCATTACACAAGGATCCGAAGCACGCATTTTTTATCTTTAAACTATTCCGAGATGCTTAACACTTATGGCCTATTATTCACGAGTGATGTTTTTGCCAAGCACGTACATGTAGACATTTGAAGAAGCATTTTTCATAGGCTTCTTCGAAATAGATTCAGAAATTTTTGTCAAAATGACTTCGAACCTTAATGCACGCCTGGTGGCTTATGAAACTAGTTTTTTTGCGGATCACTGACAAGCACCAGCGAATGGAGTGAAGTCAAGCCAGTGGAAAGAATTTATGATATGTCACGCTAATTTGTTCAATCAAAGAGAACAAGCAGCCATACAAATGTACTCACATCGCCACAAAAAGCCTGTCGGGGACGACAGAGTTCAGGAGGAGGGACGTGTGGAAGGGGAAGGGGAATCAAGCAAGAAGAGAAGATCAAAGTCAAAAACTGCTCAATAAAGAATGAAGATCATAAAAAAAAAGAACCACCCTCTGCCTAAAGCCCCGCAGGGGCATGCATCAGGCAACAACGCGAAACAGCCAGGTTCTGAGGAATGGAATTAAAGAACAATCAGAACCAGGACATTTCATGGGAAGGACGGACCAGGGCCAGGAAGTATCCATGAAGAAGTGCAAGACAATATTTGGCAGGTAATAATCCTTCCGCTGATAGCGTGCGTTGGCAACCAAGTAAATAGGCTTAGAGCAATACAACAGGGTCACATGTGTGAAGACAAAGACATACCAGAAGACCAAGTTAGAAAGGGGAGAGGCTGAAAGTTGAAGAGGGTGACTAAGAACACACATTCTTAGTCACTGGTGGCATGCGTGGCAGCCCGACTGAATGCAGCAACCCAGATTTGTGATGTACAGGATATCAAGGGGCAAACAGAAGCAAAGGGCATACATCGGATAAAATAACAAATTCTCTGACAGTCCTTGTTGTCGCTTCGACCACTGGGTGCGTGTATTCAGAACTCTTAAACAAGCTGAAGACAAAAGTAAAGCCTATCAAGGGACAACAGAGACAAAGAGGGGGAGAGTGTTGCAGAGCAGAGAAGCACAAAAGAAGCGCCCCAAAATTTTCAAATTAAAGGGCATAATTTTTCTTCTTCAAAGTCTTAGAGAGTTCCCTCAAGCCAAGTAAATGCACTAGAGGAGTCCTCTAGATGCATAAGTCCAACTCATTGTAACATATTCCTTGTAAATTAGTAGGAAATTTACTTTTTAGTAATAAAGTGCCGGTTTCTTGTGTGAAAGGACCAAATTTAGGGCACATGTATATAGTCACTTTGTGACTCTTGTTGAAGAATCACTCATAAATTTGACATAAAGACAGACATAAAGACGAAGAAAGACAAAGAGAAGCAGAAACAAAGCATTCAAAAAATCAAGCCTTAGTGAAGGGACAAATTCACACCTGTAATATACGGTGTAGAAACTTCCAGAAGTACGAGTTTTGAATCTAGGATAAAAATGTATATAAGAGAGTTGAGAGAGTGCATAGTAGAAGAATATAGAAGTGAGATATAGAAGACGCTAGAGATTGCGTATGTAGAGATGAATAATAGAGCCTGAACTGTCGGGTATTCATCTGAGAGAGATGGTAAGGAATAACTACTCAGAGTAGGAGAGTTTTCCATAGCTATGAGCAAAGTGAGGCCAGGCTATTTTTGTACACATCTTCTCTAATAGAAAACCCATGTTCATGTGGAAAGATCTGAGCGCGTTATTCTTGTGTGAAGAAATCTAAGTGATTTCATGTTACTGTGAAAGTTAGTTAACAGTTATAGTTTTCTCAGTAAACATTTTTTGGTACTTGTACAAGTTAGATCTCAGAACATAGAGTAAAGTTTTTCATGAGAGATGGCTCATCTTGAAGCTAATAGTCTAAACTATAAGTTGATCAAAAGATTTCTGTGAAACGGACATGTACACATAGTACTAAGTCTGACCGTAAAGAACTGATGAAGTTTTTTCTCAAACTTCAGATAGAGTTCATTCAGTGAAGGAAGCTCATGTATTACTTACTTATTTCATCAATAATTACTTGAAGTAATCATAAACAGATTTGCAGTTGATTCCAGTAAGATTTCGATAAGATTACAGTGACAGTCCGATGAAGTTCCGGTGATATTTTGGTGAGTTCAAAGCTCAGTTTTGGCACAGTTAAGTGACGGAAAGATTATTTAACTGTAAGCAAACACAGTGTAAAATTTGAATTAAATCAGTTCAGAATTGAAGCTTGAAAAGCTTTCTGTAAAGTGAATTTTCAGTTTTCACTAAAACAGTAATAAAGTTTTCATGTTGCTAAGCTACAGATGATTATAGAGGTGTTCTAACATCACTTTAGCTTAGTTCTAGTTGAGGCGTGGAAATTTTCTGCAGTCTTGTTAGTGAACAAGCTTTTGCCGCGACATCACATAACCTCAACAAAGTGGTATCAGAGCAGAAAAGGTTCTGAAGAACAGAAAGGTCCTCAAGAGTAAACGAAAGTGAAGATACAAGAGAATTTGAATAATTTTCACAAGGAAGGTGAAAGCTGAGATGATCAACGACAAATGGCATCAAGAAACGTTCCGAAGTAATTCTCAAGGGTAAAGGTTTACAAAAGGTAAAATCCTTTAACGTTATACTCACCGAAAGTAACAGAAACAAGAAGATTATGGTAGATCATATCTTTATTGACAAATTGGACAGAGATAATTATCCCGCATGGGTAATGCGCCTTACTTATGAGTAAGGACTTAATGATATGTGACATGAGAAGAAAAGAAGCCGAATTTCGAAGATGACAGTGCACCAAAGAAAGAGGAATTAGAAGCCTTGAAGCTGTGGCAGAAGAAAGATGCAACGGCAAGAGCTTATATCTACAATACCATTACAGATCATCTACTACCACACATTAGAGGTCTGGAGAAAGCGGAGGACATATGGAGTGCATTGGAAGATCATTTCCCAAACACTACCAAAGCTAGAAAGGCTAGCTTATGGTCAGAGTTTACAACGTTCAATAAAAAGCAAAGTCAAAGCATTAGTGATTATGTCACTAAGATGAAGACTTGGTAGACAGTCTTGGATCTATTGATGAAGATATCGAAGATCACAGGTTGATAGCACAAGTGCTTGCAAGACTGAGAGGAGATGAAAGGTGGAAACCTTTCGTACTCTCAACTGAACTTTCTTTAAATCATTTTGTACCAGATTTAAATCAGTTGCTTGGACTAATGTTAACGTTTGAGCAAGATTTGAAGACAGACGGAGATAAAGGACATAGTTCGGCTATGTATGCAAAGAATAAGAAGAAAGGTGATAAAGGTAAAGAAAAAGATGAAGAAGAAATGACTACTCAAGCAAATTTTGCAAGAGGAAGAGGTAACGTAAGAAGTAAAAGAGGTAAAGGAAGAGGTAATCAGACTAACAACAAGAAGGATTTGTTTGGATCTGTGGATTAAGCAATCATTTGGCTCATGATTGCTGGCATAATTCTCAAGGATTAAGTAAGAATC
Organism: Ceratopteris richardii; assembly: GCA_020310875.1. Lineage (NCBI taxonomy): Eukaryota > Viridiplantae > Streptophyta > Polypodiopsida > Polypodiales > Pteridaceae > Ceratopteris > Ceratopteris richardii. The sequence goes on from CM035444.1 coordinate 78,368,772, forward strand.
AGAACAATAACAGTAGAGGCAGAAGCGGAAGATATAAAAGAGGAAGACAAAGCCAAAGAGGCGGATATGGTAGAGGTGGAGCAAGAAGTTGGGAACATAATCAATGTCACAACACTAACTACTATAACTATGTGAATGATACGCAGAATGACGGTCATACAACGTTGATGATGAACTCAATAAGTATGTCAGAGAATGAAGACCTCAAGGTATTCTATATTGACTCTGGTTGTTCAAATCATTTTTCAGGAAATATAGAATTGTTATCAGAACTTGAAGGATGTATTTCAAATCATACAGTACAGACAGGTGATAATACAAAACATAATGTAAGGCCAATTGGAAAAGTAAAGTGTAAGAATGGAGCTGACCTACTAACAAATGTTTTGTATGTCCCAAAAATCCTGAAGAATCTGATCAGCGTGGGTCAGATAGTAGAAAAAGGTTTTCAAGTCAGGTTTACAAATGAAGGAGTATTTGTTGAAGGTCCAGAGAAAGGATACAAACAAATTGTCCATGGTAAAAAGGAAGGTAGACTTTTTACTCTTAAAGTACAAGGGAATGTTGGTCAAGCCTTGATCACACATGGTGATGAGGTATTTACAGAGTTGGACCTCTGGCATAAGAGGTTATGACATTTTAATGAAACAGGAATCAAAACTATGGTGGAGAAACAATCCGTCAGAGGATTACCAAATATGAAGAATCAACATATGATTCACAAGTGCGAAGTCTGTCAGATGGGAAAAGCCCACAGGTTACCATTTCAGAAAAATGGTTAAAAACACGATGGTGTGCTAGAGCTCATACATATAGATGTATGGGGACCGACAAAAGAAGGATCTATCAGCGACTCAAGGTATTATGTTCTTTTTATTGATGATGCAACAAGATGGATAACTCTTTATGTTTTGAAAGAGAAGTGAGAAGTATTTGGATCTTTCAGGCATTTTCATGCATATGCTGAAAGACTTACAGGACAGAAACTTAAAAGACTAAGGTCTGATGGAGGAGGAGAATATTTTTCTCGAGAGTTCAATGATTATCTGTGGAATGCAAGTATCAAAAGAGAAATAACTTGCAGGTATACACCGCAACAAAATGGAGTAGAAGAAAGAAGAAACCGAACTCTAGTTGAATTTGCAAGAGTGATGCTAAAGGAGAAGAATTGTCCAAATTATCTTTGGGCTGAGGCTATAAACACAGCAACATATCTGGTAAATAGATTACCATGTACAGTTTTAAATGGAATGACCCCTTATGAAGCTTGGTGGGCTAAGAAACCAACACTTGATCATTGTAAAGTGTTTGGATCAGTTGCTTATGCTTATGTACCATCACAACTGAGACATAAGCTTGAACCAAAAGCTGAAAAATACGTTTTCATCGATTATGATGAAAAACAGATGGGTTATAGGTTATGGAGTCCTCTAACCAAACAGTTTACTATTTCCAGAGATGTAACATTTGATGAAGGAAAGAGCTGGTATACAGATAAAGAGCATAGTGTTGAAACACTTGAAGAAGATATAAGAAGAATTGAAAAAGGTAAATCACATATGCAGGTAAATGGAGATGAAGATCATATGCAGGCAAGTACGTCCAGGATCGGATCAGGTATGAGAAATGAAGATGGACCAAGATTTGATGAAGATGTGTATTCAGATACTCATGAAGAGTTTGAACCAAGAAGGTCAAACAGAGTTAGGAAACAACCGACAAGGTATTCCTATGACACTTCTTATTTGACTCAGAAAAAGTATGCTTACTTAGTAAAGGAAGATGAAGAACCTCATAATTACAGTGAAGCAAAAAGTAAGGAACAATGGGAAGAAGCAATGAAGGAGGAGTTCAATGCGCTAGAAGAGAACAAGACTTGGGAACTTGTTCCAAAACCAAATGGTAAGAAAGTGATTGGAAATAAATGGGTTTACAAAGTTAAGAAACTTGCAGATGGAAGGATAGCCAGATACAAAGCTAGACTGGTAGTCAAAGGCTATGCTCAGACGCATGGCATAGATTATGATGAGACATTTAGTCCGGTGGCGAAGATGTCAACCATAAGGACAGTGATTGCTATAGCAGCATCAAAAGGATGGAAGCTAAGTCAACTAGATATAAAGAATGCATTTTTAAACGGATATATATCAGATGAAGTTTACATGGAACAACCTAAAGGGTTTGTAAGTTCCAGTTACCCAGATCATGTTTGCAGATTAAGAAGAGCTCTCTATGGATTGAAACAAGCTCCAAGAGCTTGGAATTATAGACTTGTGAAGTATCTCAATGACCTTGGATATCAGAGCTCATAGGCTGATGCAAGTCTACTCCTTAAGAGAACAGATGAAGGTATAATCTACATTTGTATTTATGTAGATGACATTATAATCACAGGTACCTCAGATGAAGGAATCAAGGAGGTAAAAAGATTACTTTAAAAAGAGTTCAAGATCAGTGATCTAGGAAAGTTATCATAATTTCTTGGAATGGAAGTTACATATACAGATCATGGTGTATATGTTTCACAAGAAAGGTATCTCCTAAACTTACTGAAGAAGTTTAACATGGAGAATTGCAGAGAAGCTTCAACACGGCTTGAAGTAAATCATAAACTCAGCAAATATGGTGGTGCAGAGTTTAAAGATATGAGGAAGTATCAGTCATTAGTGGGAAGCCTGATTTATGCTACGCTAACAAGACCAGATCTTAGTTATGCAGTAGGAGTTCTCTCACAGTTCATGCATTGTCCGAAGGATCAACATTGGGTTGCAGGACAAAGAGTTCTTAGATATATCAAAAGAACTATAAAAGAAGGATTACATTATCCTTTTACATCAGATATAAAGCTGAGAGCATACAGTGACTCAGACTGGGCAGGAAGTCAAGATGAAAGAAGGTCAACACATGGGTATATGATATACCTAGGAGATAAGCTTGTAAGCTGGTGTTCAAAGAAGCAACACACAGTGGCTTTATCGTCAATAGAAGCAGAATATAAAGGACTTGTGGAAGCAGCTAAAGAAGTGATATGGATGCAGACCTTGTTCAAAAGCATGGGTATTGATCAAGGTATACCTATCATACATGGAGATAATATGAGCTCGTTGTATCTTGCAGCAAATCCAGTATTTCATGCAAGAACAAAACACATAGAAATTCATTATCATTTCCTGAGGGAAAAGGTAATGGAAAAAGAGATTGAAATAGTATACATATCTACAAAAGATCAGATAGCAGATATTCTGACAAAGAGCTTGGATGGAGTAAAGACAAGCAGATTCAAAGAAATGGCAGGTATAAAAGAAAAGAAGAATATATGAAAGATCAGAGAATCCAAATTAGTGATTGAGGGGGAGCTGTTGAAGAATCACTCAGAAATTTGACATACAGATAGACATAAAGACGAAGAAAGACAAAGAGAAGCAGAAACAAAGCATTCAGAAAATCAAGCCTTAGTGAAGGGACAAATTCATGCCTGTAATATACGGTGTAGAAACTTCTAGAAGTATGAGTTTTGAATCTCCAATAAAAATGTATATAAGAGAGTTGAAAGAGTGCATAGTAGAAGAATATAGAAGTGAGATATAGAAGACGCCAGAGATTGCGTATGTAGAGATGAATAATAGAGCCTGAACTGTCGGGTATTCATCTGAGAGAGATGGTAAGGAATAACTACTCAGAGTAGGAGAGTTTTCCATAGCTATGAGCAAAGTGAGGCCAGGCTATTTTTGTACACATCTTCTCTAATAGAAAACACATGTTCATGTGGAAAGATCTGAGCGCGTTATTCTTGTGTGAAGAAATCTAAGTGATTTCATGTTACTGTGAAAGTTAGTTAACAGTTATAGTTTTCTCAGTAAACATTTTCCGGTACTTGTACAAGTTAGATCTCGCAACATAGTGAAAAGTTTTTCATGAGAGATAGCTCATCTTGAAGCTAATAGTCTCAACTATAAGTTGATCAAAAGATTTATGTGAAACGGACATGTACACATAGTACTAAGTCTGACCGTAAAGAACTGATGAAGTTTTTTCTCAAACTTCAGATAGAGTTCATTCAGTGAAGGAAGCTCATGTATTACTTACTTACTTCATCAATAATTACTTGAAGTAATCACAAACAGATTTGCAGTTGATTCTGGTAAGATTCCGGTAAGATTACGATGACAGTCGGGTGAAGTTCCAGTGATATTTTGGTGAGTTCAAAGCTCAGTTTTGGCACACTTAAGTGAGAGAAAGATTATTTAACTATAAGCGAACACAACAATGTAAAATTTGAAGTAAATCAGTTCAGAATTGAAGCTTGAAGGAAACGCAAAGCTTTTTGTAAAGTGAATTTTTAGTTTTCACTAAAACAATAGTAAAGTTTTCAGGTTGCTAAGCTACTGATGATTATAGAGGTGTTCTAACATCACTTTAGCTTAGTTCTAGTTGAGGCGTGGCAATTTTCCACAGTCTTGTTAGTGAACAAGTTTTTGCCGCGACATCACATAACCTCAACAACTCTTTGTAGAGATTTTTTGCCATTGTGAAGAAGGAGAGCTCCTGATTTTCGAATTTGCTTCTTTCTTGCAGATTTTCATCTTCTAATTGATCTTTTATGTGTGTATAATGCTTGGAATGTGTGTGTAGGACTGTTGTCTACCCATCCCCACGGTTTTTGAGCTACTGTAGTGTGTGTGTGAGGTAGGAGTTGTGGCATGAGTGTGGGTGTTTCTCGCCATTCACTATTTTGGCCATAACTTAAAGCACCGTTGTTAGAATCAAGTGAGACCACCGCCAATAGATGTATCTCGTCAAGAGCTTGGAAACAAGTCGAGTATTGACTGTATTCGGAGTTCGGAGCTAGGAGAAATCCTCGATTTACTGAAAATTATTGTAAGTGGTATCGTGGCACACACTTTCAGTATTTTAGTGAGTTTGAGAGGTGGATTAGTCTTTTCTCATGCATATAAGCTGAACCACTTCATTTTCCATCACCTCTGCACATGTTCTCATACACTTGGTTAGGTCGTTTGATCAGATTGACAAGTAAGCGTGTGTCAATTTCCCACTATACGCACTTGTGTGGCAAATGAGGTTTGGTCTCTTTGGCACAAGTCCTTAAGTCTTCTTGACTTAGGTACACAGTGATAAAATCTATTGATTTAGACAATGTGCATATACATATGTGAAGGAAGATAAGAACATGATTAAATTGATTGGTCCAAATTTATCCTTTTAAGCTCCAAAGTAGGAATATGAGAGAAATATAAAAAGAATGAATCTTTGGAAGTCGAACTCAGGAGATAGTTTTGTTTTTCAAGTTCGTTTTTCTTAAATCCCTCAAATATACCAATGAAGTTTTCACCCCCGGGGACTGTCCTTGCAGATCTTCTTTCCAGGTTGGGCGGATTGATGATTTTGGAGATTATATGAAGTGAAGAAAGTGATTGAAGATCAAAGTAAAGAGTATTACCTCCTCATGGATTTCATCTGTGGATCGCCTCTCCAAGTTCAGTCGGTTGATGATTTTAGAGAAGCTATACCCCCCATGGTTTTCTTGTGTGGAATGCCTCTCCAGGATCGTCCGGTTGATGATTTCAGAGATTATATGAAGTGAAGAAAGTGATTGAAAACTGAAGTCTGCAAAGACCAGAAGACGAAGATCGTGAGCGTCTTCTCACACTGTAGCAGGAAGTCTACGTTATATTTGGTTGATATGCACTATAGCGACAGCTTATTGTATCACCATTCCGCATTGTAGTGGTTTGTTGTATCATCGACCCGCATTGTAGCGGGAATCATTGTATCACTGAGATTTTATTGGATGACTTCAATTGCATTTACATTGTATTATTGAGCTTTGTTTGCACATCGATCCGGTGACTTCCGTGTTTTAACATGGTATCTGGATCTTTTCCTTCCCTATGCCTACGGTCTTATGCATATCACATCCGCTTGTCTCTTCCAAAGGGGTAGGGGCCTACGATGATCGCCATACCAGAGAGAGGGCGAGGCGCCCAGTGCACAGATGCCACTCACTGGACATGGGAACAGTGCACACAAGGGCCTGATCCAACCCCGCATCAGCTCTTCCCATCACCTAACCTTCTTTGATCTTCCCAACAACATCATAAGCACACATTATATAAGTCCATGAACAAGAGGAAAATTCGAATTTTGATGAAAACGCGATGAGCATAAACTTCGAGGGGTAAGATATCACAGAAACTTTTCATGATTATCACACGAGTTTCTCTCTCTTCAAAATTTGCATAAGATACGTTTTAAATGAGATTGCACGAAATTTTTTAATGATTTAACATCTTTAATCTTGATTAAGCACAACTAATTGAAATCCTTAAACGACCCTTTTTGGGCCGTTTTTTGCCCTAATAATGCGTTGGTTTAATTTCATGTTCACTTTTTGCCATATTTTGTTGCAAATGTTTAGCGATACATGATTGGAAATTTCTATAGTTTGGGCCATTTCGAGTAGTTTCGACCATTTTCTAAAAACATACCCAATGGTGATTAAGATAGTGTAAAAACTTAAGTTACGTGGAGTAGAGTTTGGCACGATAAATTATAGAGTGCCATGCCTCCGTTTAGGATAGTAAGTGGCACAAAGAGCATGAAAGCTTAACTTTGAAAAGCATGTAATGCAAGTCGAGAGTGACTACTCTAGTGACCCTCTACACGTTGAGCCTCTACCAAATGATTCCTTAGTCATTAGCCATCTTCCTCATGCTTTTCAAGTGAAACAGGAGAAGCACGTTCCATCTTCAGCATAGAATAAAAAAGAAATTATGATGCCCTTTCCAAAAGAACATAAATCGATTGATTATAACTCTCGGAATCGGACTCATTCATCAACCTCCTCTTCAATCTCTGCCATTCATAAATTGAAGGATCGCACCCTCTCTTCTGATCGTGATAGTGAGGACATTCTCAATAGAACAAAAGTCGAATGATTGTTACTAGCGTGAATGAAGGTGAATAAAATCAATTCTCATGGGAGGAATGTATGATAAGACAACCTGGAAAAGGGAAATCTCTCTTTGCTTTGTACGTAACATGCATTTTCCATGATAACCTGAGGGCGTTCCTCCATTTAAAGTTTATTGGGTAGCTATGATTGCGTGACCCCCTTGATTTTGTTTGCTATCACTGGTCGGGTCAAGAGAGCCTACTTACATACGTTGTTGTGTAATGAATGACAAATGAAAACTCATCAACAAGTTCAATTGGGTAGAACTCTTGCCTTTTCAAGCAAGGATGGGGAGCTCAACCTTGCCAATGGAGGTAGACATGTTTTGGGTCTTAGGTCATATTTATGAACTATTTTTCCTATCATCTTTCAGACATCACCATTGTCACATTTTGAGGCAGCCTTTTAAGTGTTAACCTCTGCATTGTGGGATATTGGGTCCCATAGTACTATACCACCTTCACTTGTAGAGTTGTTGTTTCAAGCAAGGGAGAGTAGGCTTTATTCAAACTTCCTTGTAAAAAAAACTCATCACAAAATCTAGGTAGCTAATACCAAACATATCTCTCATTCTCCTGCAACAAAATGGTGTGTGCATTACATGTTGAGATATTGAATAATTCCTCTTCATGGTTCACTCTAATGGTTTCAATGACAAATTTGAAGAACAAGATCTGTTGGGTGTGTAGAGAAGTGTGAGAGACACACAAGGAGCACAAACAGAGCAAGATAGATGGTTGGAATAGCTCTCTCTATTGACGATGATTAGAACTCAAGTGAGAGCTAAATAATATCCCTAAGAAGAGATTACCAACACATATAAGTGAATCATGTCTATGGTAACATGAAGAGAAATTCTCTAGCTAGCACCAGAGTAAAAATTGCCCATGTATATGGAAAAGGTTCACATCAAAGTTGTTCGAGGAGATGGTGGATACTCTGAAGAGATGAGTTGGTGTAGCAAAAATCTGCTTCACACCTGCTATAAGTGATGGTTGGAGAGTGTTTTGGGCCTCTTTAGCTAGCTAATAAGCATAAATGATCACATATGTTGCTTGGAAGATGATGCACTAATGATAGGATCCAGACATATAGGTTGGCATATGATCCAAGGTCTAGAACTTGCTATTTTGGTTGAGACACCTACTCAGAGTTTTGTACCATTCTCTGAGTACATGAGAAATTAATAAAATTCGTTTTGGGGAACTTCAATTAGCTTAACAAGCTACCAATCATGAGTGGAATCATCTAAAATGATGGACTATATGCAGATAAATATGTTTAGCAAGTTAAGCATCTATCCCGACTTTTACGGGCCTTGATAGTCACAAACCAATGAGCAATGACTGATTAATATCTAACGATCGCGAGAAGTTTTATCAATGAAACTTTGTAGAATTAAAGTAGACAGTATGCTTGAGCTATCATGCTTCAAATCAAGAGAAATGATCAAATATATAGTGAGAACTAGCTCAGACAAATTCACTGTTCTGATGAAGTGTGATGGAGATATGAGAGTAGGAAGTAATGAACATATATGAACTAAATCATATAAAAGTACAATGTCATTGGCAATAAATCATTGCTTAATGAGTGTGGAAAGAGTGAGCTACAAGGTGAGCTCCTCTTCTCAATGAAAGTACATGAATATGATCTCTGAACCTCGAGATACACGTGGGCATTTCATATCCACTTTTATAGCTTTTGTTGGAGCCAAGGATTTGAATTCAAATTCAAATCTACACCTAAAAGTGAATCCTAAAGTATAGGATTGATTCTCTCTTGACTCAACTACCAAATGATACAAGTTTATATGCTTCATAACTCCTCGTGGGTTTATTCCACTTTTACAAGGGTAATTGTAGGGCAAAGTTACAAGAGGTTGTACATATGAACCTTTCCTAGTGTAATGCCAACACATCAAGCTTATGTGAAGTGATCAAGTATCTAGGCTTGGGCTTAATTGCACCAACATCTCCCCCTTCAAGCCTAACATGCTTGATCTTCATTGTTCCTTGATCTCTTGTAGCCCAATCATTAATTTGAACTTGTTCATCTTTGTTCCATCCAATGCTTTGGTAAGTATATCTGCACATTGAAAATGAGTTGACACATAGGATATTTCTCAGCCTTAGGGTCAAGCTTGCCTCTGATTTGAGATGGGATGCGTGCATAGGTAATGCACCCAAATATTTTGCAATGATCCAATGATGGTCTCTTGCCATTCCATGCTTCATATGGTGCCATAACATCCAATGATTTGGATGGAAGCTTGTTGACCAAATAGGTAGCTATAGATAGAGCCTCTTCCCATAAATAATTAGGTAATTTTTTCTCATTTAACATAGACTAGTTGCATCAACAATTAACATGTTCCTTCTCTCTACCACTCCATTCAATTAAGGAGTATACCTGGTTGTTACTTCCCTCTTTCTTCCTCTCTCTTGTAAAAATAGATCAAACTCATGTGAAAAGTACTCACCACCTCCATCAAACCTGATTCTTTTCAAGATCCTTCCTGTTTGGTTTTCAACTAGTGCCAAATACTTCTTAAAGCATGTAAATACCTCATCCTTATGCTTCGTGAAATAGAGAATTGTCCACCTACTCTAATCATCAATAAAAGAGACATAGTACCTTGAACCTGAGATGGATGGATCTTTGCTAGGACCCCACACATCAGTGTGTACAAGCTCCAAATAATCTTCATGGATGTATCCTTTCCTGTTGAATGGCTGCCTATGAGCTTTGCCAAATTGGCAAGCTGCACATTGGTATATCATGTGTTGCTTGGCCACATTGGGAATGCCAAGCACACTTTCATCCTTGCAAATTTGCTTCAAAGTTCTCTCTCCTATGTGCCCTAGCCTCTTGTGCCATATTTCCAAATCAGATAGTTTTGATCTCTATAACTGAATAATGCTATGTTCCTTGTGTCTTCAATTTCAAAAGTAAACAATCTACTTGACTTCTCACCTTTGGCAATCCTTTTGAATCCTTGTTGGGTGTTGGAACTCAAGGTCAAGCAGCATGGAAGCACACCAGAAAAGTGGACACACAAGAAGAGGGAGCAAGTAGGGAGCTCCAAGGAGTACATGTCAAATTTTTAGAAGAAATCCCTATAAAAATAGTGATTTTCATCACTAAAAGCCATTGTAAATACCAATTTTGTAACTCCATTTTGTCTCATCCGAGGAGTCTACAAGCTTGAGGAGTATTAGAAGCATCATCCTACCAATTTGCATAATTTTTAGACTCTGTTTGAGCCCTCAAATAAGCCCTCGAACCTAATTTTTAACTAGGCCAGACACTAGGTCTGGATAGGGCCAAAACTAGTCAAAAAACTATAAAAAGAGCTAGAGAGCTCATTTTCGGGGTTAGCTTGTTAAAGAGTTAGCTGGTTGTAGATTTGAGCTTTTGTAAGAGAACTCTTTTGTAAGAAGCTTTCCATTGTTCCTCTCTTTGCTCTTACCGTCTGCACGTGTGTGTGTGTGTACGTGTGTGCATGCTAGTGTGCTTTCACTGATGCACTTGTGCCTTCACTTGCTCATGGTCTTCATACTAGTCCTCACATCTCCAAGGATTGACAAGTAAAGGAGGTGGTGCTTACGCTTGAGCTACACCAAATTTTGGCGCCGTTGTCGGGGAGAGAGCTTCGAGGAGGAGCGTTGTGATGGTAAGATCGTGGATTTGCGATGTTGGAAGATAAAAAACAATCAATTTCTTATCATTTTCTAATTTTTCTTCTCCATCTTCATCTTCATATAGTTTTTTTGTTTTTAAGTGCATTTTCACCGTTTTCATATCATTTTTCATGTGTGCGAGTGCAGGAAAGAGCTAGGAAGTGCTTGAGAGTGCATGCACTTGTGTTTTGCACGATTTTTTTCACATTTCGGTCTCGACGCTAAAATTTGAATTTCCCGTCTAAAATCTCAGAAAATCGCGACTTTCTCAAAAAATCGCGATTCTCTAGAAAATTCAAAAATTATCCCCACCTAAAATTTTGTGAGAGAATCGTGATTCTTTGGAGTTTGCATTTGGAGAAAATTGTGACTCTCTGGACTTGTGCATATAGAGAAATTCGCGATTCTCTACTAGAAATTCACGATTCTCTACTAGAAATTCGCGATTCTCTGGAGTTTGCATTTGGAGAAAATCGCAACTCTTTGGACTTGTGCATTTTGAGAAATTCGTGATTCGCTGCTAGAAATTTGTGATTTCCTAGACTTAGGCAATTTTGAGAAAATCACGATTCTATGGAAGAAAATCGCCATTCTCTGCAAGAAATTCGTGACTCTTCGGATTTGAGAAGTTCGTGATTCTTTGGGAGAAAATCAGGATTCTCAAAGAAAGTCACGATTTCCTAGACTTTGTGTTGGAGAAAATCACGATTCTCTACAAGAAAATCGCGATTCTCTGGATTTGGGCATTTTGAGAAAATTACGATTCTCTACTTGAAATTCACGATTCTCTGCTAGAAATTCGCAATTCTCTGGATCTCAGCATTTTGAGAAAATCGCGATTCTCTGCTTGAAATTCACGATTTCCTAGACTTAGGAAATTTTGAGAAAAAATCTGGAGAAAATCACGATTCTCTGCAAGAAAATCGCGATTCTCTAGATTTGGGCATTTTGAGAAAATTACAATTCTCTACTTGAAATTCACGATTCTCTGCTAGAAATTCGCAATTCTCTAGATTTCGGCATTTTGAGAAAATCGTGATTCTTTGCTTGAAATTCACGATTTCCTGGACTTTGGAAAGAACTCTTGAGAGTACTGCTGAATTGAAAGAGGTGTTCCATCATCTACGGAATTTGGAACGTAAGCTTTCATTGGTGGTGAGCTTCCTCTTTCAATAATTGGTTGAGCCTGTGGAGGTAAAGAAACTTGTGGCTTGTTCACCAACGGCTCTAATCTTTCTAGTAAACCATAGAAATGCAAATCCGATTTGATAAAGTTTGTCTGATTGAAGGATTGACTGGTCTCAAGCATAGCTTGAGCTAGTTCTACCATTTTCATGCACATTTTTGTCCATTCAATCTCTAAATCTACTCTCAGGTAACTCTTGTCTAGGTTTGCAACTGTCAGCCTTCTTGAAGTTGAGGTTGGTAGGCCTTGAACATCATGTCCAAGCCTTCTGGGGTTGGATCTGCGAGAACAAACCCTGATTGTGGTCTATTTACAATGGGTGGTGGGGTGGGATGAAGCAGTGGGGATTGAGCTTCAACATGCGAGGGGTTTTGAGATGCAGTGTCTTCTATTTTGTTTTCACTTCTTTCAAGCTTTATTCTAGTTCAAACAGCTTTCTATTCCACTTGCAATTGGCTTTCTCTCTGGTATCCTTCCATATCCTTGTTTTCCTCTTACCCTCTCTTGATTCACTTGACTATAATTGTTCAACTCGTTTATCCTGTTTTAAGGCTTGTGCTTTAGTGACTGCTTGTATAGGGGCCACATTAGCATTACTATCACTTGAATCCACCACTAAGCCTACCACATTAATGGGTGTAACCTTGGGTGCACTAGAGGGGTTTCTTGGACAATCTCTAGGGAGATGGTCTTTGCCACACTCAGGACAAAAGGCTTGTATTGTGATGGTGTATCCTTGACCCAGAGACAATGGATGGGGACATTCACGAATGAAATGGTCGCCTTGACATCTAAAACATGGTCCTCTAGGGGCATGTGGTCTCATTTGTCTCAATTGGGGCCTAGGGTTAGGATTCGTATACATGACATTGGAGTATTCCGACTCCCAATTTTGTTCCATAGGTGGTGCCTCATAGTGATAAGGATAAGTCTCACTATGCTCACATGACTCTGTGTAATAAGCTTGCGAACTATCTTCATAGGAGTAGTCAGAATTCTGAGCATGATGGTCATTTTTTGAGGCCAAAGGGGTCACTAGCACCAATGCTCTATTAGGGTTTTCCTTTGCCATTGCATACTTAACTAGGATCACGTTTGCAAGAGCTCGGAGTTGGTTTCCTAGGATCGGGTGTGGCCTATATGGTGCCTGGTATTGCTGTTGGTATTGAGGTTTTGTTGAGGCCTATAATATGGTTGTTGGTACTGATTCTGATACCTACCCTGTGGGTAAGGTTGCTGATAATTCTATCTAATAGCCTGCCTATAGTAGGGACAATCGTGAGCCGTGTGGTTTGTGTATTTTCTCTCAATAGTGCAATATAGAGCATTGATTTCCCTCATGTTCTCGTTTTGCAATGGGCATACATTAGCCATGTGATTGACTCCGCAAGTAGAACATCACTTCAATGAGGTGAACCTTGGCATTTTTCTATTTTGAACTCCTAGCTTTTTAGCAACCTGCTCAGCTACCTCATCTATCTCCGTGAGGTTCTGGAAGTGTGACTAGTAGAACTATCAAAATCCTTATAGAGTTTGGACAATCCTAACTCCTCACCCAAGCTATCTTCTATGTCAATGCACATAGGCACACACTCTTCTATGGATCTAGGATTTTTCAAGTACACATATGATCTTAACTTGCTGCTTAGTAAGCCATCTAAAAACAAGGCCACTTGTTTGGCCGGTGTGGGTAATTTCAGAACAGGGCACCTTTCTATCTTGTAGAGAATCGCGACTTTCTTCTAGAGAATCGTGATTTTTCTCAAAATAAATACAAGAGGAGAACTGGTCCAAGGAGAAGGATAATCCCCCTCCTATTCCTGAAATTGATGACCTTCATGATCAATGGAGACCAAGCAAAGGAATAAGAAGAAAGATAGATTTTGAATCTAATTCTTTACAAGAATTTCCATAATTCACAAGCCCATGGGAATCTGAATCTCTCGAGATCAGAGCGCCCACAATATTGGTAAGACATGAAGACTCAGTGGTTCCTAGGAACACACATTTCATGAAGAACACTAAGGTTCAGTGTCATCTCACTGTAGAAGAGATTCTCAAAGGAAAACCAAAGCTATGGAAGCATGTGGCGAATCAGGTTCCTAAACTTGATTCCAATGTGTCGAAAGCAAGCTCTAAGCAGAAAGTGCCAGAGATACCTCTAGATAAAATAGAAGACATGAGTGAAGGTGAAGAAGGTAATACTTATCTTCCAATCACCTATGAAGGTTACAAAACCAAAGCGATCATAGATTCAGGTGTAGGTGTTGCAATTGCAACCACCTCCTTGTGGAAGCAATGGGGCAAACCTGCATTAAGACTAACTAGAATGAACCTTCAAATGGCTGATGGCCATGTTGAAAGATCTCTAGGATTGCTAGAAGGGATCACTCTAGCCACTTGTGGTGTAGAGTTTGAACATACCTTTGCTATATGTGACTTTGGCAAAAATAACGTCTATGAGATGATCCTAGGAAGACCCTTCCTACGACAACTGCAAATAGTACAAGATTGGATTGAAGGGAGTAGATCCAAGAATATGCTCTCATAGGATCCCCATGATCACTGATGCCAAGCCCACCAAACAGAAGCCCTACACATATAATGACACTTATGCAGCTAAAATAAAAGAAGAATTTGATAGACTGATTGAAGCCGGATTCATCTATGAGATTGAGCATACTAAATGGGTGTCCCCCAATGTAGTGGTCCCAAAGAAGAATGGAAAGTTACGAGTGTGTATTAACCTTAAAAACGTTAATGCCACTACGATGAGAGATAGCTATCCGCTTCCAATCACATAACATTTACTGGAGTGTGTTGCAAGCAAGGAAGTTTATAACTTCCTTGATGGATTTTCAGGTTACAACCAAGTAGCCATTGCCCCCTGAAGATCAACACAAGATGGCTTTTGCCACAGAATGGGGAATCTTTGCATTTCGTGTGATGCCATTTTGTCTCACCAATGCACCTACAACATTCCAAAGGCTCGTGTGTCATGTCTTCAAAGAGTTCTTGCGAAAGAGCTTAGAAGTATATGTGGATGATTTATGTGCTCATTCCCAACAAAGAAGATACCACATCCCTGAGCTTAGACAGATCTTCAACAAGTGCAGATAATATCGAGTGTGTCTGAACCCAGAAAAGTGTGTGTTCATGGTACATCAAGGTAAAATCTTGGGTCACATTGTTTCTAAGAAAGGAATATCAACAGATGAGGACAAAGTCAGAGCTATAGCGGAGTTGCTGAGGCTAAGGAATGTTAAAGAGGTACAAGCATTTATGGGCCATGTGTTTATTCACATGTATGCAATCATAGCTAAACCTCTTTATGGTTTGTTGACAAATTTTGAGTGGAATGATGAATGCGAAAAATCCTTCAATGAGCTGAAGAGACATTTGTGCACTGCACCAATACTAACCACTCCTGATTGGAATAAGCCATTCCATGTCCACATGGATGCATCCAATCATGCAATAGGATGTGCATTGGCACAACCCACAGGTGAAGTAAATTTAGATTTTCCTATAGCATATGCTTGTAGACAACTAAATGCAGCCGAGTGAAACTATACAACAACGAAGAGAGAAGGCTTATGCATGGTATATGCTGTGAAGAAGTTTAGACACTACGTATTGGCCAATAAGTTCAAGTTTTGTTACTGATCATCAAGCCTTATTGTATTTGGTCAATAAACCTTGCAATACAGGACGCTTAGTAAGATGGTTCCTCTTACTAATCGAATATGATTTTAAAGTGGTTGTCAGGAAAGGTAGGACCCACCTTAGGGCAGATCACCTTTCTCGCATAACTTCAAGAGAGTCACCACAAGGAGTGTCTGATGAACTACCTGATTCTTATCTGTTCACTTTAGAAGTTGTTCCTAAATGGTAAAATAAGTTGGTACATGTCCTAACCTTCAGACTAGCAAATAAGAATGTAAAAACAAATAGAGAAGAAATTGTAAAATCACAAAGATATCAAATATTGGCTAGAAGTATGTACAAAAAAGATACAGAGGGTGTATTATCTTGTTGTGTCGAGGACGATGAACATAGTAGTTGGTTGCAACAAGCACATGAAGGATTGCTAGGAAATCATTATTCTAAACAACGAACATTGCAAAATCTAAAATGTTTAGGAGTGTATTGGCCTAGCATGGACAAAGAAATACATGAATGGATTAAGAATTGTCCAATATGTAGAGAGAGACCCCCCGTGGAGCATGCCACTCTTTATCACGTGTCGTTAATTCTAGATTGGAGTGCTCCATTGGTAGAATTTATAAAATTAGGAACCTTACCCAATGAGGCTAGTCTAGCAAGGAAACGAAGCATGGAGGAAGAGGCTCACGACTATGCTCTAGTAGGAGACGAACTATACGGAAGAGGCAAAGATGGTTACTTAAGATTGTGTATTCATGAATCAGACTACTTGAAAGTCTTAGAAACTACACATAGCAGTGTTGCAGGTGGACACTTTGGGCGTGACAGAGTAATCAAGACCATTCTATTCTTAGGACTTCGGTGGCCCACTCTTCATATGGATGCACATACCTATGTGAAGAAATGTGACACATGCCAATGTGCCCAATATCTGATGAGGAGAGATGAGATGCCCTTGAGGTCAATGATGGGAGGATGTGCATTCTCGAAGTGGGGTATAGACTTTGAAGGTCCCATTAACCCCCCAACTAGAAAATCCCATGCATAGTACATTATTGTAGCTACAAATTACCTTACAAAGTGGGTAGAAGTAAAATCCACGACAAAGAATGATGCTCAAACGATGGCTAAGTTCTTATTCGAGAATGTGTTCATGAGATATGGACTACCAATAGAGTTAGTGAGCGATAGAGGCACACACTTCTTGAATGAAGTCATCGAAAATCTTCTTCAAGAATTATTGGTGATACATAAGAAGTCTGCCCCCTATCATCCACAAGCTAATGGACAAGCTGAGAGCACAAACAAGATCCTATGTAATTTCGTGACTAAACTGCTAAATAATGTAATTTCTTGACTTAACGCTCTGATTGGGACAAACAACTTCATCTGGGCTTACCGAGTTGGCTACAAAATGGTACTCAATGCCACCCCATTTCAGATGATCTTCGGACAGAACATTGTGCTACCATTAGACTTCCTAATCCAATCTTTAAAAGTAGCATAACACCACGGGTGGACTGGACATGAGTTGTCCTCTAGGATCTTTGATCTAGAATGCTTAGGGGAGACGAGGCTACGAGTGGCAGTAGGCATCTATGTTGCAAAGAAAAGATAAAAAGCCTACCCCTACAAAACCAAAGAGCCAACCACAAGGGACACAAAATTCAAGAAACCGTCCAAACATGAAGCGGCCAAAGGTGATCAGTTCGCAGTCAAACACTCTTCTCAAATGGCTCCCCATAAGGAAGAATGATCAGTTGTCATTCAACATTCAATCGCTTACATCATATCAAGGTCCAATGGATACCTCCAACAAAGATGGCATCAACATCCGCAAGTAACATCGAAAGCCTCCACGAGCGACAACCATGTGCTCCTTTGCACAACCCTGTCTTTTCCACCATTCAGGTCATGCATTTCCCAAGTATGCATGAATATAGGGCCACCTTACACGGTCGTGCATAGACACAATTGAGAGTCCCAGGCATGAGCGCACATTGACATATGTCAACTGTTTTTATTGATACTAACCTCTTTATTCTTGTTTTATGACAGTGTTCCCAAAAAAAAAAGAGAGAGCTTATTCGTAGGTTTGGCTCATGGAACATGAATGATTCATGCTTAATTGAAGGTGGAACTGTTGATTACTGGGCATTTATCAGTTTTGATAGGAGTGTGTTTCGGCTAGTAGATGATACTAGTCCTGCCTTATCTGGTAGATGTCAAGAACTTGGCATGAACTTGGCATCCACAAATATTGTTCCCCCTTACCATGGTAGGAGAAAGGAGCTTGAAGGTCCACAACTTCAGCGATGCTTAACTACTATATGTACAAGAGCATCCAAGGAGATATCTGCAAGGGGTAGTTTTGGTACCCTCCAAACCTTGTATGCATACTGGGTGAGAAGACTCCTACTTATCGTGAGCTAAAGAGAATATGTGAAACCAATCTTGGTGCAGTTACCCACTGTTGTTGTCAAGGAATATAAAAAAATTCAATTCTCAGTATTTCGCAAATGTCTCTTTGAAGAGAGGGGACAGGACCACACACTCAAAGAATCTCATCAGTGAATCATCAACAAGGACATTCATCAACCATGGAAGATGTACCATTGGTCAATCACTATGATGGGAGTGCAACAAGAAGAGCAGACTATTGATCAATCTTTCATGGTAACAATCCTCTACTTGGGTATCACGACAACACTAATTGATTAGGAAACCTCTTCATCAGCGTACCCTTGAGCAATTCGCTCAAGACCTAATTTTTTGCACCATGTTTTTTAATGCATTCCCCAAGTAAGCATGCATAGGGCTACATTACAAGGCCATGCACAAGGCACATACTTTTTTCAACCCATGCACTAACACACTTACCCATCATTCACTATGGGTGATAAGTACTTGGCATGACTACTATGAAAATCATCTTTGGAAGATTTAGAGGACATCACGAGGATAACATCAATACCTAGGAAGTAATTCGAAGCCAAGAGTTGCTCCAAATCAACCTCCATAACCCTCTTTTGAGCAACTAGCAGTTTTTGGCATCTCACAATGACCCATTCTCACTAAAGTCCAAGGAAGAAGCACATACAAAGGATGGACACTACCTCTCAAAGCACTACATAGAACAACCCTTACAACAGGGGTCTGTCAGGGATGACATACTCGACGGGGGGGAGGGGGGGGGGGAGTGTTGGAACTCAAGGTCAAGCACCAACATGGAAGCACATCACAAAAGTGGACACACAAGAAGAGGGAGCAAGTAGGGAGCTCCAAGAAGTACATGTCAAATTTTCATAAGGAATCCCTATAAAAGTAGTGATTTTCATCACTAAAATCCATTGTAAATACCATTTCATATTTTTGTAACTCCATTTTGTCCAAGCCAAGGAGTCCTCAAGCTTGAGGAGTATTAGAAGTATCATCCTACCAATTTTCATAATTTGTAAACTCCATTTGAGCCCTCAAATAAGCCCTGGAACATAATTTTTAACTAGGCCAGACACTAGATCTGGACACGACCAAAACTAGTCAAAAAACTATAAAAAGATCTAGAGAGCTCATTTTTGGGGTTAGCTTGTTAGAGAGTTAGCTGGTTTTAGATTTGAGCTTTTGTAAGAGAACTCTTTTGTAAGAAGCTTTCCATTGTTCCTCTCTTTGCTCTTACCATGTGCACGTGTGTGTGTATGTGTGTGCATGCTAGTGTGCTTTCACCACGCACTTGTGCCTTCACTTGTTCATGGTCTTCATACCAGTCCTCACGTCTCCACGGATTGACAAGTAAAGGAGGTGGTGCTTACTCTTGAGCTACATTGGGGGTATTCCACATATGCTCCATGCTTAGTGAACCTGACTTGTAGGCCTTTCTCTACAATCTACCCAACACTAATTAGGTTTTTTGTTATAGTAGGTACATATATAACTTTGCTCAAAAGGTTCATACTACAATGAGATGTTTTTACATTTCCAATTTGCTTGATTGAATGCTTAGTGTCATCACCTGTTTGTACCTCATGCTTCCCCTTGGGTTCTTCAAGATCAGATAATAGAGCTACATTTCTTGCCACATGATTGGAACAACATGAGTCAATGTAGAAAAGATGCTCATCATCTTTACCTTGCTTGGATGTCATGTTCATGATGAGAAGAGAGTCTTCTTGATCTTCAGTATAGTCGTTGAAGTCCCTTCTTCCTCTAAAGCCTCTTGATAGTTGTTATTGGTGTAGACTTGATTGTAATTATGGTTATAGTTGCCTCCACCATTGTTGTACCTGCCTCTAGCTTGTCCATAGCTTCCTCTATGGAAGCCTCTTCCCCTTTGGTTCCTTGTATTTTTGTAGCATTCGTTTGTAGTGTGGTTGTTGAGACCACATATACTGCATCGTGAATTGTTGTAGGGTCTCCCCCTACCTTGCTTACCTCCTCTGCCCCTACCTCTAGCACCTCTTCCTCTTCTTGCATAATTAGCTTGAGAGGTACTAGCCTCTTCATCTTGTTTCTTATCTTTACCTTTATCCTTAGCTTTATTCATATTGTATAAAGGGCACAAGATTGGTTACCTCTTGAGTTTTCACCATTTATATTGAGCTTTGTCTCATGGGTGAAGAGTTGTCCCATCAAGCTGTTGAGATCAGGTGCTTGCATATCCATGTAGAGGTCCATAGTTGTGGTGAAGGACTCCCACTTGTCACAAGTGAAGGACTCCCACTTGTCCCACATTGTGATGATCTACCTCACAATGTGCTCTTCCTCTATCTCTTCTCCAATGCTTGCTAGCTGGTCTGCAACATCTTTCATTTTCGTTACATAATCAGCCACTCCTTGCTTTGGTTGTTTTTTGAGGGTTGTGAATTCCATCCACAACTGATTCTTCCTAGCTCTTGTGTTGGAAGCGAAGTATGATGAAAGCACTTCCCAAGTCTCTTGGGAGGTCTTACAATTTATAACATATGGTAACAAGAAATCAAAGATTGAGTTTAATAGGTATGACCTGGCAAGAGCATCCTTTGCACACCATCTGGTTAGCCTCTCTTGATCTTCCTTTGTTGGTTGATGCTTACTCCTCAAGATTGGCATGTCTTCATCTCCTGAGATGTGTCCATATAAGCTTCTCCCTTGAAGGTATGCTTGCATCCTTAGAGACCATGTTGAGTAGTTGTTCCTGTCCAATTTGTCAATGAAAGAGGGAAATCCATCTCCCATCTTGATTGTAATTGCTCTGAAACCACTGTTCGAGGAGATGGTGGATACTCACAAGACATGAGTTGGTGTAGCTAAAACCTGCTTCACACCTATTATAAGTGATGGCTCGAGAGTGTTGTGGACCTCTTTAGCTAGCTACTAAGCATAAATGATCACATATGTTGCTTGGAAGATGATGCACTAATGATAGGATCAAGACAAATAGGTTGGCACATGATCCAAGGTCTAGAACTTGCTATTTGGGTTGAGACACCTACTTAGAGTTTTATACCATTCTCTCAGTACAATAGCAATTAATAAAATTCCTTTTGAGGAACTTCAATTACATTAACAAGCTACCAATCATGAGTAGAATCATCTAAAATTATGTACTATATGTAGAGAAATATGTTTAGAAAGTTAAGCATCTATCTTGACTTTTACGGGCCTTGACAATCACAGACCAGTGAACAATGATTGATTAATATCTAATGATTGCGAGAAGTGTTATCAATGAAACTTTTTAGGATTAATATAGATAGTATGCTTGAGCTATCATGCTTTAAATCAAGAGAAATGATCAATTATACAGTGAGAACCAGCTCAGACAAATTTACTATTTTGATGAAGTGTAATAGAGATATGAGAGTAGGAAGTAATGAACATATATGAATTAAATAATGTAAAATTACAGTGTCATTGGCAATAAATCATTGCTCAATGAGTGTGGAAAGAGTGAGCTATGAGGTGAGCTCCTGTTCTCAATGAAAGTACATGAATATGATCTGTAAACCTCGAGATACACATGGGCATTTCATATCCTCTTTTATAGCTTTTGTTGGAGCCAAGGATTTGAATTCAAATTCAAATCTACACATAAAGTGAATCCCAAAGTATAGTATTGATTCTCTCTTGACTCAACTACCAAATGATACGAGATTATATGCGTCCTAACTCCTCGTGGGTTTATTCCACTTTTACAAGGGTAATTGTAAGGCCTTTTACAAGAGGTTGTACATATGAAACTTTCCTCATGTAATGCCAATACATCAAGCTTATGTGAAGTGATCAAGTATGTAGGCTTGGGCTTAATTGAACCAACAAAAGCTACTTGAGGAACACATAAGTTCCACAAACGACCATGGAGCAAATGATGTGAGTACATCCAAGGAGTGACATATTAGGCCCACTAGGCAATACACCTAAAGCTTTGCAAAAAGCTTCAAACTTTTCTCTGGACAACCTTTGGTGAATATTTCTACCACATTATATTGTGTAGGCACATATACTTAATAAATATCTTATGCATGAAGGTTCTCTCTCACATAGTGATAATGCACCTCAATATGTTCAGCATGTGCATGAAACACTGGTTTTCATATAGCAACCAATGCACTCTGACTATTAGTGAGAATATGCAAAGTAGCATCAATCTCCATGTAAAGATCTATCAATAGGCATCTCAGCCATATACACTCCACTATAGCTGTGAAAACTGCCCTGTACTTACCTTCACAACTGGAAGTCACCACTATAGTTTGCTTCCTACTCAACCAAGATATGTAGAGATATCTAAGGAAAACGTATTTACTACTAGTGGACACACAAGTATCATAACAACGAGCCCAATCACTTTATGTAAAAGCATGCAAGCATGGCTAAATATCTCTACCATAAATAAGACCCAAACTCAAAGTGTCTTTGAGATATCTAGACACATGTTTTATGACTTGTTAACGCTTAGTGCCAGGACTATGCATGAATCAAATCAACTCAGAGACTGCATACTATATATTCAGCCTTGTGTTGCATGCATATATAAGACATCCAACAACTTGTTGATAAAGAGAAGTGTCAATTGCATCAGTGGAATCGTCAACTGAGAACCTAAACCCAGTCTCCATTGATGTGGAAACCGGCTTTCAATCTTGAAATTCAAAATGGTGGAGTGGTTTTTCAACATACTTTGCTTAATGAATAACATTTCCCCCGTCAATGGATACAAAGTGGATGCAAAGATAGTAGCTCAAAAGACCAAGATAAGTGACATCAAAAGTATGCTACAAATTAGCCATAAGAATGTCAAGTTTTGCATCACATGAGCTAGCCAAGACTATGTCATCAAAATAGAGAACAAGCATTGTAAGATCACCCCCATCTTTCCATACATAGAGTGTGCTTTCAATTGGACTACATGTAAAGATAAGAGCAATCAATTGCTTATGGATTTTGTCATATGATGCACATAGAACTTGCTTGAGAGCATACAAGACTTTATGTAAGCAAAAAGCCATATGCTCTTTCCCTTTCATGGAAACTCTGGGAGGTTGCTTCACTTAAAACTCTTCTTTCAAATCACCATTCAAGAAAGTTGTTTTATGTCCAACTGATGTATGTTCCAACCTTGTTGGGTAGCCAATGCAACCATAGTGCAAATGGTAGTCCTGTGTGAAGTAGCTGCAAAGGTTTCCTCATAGTCAATGCCATATTTTTGCACATATCCTTTGGCAAACAATCTAGCTTTGTAGCGATCAATGCTACCATCTTCTTTTCTTTTAATCTTTTAAACCCACTTTGTACCAATGGTATTTTTTCCTTTTTGTAATGCGCATAACTCCACAGTACCACTCCTATGTATAGAATCAATTTTGATTGCATAGCACTCATTGAATATGGATTTCATCACATGCATCTTTAAAATTACATGGCTCTTCATCACATATTGTTGCAGTAAGAGAAAAGTCCATAAAGTTACTTGATGCATTGTGAGAGCTTGATCTTGTTCTGCCAAGTAAAGGTGCACTCAATTTGTTTTCCTACAAAGTTTATTCCAGCCACTTTGCAATAGTTTGTGAACTCTTGATAGACATGAGTTCATTATGTAATACATTATCAATATGTATATCATGCATTGGATTAATTTTGTGCTCACTTTTAGCCATATTTTGTCACAAATGTTTAGCCATATATGGCTCGAAATTTCCATTACTTTTGACCATTTCTTGCTAAAATGTTTCAACCATGTTTGCCTAGAAATTCTCTATATTTTCAGCTCTATTTTTCTAGAATTGTTCAGACCTTTGAGCCTCAATTCATTAGTGTACATGGCCATAGTCAAGCATACCGATTTGGAACAAAGGCATGAGTGTATCAAACACATCTTGTGAGCTAACTATTGGCTGCTTATTGCATTCAAGTAGATGGAAAACTGAATTTTTAGCAAATACCACATTTTGACTCACAATAATTGTGTTCGTCAATGGATGGTACAAATTATATCCCTTACTTCAACACTATAACCAAAAAATATAAAGTTCTTTGCCTTTTCATCAAGTTTGTGAAGTTTTTGTGATGGTAGCCCTTTGAGCCTCAATTGGATAGTGTACATGGCCATAGTCAAACATATCAATTCGAAACAAAGGCATGTGTGTATCGAACATATCTTGTGAGCTAAGTGTTGGCTGCTTTTTGCATGCAAGTAGAGGAAAAACTCAATTTTTAGCAAATACCACATCTTGACTCATAATAATTGTATTCATCAATGGATGGTACAAATGATATCCCTTACTTTCAGCACTATAACCAAAAAATATACATTTCTTTGCCTTTTCATCAAGTTTATGACGTTGTTGTGATGGCACAAGAGCATATGTCAAACAAGCAAACATGCACATATGAGTAACAATAGGTTTATTTCCATTCCAAGCCTCATAAAGAGTGATAACTCTCAATGCTTTTGTAGGGTAGAAATTCAACATTAAGTTTGCACACATGACCACTTCCATCCAAAACCTGTCAGGAAGGTGCTTTCCTTTAACCATACATCGTGCCATTTCAAGGAGTGTTCTAGTTTTACATTGGGAAACACCATTTTGGTGAGGTGTATATGGCATCATACATTGGTGTGAAATTCGTCTTTCGTGAAGAAAAGGATTAAAATCATGTGACATGTATTCACCACCATGATCTATGCATAGAGTCAAAATCTTATTTAAAGAAAAATTTTCAACCATGGCTAAAAATGCTTTGAAGCAAGAAAATACCTCATTCTTTTCTTTCATAGGATACACCCATGTGTGACAAGTAGCATCATCAATGAAAGTAAAAAAATATACATGATGCCCAAAAGATTCATTCTTGAGGGGACCACATACATCACTATGAACAAGTTGCAATTTTCTTATACTGTGTGTATGACTATTCTTTTGGAAAAGAAGCACGATGCATTTTTCCAAGAATGTAACCTTCACACGCATGCTTTTCAATGGGCTCAAGTGTTGGCAAACCAATAAGCATGTCCTTCTTTTGCAAGTAGAGCAAACTATTAAAGCTCAAGTGACCAAAATGATCATTCCAAAGCTCCATTTCAGCAATGGAAGAAGTATGAGAAATCAAGGC
This sequence comes from Ceratopteris richardii, assembly GCA_020310875.1. Taxonomy (NCBI): domain Eukaryota; kingdom Viridiplantae; phylum Streptophyta; class Polypodiopsida; order Polypodiales; family Pteridaceae; genus Ceratopteris; species Ceratopteris richardii. The sequence continues at coordinate 78,393,868 of CM035444.1, forward strand.
ATTTGATGCAGCACTCTTATCTATCCAAGTGATACAAACCATTGCATAATGTACCAGACATCACGATAATGTCGCCATTGCTAAAATCATGAACCATACACTTATCATCAACAAAGTGTACATGAAGTCCAACTTTGGCAATCAACGGAATTGAAATTAAGTTCTTCTTGATACCCGATACATACAATGCAGTTTTCAAGAGAATCACATCTCTAGTTGTAGCCTTAGGCTCAATTTCTCCTAGTCCAATGATAGGATAAGAGGTATTGTTTGCATGCACCACATTTTCTCCTTTGGGTTCATCTTTTGAAGAGACAAAAAAACTTTTTGCATGAAATTATGTGCTTTGAAGCACCACTATCAAAGAACCAATCCAAATCAGCCTCACTCACAACCATACATATAGAATGCGATGATGCATCATAATGACATGTAACAACACATGTCCAAAAATCTTGAGCCATGTTGGCTTCATCATTCTTTGCATTTGAAGAATTTTTAGCAATAGACATGCCATATTCCTTCTTCTTTTCATTAAGCTTAGCAAGCTTTCTACACTCATCAATAGTATGAATAGCCTTCCGGTAATAATTGCACCTCTTCTTCTTTTTCAAATCAGCATCATTAGAAGAATGAGTGGAAGAGGAAAGTTGAAGCTTTGGTTTTTATGAACGCAAAGCTGAACTATACTTTCTTTTCCCTTTTTGTGAGATAGCAAGTGCTTGCATTCCCTCAATCAAAGCACTCTTATTCACTCTAGATTGTTCTTCTTGCAAAAGAAGAGAGACAACCTCATAAAATGTATACATATTGGGATTCTCTTTTGCAACAAAATGGAGTGTAGTGGCAAAGATTTGAAAAGATTTTGGTAATCCTTTCAACAATGTAGAGATGAATGATGCATCCGAAATAATCTCATCAATGTTTTCCAATTGCTCTTTCAATTCCTTGATGAGTATATCATACACATCCACAGACTCACTTTCAGCCATACATACATCCTCAAGTTTCTTTCTCAAGTATGAAACATGTGCTTCATAATGCACAACATAAAAAGAAGCAAGAGTGTCCCATGCCTTTCTGGATGTAGAACATGATTGAATGTATGAAACTATATGATTCTTCACAGAAAGCGCAATTAATGCATGAGCTTGAGCATCTTTTCCATCCCATCTAAGTTGCTTCTTGATAGGTGGATAAGGAGTAAAAAGTTATTTGTGTCATTGAAAAAGAGTCTCATTATCATCGGGTTCTATTTTTGAGGAAGCAACAACCCATGGATCTACCAAAGATGGGCTTGATGGTTAATAAGGCAACTAAGGCCATCGATGGCAATAACAAAGAGAAGTGGAGCCGACGGGAAGCCTTGTCTAATAGAGTGCTTTTATATGATCTTCTAAGAGAGCTAGTCATTGATATTTGTCTGTGCCAAGGCATTTTCCATAAGTGTTCCGACCAGCTTGATGAAATTTGGCCCACAACTGAGATCTTTCAGGCATTGGAGAATGAAGTGCCACTCTAAAGGATTGTGGACTTTGTCGAAATTGATCTTGATGAAGAGGACATTTTTATAAGACTTGTTAGCAAATTCAAGGCCTCCCCACATATCGATAATGGCCTCCAAGATGGATCTACCCTTTATGAATCTTTTTTTATCCTCATTGATCCATGAGCAAAGATGGCATGCAATATGATTAGCTAAGACCTTCCCAGAGATCTTGTAGCCAGTTTGCAACATAATGATCAGTCATCAATTTTCAATCTTGTTTTTTCTATCTTTTCTGTGAATTAGCGTAATCACACCTTCATTGAGAGAATTCGTCAAAGCACTGAAGTGTAGGGCTTCTTGCTAGACTAGGTAAAGTAGGTTCAAAAAAGCATTCTTAAATGCCTTGAAGGAATCATTAGTGAGACCATCCAAACTAAGGCTTTTACCATTGGGAAGAGAATAAATAGCTTCAACAATCTTTGTGTTAGTGATAGGGGACTCTAGGAGATGCAACATATTTTTTCGGAATTCTTTTGGTTCTAATTTAGAGATGGCGACCATGTGATTGCGTCTTTGAGAACAAAGTAGAGTGGACACTCTTAGGAGTTGAGTGGAGTGGTTGGCAATTAGTTCCATATTCTCTTCATTGATAGTGCATCCCACTCTGTTTTTGTCAATCATGTATGGTACTTTTTCCATGTGTTGACTCTTCTTCAAGATTTTAGACATTTCTTTAATCATTCTATTTATTTTATTTTCCCTGCCCACCATCCTTCATCATTGAAGTGAACTATCGTCCATGCCTTTCAAATGAACAAAAGTGCGTACACTCTGATTCGCATGGACTGAAACCGATATGGGGAGAGAGAGATAGAGAGAGAGAGTTGATTCTCAAGTACATTAAGAGCATCTTTTTGTAGCATTTTATCAAAGGGTGCGACCAAAATCGTCAGCATGATGCCGTGTGATTGTACCATTCATCCTTCTTCCTTGAGCGTTGTAAGGAAGTCATACAAAACCAGCACGATTCCAGTCTCATGGGAGGAGTCTCTGATAAGTCAATCATTGACTTGTAAATGGGGAGGAGGAAGAGAATTCTTCTTTTCAACATTAAAGACATCTTTTCTTTCGTAGCATTTTATCAAAAGTTGTATACAACATTGACATCGTGATGCCGTGTGATTTTTTTATTATAGCATTTGTACTTGTCTCTTGAACGTAGTAAGGAAGTCATATAACACGAGTACTAATGAAGGTCTCTAAAATCAAGTCTCATGGAAGTCTATGATAAGTCAATCTAAAATAGGAAAATCTCCCATTTGCTCCATACTTCAAATGCATTTTTTCCATAATAACATGAGTGCACTTAGATAAGCTACTTTGTAATGGACGCAAATACAAAATCTTCAACAAGGCATAAAGGACATTTTGGAGCAAGAATTTGTCTTCAAGAAAATTTCCTTATTAGACCTGTATTAATTAGTTATTAAATTTTGAAAGAACCTATTTAATAGAATTTTTTTTGTTATTTAATCAGCTCGACCTTTTTTCATTGTTATATTAAAATTTTGAATCTTTCTCATACATATTAACAAATTATCCTTCAAATGCTACTTTAGTTCTTTTATTTTGTTCAATTGTCAATTTTTCAAGATCTACAATAAAAGCATTCAAGAGGAATCAATCAAAGTCTCATGTTGTGTCTGTGCATGTTAGGTTGTTTGATTGGGACTTTTGCCTCTTGAGACAGGGGTGAGAGTTCAACCCCTCTCTATGGAAGGATGATTTAGGGCCCTAGGCCAGTGTATTGCCTTCAGGCATAGTTAAAACTAGTTGCCTTTGGGAAGTCTTTTCCAAGTGTCACCTTGGGGCAATCTAACCTTTGTTTCATCGGATACGGAAGATCGTATGGGTACTATGGCCCTTCACTTTTCAGAGTCATTTTTTCAATCAATTCAAGCATAGGCAGATTAAGCTTCGTCCGAATTTCCTCTTTTAAAAAAAAATTATTGTGTTGTAATTAAGAGTGCATTGCATTGGATTAGGTTCAGGGTTCAATATCCGCACACAGGTTCGACGTGAACGCTTCAATGTGAAGGATAAAAGAGGTTACTGAATGCGTGTGTTGCTTTTCCAAATTTCAAACGTGGAGGGAAAATAGAAGAACAAACTCTGTAAAAGATTTACTTTAAAAAATGTATCCTAATGTAATTAAGCTTTTTTAAAAAAGAATTAATGCAACGGGTTTAGAACGACGAAGGTGACGAGGAAGCAAGGCTGTAGGATTTAGCATAAGAGACAGTTGAGTGATGAAAGAGGTAATGACGACACAGGATTGCAAGCTCCTGAAAGCTTTTCGTTGAGCAGTGAATGAAGCAAGCATGCAGGTTGAAGTGGCGACGAAGCTGATCAGAATGGTAACAATAAACTAGGATCGGAAGGCGCTTAGTACCTTATTGACGGCGTGAGAAGCCTGCAGTGTCGTAATTTTGAGTCAGTAGCGAGGTAGTGTTTGGAATGGCTTTGAAGTATTCGTGTCTGCATCCAGCAAGGATTCGCGAAAGGGTGGTGCAATGATTCAGGAAATTGTAGTGTACAGATTCACGAAGGTGAGGCGGAGGATAGAGTCACCGCCCAAGAGCGTTTCATGACATTTTGGGCGCCTTTAGGTGCAGGTCTAGAGGCGAGCTACAGAGGCTGCCCACCTGTGTGTGTGAGTATGTGCGTGTGCGTGTGTGTGTGTGTGTTTTGCGTGCCACCATTCAAGTAGTTTGTGCGCTGTTCTTTCCGAGCAGACGTGTATGGGCGGCATCGCTATTAGCTAACCTTAGAGTCATGTAGCGTTTCATGACATTTTGGGCGCCTTCAGCTGCACGTCTAGAGGCCACCTACGGAGGCTTCGGACCTCTGCGTTTTTTCTTTTTGCGTGCCACCACTTCAAGTAGCTTGCGCGCTGTTCTTTCCGAAGAGACGTGCATAGACAGCATGATTGACGTGGGCGGCATGTGGGTACATCCTCGTGGTGCAACCTTTCTTTTAGTGGTAGCTTTGAGACCCTGGTTGGAGCTGCGCTAGAATTGGATATGGAGATCCAAATCTCGAGCCAAGTTTGGCAAAGCAGTTTTCCAATCTACGCAATCTATGATTTTCTTCCGGTGGTGAGCTTACATGATTTCCGCTTTAAAGTTGGGCACTCCGTTGAGTGTTCTATTCTATCATGTTGGGCTCATTTCGTGGGCCTTTCGATTCTCCATGGTGGGCGAGTCATTCGGTTGGGGTTTGCTTCCATCCAGGATCTCCTCTCCTAACTTGCCGTTCAAGTTATCTTTTTCCTTTTAACAAGAAAGCTGTTAATTAAAAAGAAGAAAAATACTCAGAGAGGTAGATAGATAGAGGTAGAAAGACGGCTGATAATCTTGGTATTCCCTTCATGAGGGATCCATTTGCTTCTGAGTTTGTCTTTCTCAAGTAGGAACAACCTCTCATGTTTACAAGGGGAGAGCTATTATAACTCTTGATTCTTCTTCTATGTAGGAAGCCTACAAAGATCCCTACGGACCACTCCTTGGGGCATCCATTGAATTTCCCCATGAATCTTTCTTTCCATATTTTCCAAAGGGCTTTGCCCCTATCGATAATCTAGAGGGAGGCAAAGGAATCAATCACCTCACCAAGTAATCTCTAGTTGATGGGTGATTGCATAACAATCTGATGCAAAAGAAGCATTATGAGAGTTTAAAAGAGTACAATATGACAAAGGTGGGTCTAAGTTGCTATCTCTAAAAGTCAGCACCAACCATTCATGCATGGTTTTTGGTTATTCTATGTCAACTCTCTTATCAACGAATGCATCATGTAAATCTACATCAGAAGTAGAATGATGTGCATCATCATTTGAAACTTGTAAAGGCTAAGTAATTGCCTCACTAGGACTAGCACTTGACATGAAGATGCAATTTGGCCCTTAGTAAGGGCTCAATTGAACCCTTAGTACATGAAAGTAAGGGCTCAATTGCATCTTCCATAGAAAAAAATCATGGGTAACCACAATGTGTTCACTATGTTGATGATATAAATGATAGCCTTTGCTTTCATAGTTGTATCCAACAAAATACATTTTAGAACCTTATCATCCAATTTTTTGCATTGTTTTTCAAGCACGAATGCATATGGCTGATAATAAAAAACACATAGATAAGAAATAGATAGCTTTCTATCCTGGCAAGCCTCATATGGAGTGATAGAATACAATGCTTTGGTGGAACACTTGTTGAGTACATATGCTACACACATAGCAGCTGCAAGCCAAAAGCTATGTGGTAAAGCCTAACTTTGGACCATACACCTTGCCATTTCCATGAGAGACTTGTTCTTCCTCTCAAAATCCATTTTTTTGAGGTGTATACCACATTGTACATTGATGTTTCATCCCACACTCAACCAAAAGTGCATTAAACTCAGAAAGCATATGCTCCCCCCTCGATCACAATGGAGGATGCACATTTTACATATTGGTAGATTTTCAGTCATAACCAATAATTGTTCAAAGAATGTAAACAGTATGTCCCAAATGAAGATGTTTGCATAGCACCATCGATATCACTTTGAACAAGCTACAATTTATGTGTAACTCTGACAAAACCATGTATAGAGAAGGCGAATCATTCAATTTTACCCAAAACACTACCCTCATGGACATATTAAGAAGGTGTCTCAAGTTTAGGAAAACAAGAAACCATTTTAGATTTTTATAGATGAAGCAAACTAGAAAAACCTAGATGAAGAAATCTTGCATGCCAAAGCTTTACATATGAAATAGCTTGAGAATCATGAACTGTGCATGTTGAATCATTCTCAAATTTTGCATAATCTATGAGCTCATATATCCTATCCAATAAAATGCAAAGCAAATGATAACATAACCATTTGAGAGATCATGATATGTACATCTATCATGAAGACCTTGCTCAAGCCCAAGGGATTCAAGGGGCTTGAGCATTCTCAATGTTGTGAGCATGGAAAATGTGTTTGCTCCAAAATAATGATCAAAGCATGGGTCAAAGAAGTGAATCCTAATTTAAGATCATCTTTGAAACTAGCCAATTCTTGACACTTTATATGCCCCTAAATGGAACATTTATGTCAGAATATGCATCTTTTTTATCCTATTTATCTTATCATCCCCAAAGGTTTGTATTTGTTCATATCCATGTGAAAATACTCAAACAAGATGAAGGTCCACTGTTTGATTAACCACGGCTAGAAGTGGGTAGCTAGCATAAGATAGAACAATTCTATCTGGTTCTTGATCATCGGTATATGGGAAGTGTTGATATATTTAGGTAGTGATGTGTGTGAACACAGTAGGATCACCTAGGCACTTCTTTTCCTCTTTAGGAGCTTAATTCCCTCGGCTTGTATATATGCCTATAACCCTAAGAGGTCACTTATCTTTGTACATTCTCTTGGTAATAAATTCAGTATTGTATGTTGTGCTCCAAGCTTCTTCTTCCTTGTGTTGTTCATGTGGTTTCATAGACCTCAAACTCCAACAATTGGTATCAGAGCACGTCGTCACTTCATCTAGGGCATCATCGACACCCCTCCGGTCACAGTCTTAGAATTGCATGAAAATTGGTGAACATTTAGGACGATTAATAGTTAAAAACTGCTTATGTAGGCCATTTCATGTTTTTATATCAAAGATGTATACAGGTTTCCATTGGCCAGTATTAGCAGCTCAAAGTTTGCTACAAGTTTAGTAGAACTCAACAAGGTAGTTATGTTCAACTTTTTGATATAGCATCATTTTTTTGCATCAATGTATTTTAGTCAGTGGTCATGGCTGAAAGCATTGATGTATTTTGTATGTTGGTTATTGAGGATAAGTTGGATGGTACCAATTACCCTATGGGCTTATATGATGTGTCATGTATTGGTTGCAAAAGGACTATGGAATATTGTGCAAGATGTTGAAAGACATTTTATTACACCTACAAATACAGTTACTGAAGCTGATGCAAATGGCATTGAAGGTATTGATATTCATTAGATTCCTATTCGTGATGTGGTTCCAACTACACCTATTGCAGAGAAACTTCCTTCGAATGGTAGAAATGCTCAGACACATGCATTGATAGCCTTGTCTGTCAAATGTGTCATTATTCCTCACATTCACTCTTGCAAAATAGCAAAGGATGCTTGGGATACACTTACCACTTTATCCTAGGGAAGGAATGAGGATCATGTTGCTTACCTCCGAAAATAATTGGAGAGTGAGCACATGAATGAAGGAGATTACATGGACATTTTCTTGACAAAGATCAAAGATTTGAAGGAGGAGGTGATTTCTGTTGATGAAGTCTTGCCTAGCAGTTCACTTGTGTAGGCTATTCTCAATGGTCTTCCAGATTCCTATCAAAGTTTTGTATCTACTCTTAGATTGATGATGAAGGCAATCCAAATGTCTAAACATTTGAGGAGTTAGTCTTTGCTCTATTGTAGGAAGATCATTCTAGGAAGAATAGGTCCATTATGCATGTTGTAGATCAAGCTTTTTGGGCTAGTCAGAAGGGCAAAGATAAATGGAGCTCTTCTACTAGTAAGAAAAAATCTCCTAATTTTACATAATCAAAGAAGGATGACAGAGAGGAGACAAAAACAAAAAAAATAGAATTTGTTTTGCAAATAATGTAAATGAAATGTTCATGTCATAAAGAGTTGTCAAAATTGGCTGCAAAAGAGGTGAAGAGGAAAGAGATTCCAATGGTTGTTGCAGAGGCCTATACACCCAAAACGGAGTCTAATAATCTTGTGCAGAATGAAGAATGGTCATTTACTACTATTTGTAGTTATGAGACATCTTCTCATATACAGTGTATGTTTGCAATAGACTCACATGTTTGGTACTTTGATAGTGGGGCAACCAAACATATTACCTCGTAGTGTAGTTTCTTCACTTCACTTGAGCCTGCCCCTAGAGGGAATACTGTCACGTGTGCCAAGAACTCTTGCTATCTTGTCATGGGAGTTGGTAAGATAATTTTGACTATTATTAATGGTAGTTCTTTTACATTGTCAGATGCTTTATTTATGCCACAGATCAAGAAAAATCTCTTATCAATTTCAACATCATCCAAGATTAGCTTGGTTGTGAAAGTTGTTGATGATCGATGTACAATTCATGATCTATCAAATGGCGACACCATTATTGCTTCTAGCATTTTATGTCATGGGCTATATAGATTATGCAAAATATGTGAATGATTTAGCATGTGCAGTTCAAAATTCTTAGGCTATGTTAGATGCAGAGCTTTGGCATGCATGCTTTGTTCAACTGAATTCTGCTAGTTTGTTATGCCTACAAAAATCTAAAATGGTTTCCTCTCTGCCCAAACTTGAGGCACCTGGTAAACATGTCTTTGGAGGTTGTATTTTGGGCAAAATATAGCATTCCTCCTTCCCAAAAGATGGTTCAGTTTGAGCTACTTAGAAATCGCAACTTCTTCACAATGATGTCTTTGGTCCTATGCAAACACCTTCTTTTGGGAACTACCTTTACTTCGTGACTTTCATTGATGATTTTTCTAGGCATGCATGGGTATATCCACAGAAAGAAAAGTCCGATGTGTTTCCGTGCTTCAAACAGTTTTGGGTTTTGGTTGAAAATTTGTCAACATGTAAAATGGGCACCCTCCATTCTAATGGGAGAAATATATGTCTTCTGACTTTAATGCGTTTCTGGCTGAATGTGGGATAAAACATGAGAGTAGAATGCCATATACGCCTCAACAAAATGGAGGTGTTGAAAGGAAGAACAAGTCACTCATGGAGATGGCGAGGTGTATGGTTAGGAGTCAGTCTTTACCACATAGTTTCTGGCTTGAGGTTGTTATGTGTGCAGTATATGTACTTAATAGGTGTCCCACTAAAGCATTACAATTTGTCGTTTCATATGAGGCTTGGCATGGTCGCAAGCCATGTGTTACTCACTTGTGTGTCTTTGGTTGTCTGGCATAGTTGTCTATCGTGATAGATAGAGGTCATTGTCTCGGGCCACACACATGCTTTTTTCATACATGATGATGTTACTAGTGTTGCTGATGATGTCAATGTCTATAGAAAAGACTCCAAAAACACTAAAAAACAATGATCACACAATCTCTCTCTCATTCTCTCTACATGTGAAATGAGGGAAATAAGGTGGGAGATGGGGATATGCCCAAAAAACTGAAATTTTGGTGATGAGAGAAATGGAGATGTGGTAGAGATGGTGACGGACATGAAAAAAGTAAGAAAAATAGAAAATTTTCCTAGTTACCTACAATTCCAATGTCAAGACTCTGCGTCTTACCATCACACATTTGTTCTCAGATCGTGCTTCCCAATAATGGCACCAAATTTGGTATCACTCTAGCACAATGGGAATACCAACATGAGAAGATCTACCTCGTAAATGTCAATCTGCAGAGATGTGAGGATGGTATGATGATCGTGAATGAGAGGAATGCACAAGTGTGAGAGTGAGAAGTACAAGGATATGCACACACATATACACACACGTGCACACAAGGTAGAACAATGAAATGTTTCATTTAAGAGATCTTACTACAAATTTTGAAAAAAATTCCAACCTCTTAACTGATCTCTCTAGCTCATTTTATAGCTTTTTACTAGTTTTGGACTAATTGAGACCTAGTGTTCGTCCTAGTTAGAAATTAGGTTCCTAAGCTAATTTGAAGGCTCAAAGGGGCTCTAAAAATTATGAGAATCGATACATGGGCTCAGTGTTCAATCTTGAGGAGTCCTCGGCTTGAAGAAAATGTAGTCAAAACAATAAAAAATGGGTATTTACAATAAAATCAAGTGATGAAAATCATTGTTTTGTTGAATGATTGATTTGAAAAAGTGGTTAAGCCTATTCATTGCCAAATCTATGTTGACTACTTTGTCTACTCAGTCTTGTGCCCGAGTATTGGATCTCGTGTTGTCCTTCTCAGCTGAGGCTTCCTTGCCTGCTAAGACCTCCTTGACTACTAATAATATATCACATTTCTTAGACCATTTTATTTTAATTGAGGTCTGAAAGATGTGTACTCTTCATTTGCCTTGGTTTCAACACTCTAGTTACCTCTTAGATAGGATTGTCCTTACAATTTTTTAATTCAAAAATGCCCTCTTTGTGTTGACACATATGTGAAGTATCTTCATTGTAAAGAAACAAATCATTCATTAAATGAATTGGCGGCTACCGAATTTCTATCCCCACATGATGCAAACATTTCCCCACTCGAAAAATGATTCATGTTGGAGTTCTTCTTTTGATCGGATTTTGTTTTATTAGACTTAAAGGTCTTATTCCAGTTCTTATCCTAGAACGTCTTGAAATTTCTAGATTTACTACAAAAGTTGGAAGTGACGGCTTTTATGGGCTTTCAAGGGGAAATTTTTCTCGCTTTGTGTTGTCTTTTACTCCTAGAGTGGATCTTTTGGATCTCATAGCTAATGTTTTAACCTTGTGAATCTTTTTGCTAGAAGTTTAGGAGAAATAATATTTGCATTTCCTTCAAGTGACCACTTTTACATCGTTCTACAAGGTTTTGATGGAAGTTTCATAAGATCTAGGGAGCACGCTGAGGAGCCTAATGGTCGTACCTTCACTTGATAAGTACCTACTACAAATTATGAGCTTTCTTTTGTTAGTCCTTGGATTGATCTATGATGTTTGAAGGGGTTTTCTCCTCATATAGATGAACTTTTAATCTTAGTAACTTGTCATCCATGGCATTCATTAACTCGTAGTCTGCTACTTCATGGGTTTTCCAATGTCCATTCGCATACTTGTACCACTCCTTATCGAGAAGTTTGAATATCCATTTGTAGTAAGTGCTTCGACTAATGCTTTGCTTACACTTCTTTCCAAGGATTCTCCCTCATCCAAACCCTGATCACTCCTCTGTGCCATATTCTTTATGAGAATTCCCAAGCCATGGTCTCTCCATTTAGAGGTCTTACACGAAGCTATATGACCCTTGGTTAACTAATTGAAAGCTACAAGAGTCTATCCTAATCTTCTCTTGTGAAGTGGATAAGAAAATGCTTGCTTAAAATTTCCAAAAACTCATAGTCTTGAACACCAAGGGCCTCTTCACCTAGATCCGGCCTTAATAAAAACATTGGTACTTGAACTAGGCATTGAAAGTATTGCTTGAAACGTTGGATCTACATACTTGAATATGATAGGTTTTTAAAGTGCTTCAAAGTGCATCTAGGGTAAAAGTTAGACAAGTGTCTATACAAACATAAGCGCCTATGCTTAGAGGGGGAAATATGGTACAATAATACAATCGCATTGAGATCAAGAAGACAGTCTAGGAACACATCACCTATGCTTGTGTTGAGGTTGTAGTAGTAGAAGACCAAAACCCTCACCACTTTGCATGGGAGCAAGAAGGAAGGCTCAAGAATGACTCTCCTCGCATCCACCCCTACCTCCAACATGTTCAAGCCATTGGCCATCAGCCCCATGCTATGCCACATGCTTGAACACATGGAGAATAGGGAGTTAAGGATCCTAGTCCATGAGTAAAATACAAGTAATAGCAACTACTCTACTCACACAAAGGAGAGACATGTATAGGCACACACACACACACACACCTCACTCTCACACACTCACAAAGACACAATACATAAATGTAAATATTCTTGGAGTAAAGGAGAGCATTCTTCCATTCATAAGAGATATTACATGAGCCCACATCAACCAAAAGCTCCCCTCTTTACAAAAAAGAGCCTCTATATATAGGCTAAGCACATTTCCCCATGTGCTTCTTTGAAAAGTAAAAAAGGGAATATCTCTCTAACTGACATATCTTCTAGGATATTCGACAATCAATTCTTATAACAACCAAATCCCAAGAAACTCCATGCATGGGATTTTTTACGTGGGATTGTCCTAGATGAGCCAAAAAGGTGAGATATTCAAGGGATCCCTACACTATGGTATAAGGAAATATTGAAAAGTGCTTTTAGGAGAGTGTTCACATGTGACACTCTAAGTATATGCAAAGAAGGTTATTCTCATGGTCTAGGAAGGGTTTCCATGCACAATTGAAGATGTGTACATACCCAACAATCCAACACTCTCCTCCCCCTAGACTTTGTCATCCTCGACAAGGCTAAGATTAGAGGATCATACACAACTGAAATATTCCAAGTTGGAGTCTTAAAGTCTGGAAATCTTGAGGTCTTCAAACCTTCTTTGTAATGCCATCTAAGCTCTGTAAAAGCTTTCCCTGCTTTGTGGGATTTTGGGGGTTCTGTGGGCACTAGTCCCCTTCTCTTGTACTTTTCTTTATTTAATTCAAGTCCGGGAGAGTAGGCTAATGCCGAACTTCCTTTATATTAAAAAAACAAATTCTTCAGTTTGCAAAGCTTCACGCTGCAAGTCTTTAAGTCTTCATAATGTTCAAATATGTAGTACTTCAATCTTTTAATCTGCATGCCATTAGTCCTTCCTTCAATCTACAAATCTTCAGTCTTCAGAGATGGGCAAAACAATCCCCTTGGGGGCCAGTCAATCCTACATACATTCTACTGGGCAGTCCTTTGCAGGACTGATAGAGCCTTCCTAGGGAGCTCCCAAACCTAAAATTAAACATTCACAACAAGTAGAATGTTTCTAAAAAAGAAGTAGACAATAACATTTAGTCTTATTTTAGTTTCCACTTCAGGGAGCATCCATTCTTACAAGACTCTCTTCTAGAGAGAAGTCCTCATGAAAGTCTTCTTGTCCCTACAATCCAAAAATAAAGTTGAAAAGGCAAGGAGCCTAGAAAAAACCTGTAGCTCATCATCTTCCATGTCACAAACATGTGGTCGTTCCTATAGTGGTATCAACTAGGTTGGGTGTGACACTTAGAACAATCTTTGACTTATTGCTTTTAGCATGAGGTAAAAAAAGGTGGACATAGACAAGATCTAAATAGCATGAGTCTGAAACAAACTTGTGTAAAGCATTTTTTCTTATGTATCCTTTGAAAAATATGCATGGGCAATTATCAAGAGATGTTTAAATTATTATGAGCTGATTCCTATTAGTCAATGCAACAAACTAAGGGAGCAAATGATCAACATTGAGGCTTTGTGTCTTTAAGAAGTGGAGCAAGTCTTGTTATATTTATATCATGAACCAAGCGTAACAAATCTATCAAACTTCTCAAGAGTCATGCATATGTAAGCATTCAACACCTCACCAATAAATAAATACTTGGCATAAACTAAGATCAATATGAAACACTTATCCTTGCTTTTAGTATCTATATGTGTGCATCCTGATTGGCCTCTCCCACATAGTTCATGGATGCCATGAGAAGAAAAAGAGTAGACATGATTTCTTTTAAGTGTGAGTAATCCTGTGTAGTGTGTGAGTGCACTACACAGGAAAGCATGCATGCAATTACAGATCCCCTTTTATCAGGCAAGATATATCATCGTTCATAAGTCAAGAATCAATCTTTTATTAGGCATAACATGAATCATAAGGGATGCATCAATCAGCGAGAGCCAACATGAATGGAAATGTCCCTAAGCTATGGATGCATGATATTGCAATGAAACGGATGTTGCTTTCTCAACAATTATCAGAGCTCCTTACCCTAAAAAAAACCTGCGAGTAACCTACATCAGACACATCTTTCAAAAACATTTCTATCTGCAATATGATGGGTAGACCTACAACACATATGGGTCTGAGAGGCACCAGCAAATTTGCAAAAAAGGGAAAGAACAGAATCTATCATTGCATTCATGCTCAAGTGTGGGTCCACACTTTGATCTTAGAACATCCAAGAAGATTTCCACAAGATGGTTAGTGGACATAATTCCCTACAAGAACTCAAAATATCAGTGCATCATATCCTGTCAAACCTGTGAGACATATCAAGTATCTCAAAATGAGCAGCCCCTGCACATCTAGACTGTTAGATTGTCTTGTAGCGGGCCCCTTGAGTCTGAGGGCCATCATTGCCCTTTGTCTTGCCGTGTAACACCTAGGGAAGAGTCAGGGTGATCACTTAAAATGAAAGCATACATATCATGTGAGAGAATATCAAAGATAGGCCCCCAAATTCAAACTTAAGCCACCTCCAACAAAAATTGCACTCCCTACATGTACCTATAAATTTCCTTTGAGGAATACATGCTCACAACACAAAGAACATCTTGAAGCACAAGCATTATGCACCCAATCTCCCATACATTTAAATCATTGTCATGAGGTACACATAGAGGCCACCCCAATTTAAATAGAAGCTAGTGTGAAAACAAGGTCCATCATTCACCCTTTCATTCCACACAGGTTTTATTATGACTATAACATGAGGTCGAGGGCCTAAGCTTTCTTCATAAGCTAAGGTCATCCCTGGATAGAAGCCACATCTTTTCCTTACAACTCTCTTCTATGAAGCGAGAGTAGACTCATGGAGCAACCATTAGTACACCTTGAATGCAACGGGGAGGTAGAGGTCCATTTCGAACTCTTTCCACATACTGGGCTTGTACACAAGCAATACATCAGGAGAAAGTGTTAAACTAATGGTGCTCATAGTCATTAGACATTGTGCACTAGAGCATCATCATACGATAGGAGAACATAAATCTGTAAAAGATAAAGAGTACATGCCAATGTAGATTTGATAATAGTACCTCACAATTGAAAATCATACATGAAGATAGTAAAGGAGGGAGGAAGTACTATGGTATCACCTCCTTCTCCGACTACAAATAAGCTAGGTATTGAGTTTGGATAGTGTGAGAAGATTAGCACAGATACTTGTGGAGTTAGATTTCCAACCTTCATATCAACCAGATTGTGGTAGCCATATGAATCAAAATAGGTATTGAGAGTCTTCCACGCCTAGCACTCTTGGGAGAAGAGAGTGTCACACTTCATCCCATGGCCCAAACACCATTGACTGCACCCATAATCGATTCCAAGAGTCGCTATTTCTTTCTTTTTATTTTGAACATGATGTAAGGCAAGCACACAAAAAAAAACATTGCATAGCAAAACACTTATTTATTTGAAGCCTTATCATTGGATTTCCCAAGATGGCAGTGAGCATATAAAACAAAATGAGTTAAGAAAATTGATGTCATTAGCCCCATTGTCGACTTATGGAAGCACTTACCGAAAGTCTACATTGTTGCATAGATGCACTTCGTCTTGATGTCATTTGATCACATGGAAGAAGCTCTATTGAAGCATGCACCACACAACAAAAAGATAGGGAGAGGGACGCAAAGCTCATCCTCCACCCCGATTCACCAACAAGTTCAAGGTCAATATCAGAGTTATAACTATCAGCGCATAAATTTCTACAGATGTAGTGTAATTTTCTGAGAAGAAGACAACCCATTTGTAGCCAACTTATGAAAGAAAATGTGTTACACTATTACCATTGGCCATTCCCTTCGATTTCTTTTTTAACATCATCAAAGAGTTCAATTATGTTTCAAGCTCCCTGTCACTAGTAGATTATGCCCGAAATTATCAAACACAATTGAAAAATGAAAGCACACCCGATCCATATTCTGGCAGTGATCACGCAACCTAGCACCATACGTCCATGTTCTTATGACTGCCACATTTCCACATTGGGCACATTAGAAAACATGTTCCTTCGAAAAGCGTGTTTAAAAGTTAGAGTACCCTAATATCATAAAAAATTATCCATCATAAGCAATATTCGGCCCAACTGCACTGATCCCCATTCTATTTAGAGATATGTCAAGAATTTTAAGCAGAGAACCAAGACATGGTGTGTAACTCCACTCCTTATCCGATTATAATGGAACAATTTAAAAAGAACAAAGAGCATATCCTATAGTAACATCACCTGTGACTCACAATAGAGTCAACAATGTGCTCGTCAGAGTTGTAGCATACAAGCAATAAACAAAGAATACATCGAGTTACATAGCCTTTTGTATGTTTTATAGTTTGCCCATCGCTTAAATCAAGCTCGACCCCAACTGCATCAAGTGAATAAACAAAAAAGAAGCTCACATAGGCACACCATAAACATTTTTGGAGAACAACAAAAAAAAAAACTTCCCTATCTTACTGTCATTGGCCCTGGCACATCTTCTTGTAGGCCACAACACCTCCATGAAGTTCAGAGCTAAACAACCTAGGGTAATAGCTCTTTGCAGCAAGCGCATCATGCAGAAAAGTAAACTGCAATGATCAGTGTTACACAGAATAAATTAGAGCAAATATCATTTAGCCATGAACAAGATTCACAAGAAAGAAGCATTGAGTGATGGTTGCATAGTCCATGATGTGGTGAAATTTGTACCAACAGCCATCACAGATACCCAAAGAGGAATGATTCTTCATCAAAAAATGAGCCACACATCATCCTTCAACCCGAACATCTGTAATCAGTGCCGAGAGTTATTTCAGGTTGACAGGTATTGCAAAGCACTCCTCGAAAGTAAGAGAAGAGGCACAGAATGCATGGAGCCCCGCACCACTCCAGAACATCGATTTTGAGTGGTCCTTCCTGGCAGCCAAAGTGGTAAGCATAGGTGTCCACACCAATGGAAAAGGATATGAGGGGAAGCCGGAGGCTCTACCTCGGGTATGCAGAACTCGATTCTTGACACAAGTCACCCTTGAGCAGATACTATAGCATAGATAATCTAGCGGGGCCATATAGTATGACTTGAAAGAGCTCGGACGGAAATCCATATGGATAAAACAGAAGGGAAAATCGATAAATGCACCAAACGGAGCATCTTCCAGCATGGCGAGAGACTTGGGTCTGAGCTGATTAGACACGTCTGGTAGAGTGTGAAGAAGAATCCCGCGAGGGGACAAAGATCTAGTGGTTGGCGATGGAGCCACCAAGATCATAGAGAGTCGTGGCGCATGTGTCTCCAAATCCTTAGTCGGCCACTGAAGTGATCCCTCCAGGGTGGAGAGAAAGGTTGAGTGATCCGAGTGCTCAACCTTGAAGGAGAATGAGAGGCGCACAGGGAGAGTCAAACTCTCGCACATGAGAGCAACCATCGGACATGTAGGAGAACATCAACAAACATAACACAAGCTTGAGTTTCACAACCCAAGAACTCGAACACACACACCTGCATCTCCATAAAGAAGTAGGCAATACCCTGGGTGCCTAACAAAGATAGGTGTAGGAAGGAGCCAAACCCTAGCTTCCTTTTGCACCCGAAACTCAGGGGGAGACACAAGGTCTCAACCCTAGAAGGATGGGGCACAGAAAAGTGATGCCTCGACCCCCATGCAACCTAAGGACAAGGAAGAGTGGAGTGTCTCCCCCAATATGCACGGGTCGCCAACTCTTGAACTGAGGTAACCAATGTTCACTACAAGGCTTTTGAAGATAAAGGATAGGGTGGAATTACTGGCCCCCCAACCTACTTTTGCAAACCCAAATGTCGGGACTCCTACAAGTACGCTTCGAGCGAGCATCCGTTGAGCGCTACATTTAAGAGGGACAGAACCTTTGAGAGCAAAATTTAAATTCCTACCTTCTCCAGATTTGTAGGCATATCAAGATAGTGGGGGCATCCAAAGTTCATGTAATGTTGTATGAAGAGGGACAACACATAAATTTGACGTTCTACAGAAAGCTTCATCTTTTTTTTTGTGTTTCTTGGTGGTTTTTCAAGAAAATGAAGAGAGACAAGGGAGCAGAGAGGGTACCACCCATCCCCTTTTTCAAGGCATATGCTAAATCAGAGGTGACAGAGATGGAGAGTGATGCCACTGAGTGAGTGTGTGGGAGTGTGTGTATGAGAGAGTGAGAGAGAGGGGGGTTAGGGGGAATTTTTGTGCATCAAACAGAAATGAACTAAAATTGCCTACTAAAAACAAGAAATGGGGAGCAAATGGTCCAATGGAAGGGTGAAAGTGCCATGCAAGAACTCAAATCCTTTGCAATTCAGCAAAAAAATTGCAACACAATACTTTACCACACGTTCTTGAGCTCTTCAAGTGACAAAAGGCCGATATCCCCGCCAACAATGGCCAAATAATGTTGAGGTTGTAGTAGTAGAAGACCAAAACCCTCACCACCTTGCATGGGAGCAAGAAGGAAGGCTCAAGAGTGACTCTCCTCTCATCCACCCCTACCTCCAACATGTTCAAGCCATTGGCCATCAGCCCCATGCTATGCCACATGCTTGAAAACATGGAGATTAGGGAGTCAAGGATCCTAGTCCATGAGTAAAATACAAGTAATAACAACTACTCTACTCACACAAAGGAGAGACATGCGTAGGCACACACACACACACCTCACTCTCACACACTCACAAAGACACAATACATAAATGTAAATAGTCTTGGAGTAAAGGAGATCATTCTTCCATTCATAAGAGATATTACATGAGAGCACGTCGACCAAAAGCTCCCCTCTTTACAAAAAAGAGCCTCTATATAAAGGCTAAACACATTTCCCCATGTGCTTCTTTGAAAAGTCAAAAAGGCAATATCTCTCTGACTAACATATCTTCTAGGATATTCCAAAATCAATTGTTATAACAACCAAATCCCAAGAAAATCCATGCATGGGATTTTTACGTGGGATTGTCCTAGATGAGCCAAAAAGGTGAGATATTCAAGAGACCCCTACACTATGGTATAAGGAAATATTAAAAAGTGCTTTTAGGAGAGTGTTCACATGTGACACTCTAAGTATATACAAAGAAGGTTATTTTCATGGTCTAGGAAGGGTTTCCATGCACAATTGAAGATGTGTGCATACCCTACAACCCAACAGCTTGCAATGAAATGTTTGTGTGGTGACACTTAAAGTACATGAGAAGTGAGAATCGTGTATAAAATTGTTGCATGTTCAAAAAAATTGTTACACATCCAATGCAAAGTGACCATCAAGGAATAGAAATGAAACTTAGAAGAGATTTCATGGTCGAAAGCAAACACAAAGATCACTTGGATGGTGAGGATTGTATAGCAAGCATAGCCTAGTGGCTCTTGCTTTGAACTTTGTGAGAGAAAGTCCTGAGTTCAAATCTTGGTTGCACATAACCATGGGATCTACAAGATGGGTGCCTCTACCTTACTAGGTGTGGTGTGTGTGTGTCTTTCCAATTCATTGTATGTCAAGCAACTTGCTTTAGAGATTTGCACACCTACATGAGAATCTAATTATCCAACAGCCAATCTCTCATAGGCCATGTGCCAACAACAACCAAATCCAAGATGAAGGAGTTGAGCACTATAGATCCTATCTTTGTATATGATCATTGATCCATGTATAGAGTTGAATCGATATCTCCACATTTTTTCTATATTAAAAATGGAGAATTAGTATAGTGTTCCAATGTTCCCTCCAATATCAATTGGAATTTGTTCTTCATCATTAACCAAATTATCTTTTATTGTCCACAAATTGACCTAACAAAAGGATGATCCTTTCCATTCTTAATTATTATCGATTTTATTCCCATCATCCATATTACTCTTGCACAAATCTTCTAATTTATAAAGTCCTTCTATACCTTTGATCATGCTTCATTCAAGATGCTATCCAATCATTTAGCTATGCCTTTTCACAAGTTCTCATATTGAGGAGAGAACATATACAGATAGATAATATTCTTCATTTGTAGATTTATTGAGAGGGGGTCCTAAAATAAGATGCTCGTATCCTCTTAGATCTAGGAGTTTGGAAATAGGCTCGTCAATTGCTTGTTGTGTCCTAGTTAGAATCCAAACGTTCTCTCTCTCTCTCTCTCTCTCTCTCTCTCTCTCGATGATAGGTTCCATGGGGAAAAAAAGTATGGGTGGATGAGAAAATGAGAGAATATCATTCATCATGCCTCATACGCATGAACATGATGACCAGAAGTTTTTCATTGTTGATGAAAAAACACAAAACACCAAAAGAACGCTACCACAAACCACCAAAACCTGTGCCAACACCATTAATTAGCTTGACTAGAGCGTGCAAGAGGAAAACTTATATATGCATGAGCTTGAGCTTGCAAAAGACATGCAGATCTCCAAAGCTACAAAATATGTGTACAAAGACTGTGAAGCCCGAGTGAGAAGGAAAACCGAGTGAGAAGGATGCCCTCCTTCTATAGAATTGGAAAAGGTTACACAAAATTTTATATTATGTGGGATGAAACCTTTTAAACGTAGAGCAACTTTGATATACAATATAAAACATGAAATTCACAAAGTGACTACATGGAGAGGTTCACAAAACACAACAAATAATGTGCTAAAAATTTGAAATGCACTCTTATACATAAGAAAATTGGGAGAACATTAATAAATAGTAGGATTTAAGATCAATCCTTCAAGAGAAACTAGGTAGGATATCTCTAAGAGGAACTCTAAAATTATAAACTAGGTAGGAAGGCAAGATCAAGGAATTTCACCAAAAAAAAAGTTTAAGTGACTACAATTCAATGAAATAATGATAAAGCCAAAGCCAATCTAAAGAGAAAAAACAAACATCCCAACTTGGATAGTAAATCATCATCAATCCACTAGTATACACCTACATGAGAAAATCTAATGCCCAACAGCTTTTCTCTCATAGGCCATGTGCAGACAACAACCAAATGCAAGTCCAAGTGGTTGATAATCTTGTATGTGTTTGTAGTCATTGATCCATGTACAGAGATTGAAACATCTTTTTATCTTAGATACTGAGATTGAATATATTCATCCAATGTTTTTAGACGTTTAATCTTAGACATAGAGACTAATTATATTTTTCCAATGTTCTTCACAATATCCATTAGACTTTCTTCCTCATCAGCAACCAAATAATTGTTAAAGATATGTCTTCATCCATTAATGATTGTTATTTGTTCTATTTCCATTATCCATATCTACTCATCCACAAACCATGAATAATATTAATAGCAAAGATAAATGATGTGGCAGGAAAACCTAATTTGCATTCTTACTTAGAAAGGATTCAATGGCAATTCATCAGACTTCAGAACTTCGTTTAACCCATGTCTAGTAATACCGATCCAAAAAACTTCTTGTGTTGTTGATTAGAGAACACATAAAGATATATATAATTTACCATTCATTGCAGATTATTTTAAGCAACCTCTATTTTTTAGCTAATGAGTATGTCCTTAGACCATCCTTATAGATTTGTAGGGCAGTGGAAACCTTGCTTAGAATCTTAGAATTTTTTTATTGACTAGGTTGAGAATCTGCAAAAAGTCAATTTTTTTATGTTTAGAATCTGCAATAATATTAGAATTTTATATGTTTAGAATCTGCAAAAATATTAGAATTTTATATGTTTAGAATCTGCAAAAAGTCACTTTCTATAACAACAGTGAATTTTTTATTGTGTATGCAATACAGAAACGAAGGTTTAGCCCTTTGACTTCTTAGGTAATGAATATCATGTGTACCATGTTGTTAGAGAAATTTTTAAGCACTGTAATGTTGTTAGAAAATTCGTTTCACTCACTAGATGTCTGTAGACTATTGTGTTTTCTCATTGCTTCTCTATTTGTATGACAAGAATTGCTCACAAAAAGATTTCTTAATATATTATGCTGACTTTTTTGCCATGGACTGTAGATTTTAACACCTGTATTCAATAATGTAAAGATTAGCATGAGACTAGTACGGAAGAAACTACGCCATCAATGATCATTCCTTTTATGAAAAGTAGTTGGATATCTCCTAAAAGTTTGAATTGCCCTGAGATCCAATACATGTCAACCGTGATTAGCATGGGGTTCAACCCTCACCTCAGCTTCAAAAGACAAAAGCTCCAACCAATCAAACTAACCCACATCAAGCATAGCTCATGAATTGCTCGCTATCGTTGTCTCTCTTTATTTTTATCTCTCACTTGTTTTGTCGTGTGTGAGTGTGTCTCACTCTCAACTTGTGTTCCAATTTATCCTCTTGTTATGTGTTTGTCTCTCTCACTTTCAACGTATATGATGCAAAGACAAAACATACGATTCGTTTGGCTATTGATCCTGATTCTCAATGGTCTACTTCTTCAATACATATTCTTGCTTGGCTTAGGACCTATCTCTTAGGTAAGTAAGAAGCAGCCTACTGTTGCTCTATCATTCACCGAGGCCGAGTATCGAGCATCTAGCTTTGCAACATGTGAGGCCATCTGGCTTCGAGGATTATTATCTTACATTAGTGTTTTGCAAGTTATTATGACATGCATCTGCATGGATAGCCAGTCAACCTTGGCCCATCGCCTTAAGATTAAGCAAAAGTTAAGACTTTTGAAGGTGATATAATGATGACGGCCCAAAGACAATAAGAAACTGAATTGCCATGAGATCCAATATATGTCAACCATGACTAGCATAACAAATTTTTGAAATATCTCACCCATGTATGTGCTCCACTAACTTACTTCACAAAGAGAGATGTGCAATTTTGATGGTCAATCGAGAGAGAGAAATCTTTTCACTTATTAAAGAAAATGTTGCCAGTGGCTCAGATTTTAATCCACTGCATTGGAACAAACCCTTCCATTTTTTACTGATGCCTCAGATTGTAGTGGGAGTGGTTTTAATGTAGGAATCACAAAAAGGATGGTATAAACCTATATATTATGCTAGTAGAGTGTTAACTCTAGGTGAGCATAATTATGTAGTATGGGCATAGTACCCATAGGACCTCCCATATTTAACAAAGCACTGATTAGACTACCCGAAGGCAAACATTAGGAAGAACTACCTAAAGGTGTCTGCTTTAATATGGCACAAAGGCATTATATTGGCCTTAGGCCCACACATATCCTACCGTAGAGGGGGGTTGGACCCTCCCCCCACCTCAAGAGGCAGAAGGCTCAACCACCCACACTAACGCACATGGACACTTTATATTGTTGATGTTTGTGTCTTTCAGTGGAATATACATGGCTCATGAGTTTCTTTTTCCTTTTAAAGAGGAAGTATAGCGGAAGCTTAATCTTCTTTGTTTCAAACGATCGAAAAGAGAACTATACAACTAAACGGACATAGTACATATGGAACCTCTCATATCCCACAAAACAAAAATTAGAACTCTTGAAGGTGATACAATGATGATGGCCCAAATGAAACCTCTCATATCCCACAAAACAAAAATTAGAACTCTTCAAGGTGATACAATGATGATGGCCCAAAGACAATAAGAAACTTAAGTTTGAATTGCCTTGAGATCCAATATATGTCAACCATGACTAGCAGGGTTCAACCCTCACCTCTACTTCAAATGACGAAAGCTCCAACCAATTAAACTAACGCACATCGACCATAGCTCATGAATCGCTCGCTACCCTTGTCTCGCTTTATTTTTCTCTCTCACTTTCTTGTTTTGTTCGAATCTATCCCTTTGTTGTGTGTGCGTGTCCCACTCTCAACTTGTGTTCCAATTTATCCCCTTGTTGTGTGTTTGTCTCTCTCACTTTCAACGTATATGAGGCAAACACAACTGCTATATTCTCTCTCTCTCTCCATCTGTGCGTGTGGCTTACATAACTGCTATATTCTCTCTCTCTCTCTCTCTCCATGTGTGCGTGTGTCTTTCACTCTCGAGTTTCAACGCGTGTGATGCAAAACCAAACGTACGATTCGTTTAGATTACATGTTCTCTCTCTTCTCTCTAATGTCATCAAAGGTGCAAGCAAGTATTGATGGTTTGTTTGTCGTGTAGTAGAGAAAGAAAGGGAAAAAGAAGCCGTTATGCTTTTGAGGAAGAAAGCAAAAAAAAACAAAAAGCTGTGATGCTTTGAAGGGATTTGGATTACGAGGAGAAAGGGTTGTTCCACTACATGCTATTTGGGTGAGAAAGAGAATACAATATAGTTTTTGAAGGGTACTACCAGATGTATGAAAAAACGTGCATGCTTGGAATGTTAAGGAGAGGATCTAAAGCTGTGATGGTAAAGATTAGCTGTATAGTGTGTCCCCTCGACCCCTTTTCGTTTGCTTAGCAAACAAGAAAAAATGCATGCATTAGAAAAGAGCTTTTACAAATGGCCCAACTAGCCTATCAGAGCGAACTACATTAGAGTATGAAGGGCTAACTAATTGCAAAGTCCATATAGAATCTGATTGGTGAGTACATCTTCAAGAGGGTACCTCTCCATTGGGGGGGGGGGGCTATTTGGTTATAGAAAACAAGGGAAAACCATATGAGAGTTATTACAAATAGACTGAGACTCGATATACTAAACCTTTTGATTGCATAATTACAAGGTTAAAAGAATTATTTACATCCAGGGTTAGAAACAATTTCACTTTTGCTTCTTCAAATGGACCTCAATAATTCAGCTCTCCATATATGCCAAAGAACTAGGTCTAAACGATAGCAGCATCCAAGCATAATTTCTTAATAACCCAAAGTGTGAAGCTTAATTAAGTTGAAGTAGCCTCGAAGCATGAACCAAAAGCTTTTAGCGATTCTAAAGAGATAAAGAAGTGCCATTAAGTTCACCTCCACACCACATATTTTGCAAAGTGCTTCACTAATGCCACACTTTTTGGTCTTGCTTCCTATCCATAGTCCATTATGAAGAATCAACCATTGCAGGAATGTGTGTTCCATGTTGAAGAGGAAAGCCCATATGCATTGGGAATTTGTACTTTCACTTGGCAACACTCCATTGGACACACCATCTTTTATTGTGCTTGAATAGTCTAGTAGCAATAGAACTTCTTTGGAACTTATATCTTTGCAACATATCCACACTAATGGTGTGCAACATCAAGACTTTAAAAGACCTAGCTTTATTCGGAGCATCTTCAAGAATATTTTTTTGTTGGATTAAAACATGTTTACAAGTAGCGAACAACTAAGGAAGAACCAAGATGTTATCCATATTAATCAGCTCACCATTTGGACATAAATCAGCTCATAAAGAATAATCATGATAGATATAGATATATTAGACCAGTGAGTGGTCCAACAGCTTGTCCAATAGATCCTTACAATACAAAGAAGTTATTTTTAATTAACTCAAGAGGGGGAGAGTAGGACTTTTCATATCCATCCAAGTATTCCTCTTGTTACCCACAAGAGGGTTTCCAATAGGTATATATTGATTGGATAGAACAAAAAATGTCCCATAACTTATGTTTTTTAAAAGCTTTAATGTATTTCATAAGAGTAAACAAGTTAGTTTTCTTTCTTATTAAATTCACCCAAAATTTTTAGCCATTTTTAGAGGACATGGGCTACCAAGCTCCCCTTCATTTTTTGAAAGAAAATAAACTTTAGGGATTGTTTCAAAATGAGCATTATTGCCCCTCCAAAGGAGTCTTCTAGCAAGCACACACACTTGGTTTTCCTTTCATGCTTCCAACATGCAATAAAGTAAGTGGTGCAAGGTAGTACATAATATGTAAGAACAAATATCTTGCTAAACAGAGTGTCTTAATGAGCATACCAAATATATTTTTTTTTCAATTTATCCATACCTAGCCCCATTTTTTATATGTTGAAACCCATAGGGATACCTAAATACTTGAACAACTCACCTTCTTTAATGCGATCACAATCAAGAACAAGAATGCATTGAGGGAAAAATTATTGGAAGCTTTGAAGGAGGCTTTAGAAGGATTAACTTGGGATCCACTAGCTATTGGATTTTGAGATTTATAGAAGCACATGAACAACACAAGAAAGAATTAGAAGCTTGGAGAACAACACAATATTGAATTTATTACCAAATGAATGTACAAATATATGACTCTATCCATGAATAAATATTGTTATTCGTTCTATTTCAATTATCCATACCTACTCTTCCACAAACCATCATTAATATTAATAGCAAAGTTAAATGATGTGCTAGGAAAACCTAATGTGCATTCTTACTTAGAAAGGATTCAATGGCAATTCATCAGAGTTCAGAATTTCGGTAAACGCATGTCCAAAAAACCTCTTGTGTTGATTAGAGAACATGTAGAAATAGATATAATTTACCATTCATTGCAGATTATTTTAAGCAGCCTCTATTTTTCAGCTAATGATTATGTCCCTATAGCCCAGAACATCTTTATAGATATGTAGGGCAGTGGAAACCTTGCTTAGAATCTTAGAATTTTTTTATGTACTATGTTGAGAATCTGTAAAAAAGTCACTTTTTTTTATGTTTAGAATCTGCAAAAATATTAGAATTTTATATGTTTAGATTCTGCAAAAAGTCACTTTCTATAGAAACATTGAATTTTCTATTGTGTATGCAATTCAGAAACGAAGATCTAGCCCTTTGACTTCTTAGGTAAATATATATATATATATATATATATATATATATATATATATATATATATATATATATATATATATATATATATATATATATATATATATATATAATGTGTTTAATCCACTTATAAACGCCCTGAAAAATAAGATGCTCGTAACCTCTCAGATCAAGCCACCAAAAAAAAAAATTGTGACAACACCATTAAGCTTGACTAGAACGTGCAATTGGAAAACTTATATATGCATGAGCTTGAGCTTGCAAAAGAGCATGAAAAGCTCCAAAGCTACAAAATATGTGTACAAAGAGGAAGCATGATTAAGAAGGAGGAATCCCTTCTTCTATAGAATTGTAAAACTTCTATAGAATTGTAAAAGGTTACACAAAATATATTATGGCCGAAACTACTAGAAATTTCAAGCCATATATGGCAAAAAATTTGCGACAAAATATGGCTAAAAGTGAGCATGAAATTAATCCAATGCATGATATACCTATTGATGATGTATTACATAATGAACGCATGTCTATCAAGAGTGCACAAACTATTGCAAAGTGGTTAAAGCAAACATTGTACGACAGCAAATCGAGTTGCACCTCTACTTGACAGAACAAGATCAAGCTCTCACCATGCATCAAGTAATTTTGTGGACTATTCTCTTATTGCAACAACATGTAATGAAGAGCAATACAAACCATTGCATAATGTATCCAACATCATGATAATATCACCATTGCTGAAATCATGAACCATACACTTATCACCAACAAAGTCTACATGAAGTCCAAGTTTGACAATCAACAAAAGTGAAATTAAGTTTTTCTTGGCTAAAACGGAGCTTTGGCATGCTCATTTTGGTCACTTGAGCTTTAATAGTTTGCTTTACTTGCAAAAGAAGGACATGCTTATTGATGTGCCAATATTTGAGTCCATTGAAAAGCATGCATGTGAAGGTTGCATTCTTGGAAAAATGCATCATGCTTCTTTTTCGTAAGATAGGCATACACACACTACAAGAAATTTGTAGCTTGTTCATAGTGATGTTTGTGGTCCCTCAAGAATTGATCTTTTTGGAAGCATGTATATTTTGTTACTTTCATTGATGATGCTACTCTTCATACATGTGTGTATCCTATGAAAGGAAATAATGAGGTATTTTCTTGCTTTAATGCATTTTTAGCTATGGTTAAAAATTTTTCTTCAAATAAGATTTTGACTCTATGCACAGATCATGATGGTGAATACATGTCACATCACTTTAATGCTTTTCTTCATGAAAGATGAATTTCACACCAATGTATGGTGCCATATACACCTCATCAAAATGGTGTTTCCCAATGTAAAATAGGACACTCCTTGAAATGGAATGATGTATGATTAAAGGAAAGCACCTTCCTCACAAGTTTTGGATGGAAGTGGTCATGTGTGCAAATTATGTGTTGAATCACTGCCCTTCAAAAGCATTGAGATTCATCACTCCTTATGATACTTGGAATGGACATAAACCTATGGTTACTCATATGTGCATGTTTGGTTGTTTCACATATGTTCTTGTGCCATCATAAACTTGATGAAAAGGGAAAGAAATGTATATATTTTGGTTGTAGTTCTGAAAGTAAGGGATATCATTTATACCTTTAATTCATGAACACAATTATTTTGAGTCAAGATGTGGTATTTCCTAGAAATTCCGTTTTCCCTCTACTTGAATGCAAAAAGCAGCCAATAGTTAGCTCATAAAATGTGTTCGATACACTCATGCCTTTTTTCCAAATTTATATGCTTGTCTATGGGCATGTACACTAGCCAATTGAGGCTCAAAGGGTTGAAAAATGATAAAAAATGAAAATGTAGAGAATTTCCAACCAAACATGGTTGAAAAGTTAAGTAAAAAATGGCCGAAACTACTAGAAATTTCCAGCCATATATGGCTAAACATTTATGGCAAAATATAGCTAAATGTGAGCATGAAATTAATCCAATGCATGATATACATATTGAATATGTATTATATAATGAACGCATGTCTATCAAGAGTGCACAAACTATTGCAAAGTGGTTGAAACAAACTTTGTAGGACAACAAATTGAGTGCACATTTACTTGGCAGAACAAGATCAAGCTCTTGCCATGCATCAAGTAATTTTGTGGACTATTATCTTATTGCAACAACATGTAATGAAGAGCAATACAAACCATTGCATAATGTACCGAACATCATGATAATATCACCATTGCTGAAATCATGAACCAAATGTGACAAAATATGGCTAAAAGTGAAAATGAAATTAATCTAATGCATGATATAGATGTTGATGATGTATTACATAATGAAGGCATGTCTATCAAGAGTGCACAAACTATTGCAAAGTGGCTGGAACAAACTTTTTAGGATAGCAAATTGAGTGCACTTTTACTTGGCAGAAAAAGATCAAGATCTCACCATGCATCAATTAATTTTGTGGGCTATTCTCTTATTGCAACATGTAATGAAAAGCGATACAAACATTGCATAATGTACCGGACATTATGATAATATCACCATTGCTGAAATCATGAACCATACACTTATCATCAACAGTGTACATAAAGTCCAACTTTGTCAATCATCAGGAGTGAAATTAAGTTCTTTTTGGTTGAAATCGAGTTTTGGCATGCTCATTTTGGTCACTTAAGCCTCAATAGTTTGCTTTAGTTGCAAAAGAAGGACATGCTTATTGGTTTGGCAACACTTGAGTCCATTGAAAACCATGCATAAGAAGGTTGCATTCTTCGAAAAATGCATCATGCTTCTTTTTCAAAACATAGTCATACACACACAAGAAAATTGCAGCTTGTTCATAATGATGTATGTGGTCCCCTCAAGAATTGATCTTTTGGGAAGTATGTATATTTTGTTAATTTCATTGATGATGCTACTCATCATACATGGGTGTATCCTATGCAAGCAAAGAATGAGGTATTTTCTTTCTTCAAAGATTTTTTTAGCTATGGTTGAGAATTTTTCTTCAAATAAGATTTTGACTCTAGACATAGATCATGGTGGTGAATACATGTCACATGATTTTAATGCTTTTCTTCATGAAAGACAAATTTCATAGCAATGTATGCTGCCATATACACCCCATCAAAATGGTGTTGCCCAATGTAAAAATAGAACACTCGTTGAAATGGCATGATGTATGGTTAGAGGAAAGCACCCTCCTGACAAGTTTTGGATGGAAGTGGTCATATGTGTGAACTATTTTTTGAATCACTACCCTACAAAAGCATTGAGAGTCATCACTCCTTATTAGGCTTGGAATGGACATAAACCTATGGTTACTCATATGTGTGTGTTTGATTGTTTGACATATGCCCTTGTGCCATTACAACATTGTCACAAACTTGATGAAAAGGCAAAGAAATGTATAATTTTTTTGTTATAGTTCTGAAAGTAATGGATATCATTTGTACCATTATTGACGAAGACAATTATTGTGAGTGAAGATGTGGTATTTGCTAAAAATTTAGTTTTCCCTCTACTTGAATTAACTCACAAGATGACTTGGATACACTCATGCCTTTGTTCCAAATTGGTATGCTTGACTATGGCCATGTACACTAGCCAATTGAGGCTCAAAAGGCTAGAAAAATCTACAAAACTAGATCTGAAAATATAGAGAATTTCTAGCCAAACATGGTTGAAACTTTTAGCCAAAAATGGTCGAACCTACTAGAACTTTCCAGCCATAAATGGCTAAACATTTGCGACAAAATATGGCTAAAAGTGAGCATGAAATTAATCCAATTGATGATATACATGTTGATGATGTATGAAATAATAAATGCACGTCTATCAACATTGCAAAAGCTATTGCAAAGTGGTTGAAACAAACTTTGTAGCACAAAAAATTGAGTGCACCTTTACTTGCCAGAACAAAATCAATCTCTCGCCATGCATCAAGTAATTTTGTAGACTATTCTCTTATTGCAAAAACATGAAATGAAGAGCGATACATACCATTGCATAATGTACCAAACATCATGATAATATCACCATTGCTGAAATCATGAACCATACACTTATCATCAACAAAGTGTACATGAAGTCCAACTTTGGCAATCAACAGAAGTGAAATTAAGTTCTTCTTGGCTGAATGGAGCTTTGGCATGCTTGCTTTGGTCACTTGAGCTTCAATAGATTGCTTTATTTGCAAATGAAATACATGCTTATTGGTTTGACAACACTTGAGTCCATTGAAAAGCATGCATGTGAAGGTTGCATTCTTGGAAAAATGCATCGTGCTTCTTTTCCAAAAGATAGCCATACACACACTACAAGAAAATTGGAGTTTGTTCATAGTGATGTATGTGGTCCCCTCAAGAATTGATCTTTTGGGAAGCATGTATATTTTGTTACTTTCATTGATGGTGCTACTTGTCATACATGGGTGTATCCTATGAAAGCAAAGAATGAGGTATTTTCTTGCTTCAAAGCATTTTTAGCTATGGTTGAAAATTTTTCTTCAATTAAAATTTTGACTCTACGCAAAGATCATGGTGGTGAATACATGTCACATGATTTTAACACGTTTCTTCATGAAAGATGAATTTCACATATATGTATGGTGCCATATACACCTCATCAAAATGGCATTGCCCAATGTAAAAGTAGAACACTCCTTGAAATGGCACGATGTATGTTTAAAGGAAATCACCTTACTTACAAATTTTGGATGGAAGTGGTCATGTGTGCAAACTATGTGTTGAATCACTACCCTACAAAAGTCATCACTCCTTATGAGGCTTGGAATGGACGTAAGCCTATGGTTATTCATATGTGCGTGTTTGGTTGTTTGACATATGCTCGTGTGCCATCACAACAACATCACAAACTTGATGAAAAGGCAAAGAAATGTATATATTTTGGTTATAGTGCTGAAAGTAAGGGATATCATTTTTACCATCCATTGGCAAACACAATTAATGTGAGTCAAGATGTGGTATTTGCTAAAAATTCAGTTTTCCCTCTACTTGAATGCAAAAAGGAGCCAACAGTTAGCTCACAAGATGTGTGCGATACACTCATGCCTTTGTTCGAAATTGGTACGCTTGACTATCACCATGTACACTAGCCGATTGAGGCTCAAAGGGTTGGAAAAATCTATAAAAAAGGAGCTTATTTCAGAAATGGTTGAAAGATTTTAGCAAAAAATGGTCAAAACTATTGGAAATATCTAGCCATATATGGCTAAACATTTGGGACAAAATATGGCTAAAAGTGAGCATGAAATTAATCCAATGCATGAGAGGTTTATGTGAAGCAAGCTCCCAGAGTTTCCATCAAAGGGCAAGAGCATATGGTTTTTCGAATACATAAAGTATTGTATGCTCTCAAGTAAGCTCTATGCGCATCATATGACAAAATCCATAAGCAATTGATTGCTCTTATCTTTATATGTAGTCCAATTGAAAGCACACTCTATGTATGATGAAATGGTCTTGGCTAGTTCATGTGATGCAAAACCTGACATTCTTATGGCTGATGTGCAACATACTTTTGATGTCACTTATCTTGGTCTTTTGAGCCACTATCTTGGCATCCAATTTGTATCCGCTGAGGGGGGAATTGTTATGCATCAAGCAAAGTATGTTAAAAAACCACTTCACCATTTTGAATTTCAAGATTGAAAGTCAGTTTCCACACTAGTGGAGATTGGGTTTAGGTTCTCAATTGAGGATTCCAATGATGTAATTGACACTTCTCTTTAAGTGGGATGTCTTATATATGCATTCAACACAAGGCCAAATATATAGTATGCAGTCTCCCAGTTCATTTGATTCATGCATAGCCCCGGCACTAAGCATTGGCAAGTCGTAAAATGTTTGTTTAGATATCTCAAAGGCACTTTGAGTTTAGGTCGTAGATATATTTAGCCATGCTTGAATGCTTTTACATAAAGTAATTGGGCTGGCTATTATGATACTTGTGTGTCCACTAGTAGTAACTACTTTTTCCTTAGATGTTCCTACATATCTACTACTTTGAGTTTAGGTCGTAGATATATTCAGCCATGCTTGAATGCTTTTACATAAAGTAATTGGGCTCGCTATTATGATACTTGTGTGTCCACTAGTAGTAACTACTTTTTCCTTAGATGTTCCACAAAGTACAATGGTGGCATCGATATGTAAAGGTAAGTACAGGGCAGTTTTCACAATTATAGTGGAGTATATATGATAGAGATGCCTATTGATAGATCTTTACATGGAGATTGATGCTACTATACATATTCTCACTAATAGTCAGAGTGCATTGGTTTTTGCACAAAAACCAATGTTTCATGCACATGCCAATCATATTGAGGTGCATTATCACTATGTGAGAGAGCACCTTCATGCATAAGATATTTATTTAGTATATGTGCCTACACAAGATAATGTGCTTGCAAAGAGCAAGACAAAGATAGATCTAATCAACTCGAGCAAGAACTCGTGAATAGCCAACGAGATGAAAGTGTGTACACTATTCAAATGAGTGAAGCAACGAAGCTTCAGTTTATAGAAGTTAATATTGAAGATCAAGGAAAAATAAAGCATCCCAAGGAGAAGCTAGAGGAAGAAGAAATCCTTGAAAAACAACTGATTGCTCCCATCAGATTGGTGGTAGAGCCATCACCAATGGATGTGACATTTCAAGGAAGCACATCAAAGCTCGACAAAACAAGCAAGGATGAACAATAGGTTCAACCTCACATCTACCAACCATTTAATGAAACACTACATATTGAAAAAGTAAAAGATGTAAACACGGTTGAAGAACCAATCATACATCAAACGTGGTTGAACATGGATGTGGCCCAAACTAAACTTGTTGTGAAGCAAATGATTCAAACAACCATGGACACTCAGCAACATTTAATGGAAGCAGATAAGGATTATAAACATGCACACATTGAAAGAAATTGACTCAAAATATTAAGTGAAGAACTATTCGTGCAGGTATTACAATCTCAATAGACCCTACCAAAGAAAGAGGATGACCTTAAGGATGCAATAACAAATTACAATCAGCTCACATAAAAAAATCAGCATTTGACAAACCAATTGAAAGAATTCACTCAAAAATATGAGACGAGTGAAGCACAAAAGGTACATCTCATCAACTGGAGCAAAATTTTAGAAACACAAGTCAAGATATACATGGATGAGGCAAACACGCTTAGAAAAAAAAAAGAATTAATGACTTCAATCCTACTCAATCAACTAATAGAGGTATTAGGAGCTACACAAAGAGATACAGTGAAACTCAAGGCACAACTTGCAAAGTATGCTAAATAGCTCAATCAAGAGCAAGAATTGTGAACTCAATGGGAATTGAAATATATGCATGATACAAATCAATTAGAAATAAATGGAAGGAGATAGAATCCAAGTATATAAACACACTACCATGAAGATGTTGATCAATTGGCCACACTCGGTGAAAGCAAACTGAATAGTGACAAAGATTTAAGCACAACAAGAGAATAATTAAAAGATAAAGATGAACTCATCAAAAGTTTATAGGCTAAGTTAGAAAAACACAACAATATGGGGATACCAGTAGTTCCAAGCTCTCAAGCAGCTGCTATGGAGACTAAGATATGACCTCTTTCTCCCCCATCCATAACTCACCTATACATATTGAAGAGGAAATACAACATGATGATCAAGCTATAGAAAATATTGCAGAAGAAAGCCAAAGGGAGGGGACCCTTTTGATGTCCCAACTTATAGCACAATAGTAAAGGTGAATGAAGGAAGCAAAAGTTTAGATCAAATTATAAAACCATTCAATATGCCATATGGGTTACTCAAAGAAGAAACTAGAAACTATATCAAAAGAACTATGGAGAAAGAACCAGACCAACAATTAAACTTTAGGCAAACATGTTTTCATATACACAAGAGGAATTCAAAAAAGTTGATCCAATATGGAGGTGGAAGTTTTTGGAAAAAAATCGTACATTTTTTGTGCATTGGGAGGATGCGCCATATTTAGTACAAGTAAATCCATCTATTTTGTTGATATATTTAGGTAGTGATGTGTGTGAACACACTAGGACCACCAGGGCACTTTTTTCCCTCTTTCAGAGGTTTTTTTTCCCCAGCTTGTATATACGCCTATTGCCCTAATAGGCTACTTATCTTTGTACATTCTCTAGTACTACATTTAGTATTGTGTGTCGTGCTCCAAGCTTCTTCTTCTTCCTTGTGTTGTTCGCGTGCTTCCACAGATGTCTAACTCCAACAATTGGTATCAGAGCAGGTCCTTGCTTCATCTAGGGTGCCGTCGACACTCCTCCGTTTGTAGTCTCAGAATCGCACGAATTTTGGTGAGCATACTCATCGTGTTTTCGAGATCAAAACAGCTTCGTTCTATAGTTCGAAATCACGATATGAGCTCGTTTTGGCCTCCAAACGCACTATCGTAGTGCTTGTGCGGGCTATTTCGTCTTTTTGTGCCAAAGGTATATACTAGTTTTTGTTCGCTAGTATAAGGGTCTCGAAGTTTGCTATAGGTCTAGTGGAATTCGTCTGGGCAGTTTTGTTCAAATTTTTGAGATACAGTCAATTTTCTGCATCAAGGTATTTTAGTCACTAGCCATGGCTGAAAGCAGTGATGTATTCCGTATGTTGGCTGTTGAGGATAGGTTGGACGATACCATCTACCCGTTATGGGCTTATATGATGCAACATGTGTTGGTTGCAAAAGGACTGTGGAACATTGTGCAGGGTGTTGAAAAACGTCCTATCAAACCTACAACTATTACAACTACAAGTACTAAAGCTGATGAAGAAGGTGTCGAAGATGATGATATTCTGCATATTCCTGTTCGTGCTGCAGTTTCTGCTGCACCTATTGTAGAGCAGATTCGTTGAGATGGCAGAGATGCCTAGGCACATGCATTGATAGCTTTGTTTGTCAAACGTGCCATTATTCCTCATATTCTCTCTTGCAAAATAGCCAAGGATGCTTGGGATACACTTACCACATTGTACCAAGCTAGGAATGAGGCTCGTGTTGCTTACCTCCGAAAACAGTTGGAGAGTGAGCACATGAATGAAGGTGATTCTATGGATAGTTTCCTAACAAAGATCAAAGACTTGAAGGAACAATTGATTTGTACTTATGATGTTATACCAGATAGCTCACTTGTGCAGACTGTTCTGAATGGTCTTCCTGATTCATATCAGAGTTTTGCTTCTACTCTTCGATTGATGATGAAAGGCAATCCAAATGCCTTGTCATTTGAGGAGTTAGTCTCTGTTCTGTTGTAGGAAGATGAGTCCAAGCAGAACAGGTCCATTATGTGTGTTGCAGATCAAGCTTTCTTGGCTAGTCAGAAGGGCAAAGGAAAATGGAGCTCTTCTACTAGTAAGCAGAAATCTGCAAATGCTGCACATTCGAAGAACCAAGACAAAGATGAGAAAAAATCAAAAAAGCAGAGATTGTTTTGTAAGTACTGTAAAGAGGCAAAGAAGAAAGAGGCTGGAATGGTTGTTGTAGAAGCCTCTACACCAAAAACGGAGTCTGCTAATCTTGTGGAGGAAGAAGAATGGGTGTTTACTACTGTTTGCAGTTTTGACCCATCTTCTCATGAGCAGTGCATGTCTGATGTAGACTCAAATGTTTGGTATTTTGACAGTGGGGTGACCAAACATATTACCGCGTAGTGCAGTTTCTTCTCTTCACTCGAGCCTGCCCCTATAGGGAATATTGTTACATGTGCCAACAACTCCTCTTATCCTGTTATGGGAGTTGGTAAGATCATTTTGACTACTGCTGATGGTAGTTCTTTCACTTTGTCAGATGCTTTATTTGTGCCAGGGATCAAGAAGAACCTGTTATCAGTTTTTGCATTAGCCAAGATTGGCTTGGTTGTGAAATTTGTTGATGACAGGTGTACAGTTCATGATCTCTCAAATGGCGATATGATTATTGCTTCTGGCATTCGTGGGCTGTATAAGCTTATAGACTATGAAAGATTTGTGAATGATTCGGCATGTACAATACATGTATCAGATGCAAAGCTTTGGCATGCATGCTTTGGTCATCTAAATCTTGCTAGTTTGCTACGCCTGTAGAAATCTGAAATGGTGTCCTCTTTGCCCAAACTTGAGGCACCTAGAAAACATGTTTGTGAAGGCTGTATTTTGGGCAAAATGCAGTGTTTCTCCTTTCCAAAAGATGGTTGCATTCGGGCTACTCAGAGTTGCAGCTTGTACATAGTGATGTTTGTGGTCCTATGCAGACACCTTCTTTTGGGAATTATCTTTACTTCGTGACTTTCATCGATGATTTTTCTAGGCATGCATGGGTATATCCATTGAAGGCAAAGTCTGAAGTGTTCATGTGCTTCAAACAGTTTTTGGTTTTGGCTGAAGATCTGTCAGCATGTAAAATGGGTAACCTTTGTTCAGATCGAGGGGGGGAATATATGTCTTCTGATTTTAATGAATTTGTGGCTGAACATGGGATAAAACACTAGTGTATAGTGCCATATAAACCTCAACAAAATGGAGTTGCTAAACGAAAGAACAGGTCACTCATGGAGATGGCAAGGTGTATGGTCAAGAGTCAAGCTTTACCACATAGTTTTTGGCTTGAGGCTATCATGAGTGCAGTATATGTACTGAATAGGTGTCCCACTAAAGTGTTGCAGTATATCACTCCATATGAGGCTTGGCATGATCGCAAGCCATCTATTGTTTGTGTGCGTGCTTTTGGTTGTTTGGCATATGCATTAGTGCCTGAACAACATCACAAAAAATTGGATGATAAAACGGTAAAAATGTATTTTCGTTGGGTACAATTCTAAAAGTAAAGGGTGTCGTCTGTATCATCCACAGACTAAACACATTCTGGTTAGCCGTGATGTTCTTTTTGTGGAAGATGCTATTCAGCCATTGCTTTCATGTACTAAGGAGACATCTATTAGCTCCAAAGACATGTATGATACTTTGCTGCCTCTTTTTACAGGTGGACAATCTAGTGCTGGTCCCAATGAGGCATCTTCTTAGCCTTTGCAAGTTTCACATGATGATGCAAATCATTCCATTTTTGATGCAGATTTACATAATGCACTAGTTGATGAGAGAGCTGATATTGAGCAGGCAAAAACTATGCCAAAATGGCTGGTGCAGACTTTGCGTGACAGCAAATTAGATGCACCTCTATCATATCGTACTCGTTCAAGCTCTCATAGTGCCTCTTTTGCATCAGATTGCTATGCTATGGCTGCATCTAGTCTCTGTGATGACAATGAGCGTGTTTCGTTTGATGAAGCACAAAATTCAGAAAATTGGATGGCTGCTATGCAATCTGAATATGATGCTATAATGAAGAATGGTACTTGGTCTTTATGTGACTTGCCTCCTGGCAAGAAGGCCATTGGCACTAAGTGGGTATACATGCTGAAGCATAAACCGGATGGTACAGTTGACAGGTATAAGGCTAGGATTGTTGTAAAGGGTTATGCACAGGAAAGAGGCATTGATTTTGATGAGACCCATTTGCACCTACATGCCATATGACTACTGTTTGGAGCATCTGTGCACTTGCAGCTCATCATGGTTGGAATGTACATCAGTTGGACATTAAAACAACATTTCTGAATGGTGACTTGCATGAAGAAGTGTATGTTTTTCAGCCCTATGGCTTTGTGCAAAAAGGGCATGAAAACCAGGTGTGCAGGTTAAAGAAGGCATTATATGGTTTAAATCAAGCACCACGTGCTTTGTATGAGAAGATACATGCCTATCTGATTACACATGGTTTTGAGAATAGTCCAACTGAAAGCACCTTATATGTTAAGCATGCTAATGATGTGCTTCTCGTCATTGTTGTCTATGTTGACGACATGCTGCTCACTGGTCCCATTGAGAAGCATATTGCTGATTTTAAGGCTGATTTGCATGACTCATTTGGGATGTCTGATTTGGGGCATTTGCATCACTATTTGGGCATTCAGTTTACGCAAGTTGATGGTGGAATGGGTTTTTGTCAAACGAAATACATTGACACATTATTGCAGCGTTTTGGCCTTGAAGACTATAAGCCTATTGCCACTCCTATGGAGACAGGTTTACAATTGAGTCTTCATGATGCTGGAGATGCATTTGATGTTGTTCTCTGTTAATAGGTTGTTGGATGCTTGATTTACTTATGCATTACTCGGCCAGATATTCAGTTTGCTGTCTCACAGATGATCAGGTTTATGCATTGCCCAGGAGTCAAGCATTGGTAGGCGGTTAAGCGCATCTTTCACTACTTGAGTAGTACTCGGCTACTTGGGTTGTTTTATCACAAGGGGGGATCACTATCGCCAGATTTGCATGATTTTTTTGACTTTGATTGGGCTGGTTGCTATGACACTCGTGTGTCCACTAGTGTCTTTTGCTTCATGCTTGGTAGCTCATGTATATCTTGGTTGAGCAAGAAGCAGCCTACTGTGGCCACTTCCAGTTGTGAGGCTGAGTATAGTGCAGCTTTCACAGCTACTATTGAGTGTGTGTGGCTCAAACGCCTTATGGCTGATTTGGGTGTTGATCAGTCTTCTGCCACCACCATCTTCACTGACAGTCAGAGCGCATTGGCAATTGCGAGGAACCTTGTGTTCCATGCTCGCACTAAGCACATTGAGGTGCATTATCATTATGTCAGGGAGAGTTTCTCTGCTGGGGATATCAGCTTGGCATATGTGCCCACGCAAGGGAACATTGCAGACCTTTTCACGAAGGCTCTGCTAGGGAGAAGTTTGAAGCTTTCCGCAAAGCTTTGGGCTTACTTCCTTTTGTGGAGTGATTTCCACATAGCTTCGCACTTCCTTATACATGAGTGCCAACTCCTTGTTCACCACATCACTCCCAGGGGGGATTTGTTGATATATTTAGGTAGTGATGTGTGTGAACACACTAGGACCACCGAGGCACTTTTTTCCCTCTTTAGGAGGTTTTTTCCCCCGGCTTGTATATACGCCTATTGCCCTAATAGGCTACTTATCTTTGTACATTCTCTATTGTGTGTTGTGCTCCAAGCTTCTTCTTCTTCCTTGTGTTGTTCGCGTGCTTCTGCAGACGTCTAACTCCAACATTTTTGCCCTATACCATGAAGAAGACCATGGGTGCAATTTTGGGAGGCACAAAATCATGGCACAATAAATAACCAATGGCTTAATTATCCATTATTGCCAAGCCCACCCCATAACTACTTACTAACTGAAGATTACATGGTGCGCACCATTGAATTTTGGATCATGATATATGTGTGAGTACCAAACTTAGCAATCAAAATGACCAATAAATTGTTGAGCATGCTTCTCACAGTTTTAAAGGTGTTCAAACATTTAGAATATACATTTTTGAACTTTTCAGCATAAACCAAGGAGCTGATGCTTTGATTTTTTATCTTTCTATCACGCCTAGCCACCTTAGCATAATGGCTATTTATTCTCGACTCATGTTTTTGCCAAGTCCCTACATGTAGACATTCAGAGAAGCATACTTTACAAGGCTTTTTGAAATGGACTCAAAAATATTCTTGAAAATGTCTTCCAACTTAAATCCTCGACTTGTCGCATATGAACTAAGATTTTTTGCAGATAAACAAGCACCACATGATGGGGTAAAGTCTACACAATGGAAAGAGAAAATGATACATGAAGCCAATCTGCTTAATCAAAGAGAGCAAATAGCTGTATAGATGTACTCATGTCACCCATAAAAGCATGTCGGGGATGACAAATTTCAAGAGGAGGTATGTGTGGAGGGAGAATCCAGGGAAATAAGAAGAAGAAGAAGAAGAAAATCAAAATGCAAAGTAGCTTAACAAAAGCCTCACCCTCTGCCCAAAGCCTGGCAGGGGCATGCATCAAGCTTCAATGCGAAATAGGGAAGGCTAGAAGAATGTAAAGAAGAAGCCAAAACAAGCATAATGTCCTTCCATCAACCGGAGGCTAAAGCATAACAAAGAGTGAGCAATATTGATGTCACTCTAGTCACTGGATGTGTGCAATGAAAGAACTAAAGGAGCCAAAGGAAATGCAACAGAACCCAAAGAGCACAAACAAAGAAGTAAACAAGGTCCTTCCAATAACTGGATGCAAAGAACTCGAGTGAAAGGTGACTAAATATACATGG
Organism: Ceratopteris richardii; assembly: GCA_020310875.1. Classification (NCBI taxonomy): domain Eukaryota; kingdom Viridiplantae; phylum Streptophyta; class Polypodiopsida; order Polypodiales; family Pteridaceae; genus Ceratopteris; species Ceratopteris richardii. The sequence goes on from CM035444.1 coordinate 78,434,797, forward strand.
CCTTAGCCGCTGAGTGCATGCGGTGAAAAGAAATATACAAGCTAAAGAAGAAACGGGGCTAGAATACATACACTTGTTCATGCAAGTCACCATTCAGAAATCTATTTTTAATATCCAACTACTGTATGTTCCAACCCTGATGAACTAAAGTGCACAGATGCTATGAAGAGTAGTCATTTGGCATGTAGGTGCAAAGGCCTCATCAAAATCAATGCCTCTTTCTTGAGCATAACATTTTGCAACAAGCGTAGCCTTATACCTATCAAGTGTTCCATCAGGCTTATGCCTGAGTGTATTCCCACTTAGTGCCAATGGTCTTCTTGCCAAGAGGCAAGTCAAATAAAGACCAAGTACCAATTTTCATAATAGCATCATATTTTGATTGCATAACAGCCGCCCAATTTTCAAAATTTGAGCTTCATCAAATGAAGCACGCTCATTCTCATCACAAAGACCAGAGGCAGCCATAGCATAGAAATCTAATGCAAAAGAAGCACTATGAGAGCTTTAACGAGTATGATATGATAGAGGTGCATCTGATTTGCTATCTCGCAAAGTCTGCACCAGCCATTTAGGCATATTTTTTCCTCCTCTATATCAACTCTCTCTTCAATAAGTGCATCATGTAAATCTGCATAAAAAATGGAATGATCTGCATCATCATGTGAAACCTATAAAGGCTAAGAATTTGCCTCATTTGGACCAGCACTAGACTATCCACTTGTAAAAAGAGGCAGCAAAGTATCATACACAATCTTTGGGGCTAACTGATGTCTCCTTAGTACATGAAAGTAATGGCTGAATAGCATCTTCCACAAAAACAACATCAGGGCTAACCAAAATGTGCTAGTCTATGGATGATAGTGATGATATCCTTTGCTTTTAGAATTGTACCCAACAAAAATACATTTCACTACTTTATCATCCAATTTCCTTTGTTGTTTTTCATGCACTAATGCATATGCTAGAGAGCCAAATACACTTTAAGTTATGTCAAGTGTGTGTCTTCACACGGGAGGGAGAGTGGTTCAAAATTGACATGTATCTATGTAGAAAGAGATTATGTATCCTCTAGTATCAAAGAACAATATATCGTATAAAAACTCAATATTCAAAGCTCATCCATTCATCTACAATTTAGAGGAGGAAGGAAGAAGGGAGACTAAGATGACAAAGGCATAGAAAGGAAGGAGTAATTTTGAAAGTAAGAAAGGAGATTGGGAGCTTTTCAACGCTTGCAAACTCATGAACAAGGAGAGTAGAGAACATAATAATGGAAGAAAGAATAAATTAATCTACATACCTTTCTAGTACATCAACTTGCTCTCAAGCTCAAAGAGATCCTACTTCCATCGTTGCCCCATCAAAATGTTAAATCCCATCGGAATGCCTAAGAAGTGGAAGATTTGACCACTAGGGATCAAGTGACAACCATGGTCAATAAGAAATTGAGGAGGATGCCCAATAGGATATAAGATCTCTGAGTTAGATCTATGGCATAAAAGGCTTGGACATTTCAATGAAAGAGGTATTAAGGATATGATTAGCAATGGTTCAGTTCTTGGATTACCTAATGTTGCAGGTCAACCTATGACATACAGATGTGAGGTATGTCAATTAGGTAAGACTCATAAGCAATCATATACTAAGCATGGTTTCATGTATTCAGAGAAGCTTGAATTGGTACACACAGATGACTGGGGACCATCAAAGGATTTCAGTATTAATGGTTCAAGATATTATGTGATTTATGTTGATGATACTACCAGGTGGATCACTATATATGTGATAAAAAATAAATGAGGGGTGTTCAATACATTTAAATATTACCATGTGTATGCAGAGAGAATCACAAGTCAAAAATTGAAGAGACTAAGGTCAGATGGAGGGGGAGAGTATTTCTCTAATGAGTTCAGTTATTACTTATGGAATGCAGGTATAAAAAGAGAAGTTACTTGCAGGTACTCTCCTCAACAAAATGGTGTAGCAGAAAGGAGAAATAGAACTCTTGTTGAGTTTGCAAGGTTAATGATGAAAGAAAAGAATTACCCCAATTATTTGTGGGTTGAGGCTGTAAATACAGCCACATACTTGTTTAATAGGTTACCATGTAAAGCTTTGCAGGGTATGACACCATATGAAGCTTGGTGGGGTAAGATACCTACCTTAGATCATTGCAAAGTGTTTGGATGTTTGGCTTATGCATATGTGCCCCACTTGAGGCATAAATTGAACCTAAAGTTGAAAAGTATGTGTTCATTGGTTATGATGATAAGTAGATGGGTTATAGGTTGTGGAGTCCATCCACAAAGCAATTCCTTGTGTCAAAGGATGTTACATTTGATGAGCAAGGTACTTGGTATGCAGGTACAACTAATATGGATGCAGGTGATGAAGAAGTTTTGAATCAAAAGAAAGGTAAATCAAAGGTTCGAATATTTGATGAAGAAGAGAATAATGAAGTACAAGTTGAAGTTGAAGAAGTGCCAAGGTTTGATCCAGAATGTGATGAACCAGAAACTTCAAGAAGTGGAGAACTCAAGGCACAAATGGCAATCGACAAGGTATAGTTATGATACTTCATTTCTGACCACTAAAGATTATTTCTATATGGTGAAAGCAAAGAAAGACCCTTCTACATATGAAGAGAAAAAAGGTATGGAAAATTGGGAGAAAGCTAAGTAGGAAGAGTATGATGCATTGATGGAGAATGAGACATGGGATTTAGTTCCCAAACCAAATAGTCAGAAGATCATTTGATGCAAATGGGTCTACAAGACAAAGAGGTATGCAGATGGAAGTGTGTCTAGATATAAAGCTAGACTTATTGTGAAGGGGTATGCTCAAACAGATGGTATAGATTATGATGAGACTTATAGTCTTGTGGCAAAAATAACAATTATAAGGACTCTCATAGCTATTGCTGCATGTAAAGGCTAGAAGATATGTCAATTAGATGTGAAGAATGCTTTTCTAAATGGTTACATTTCAGATGGTGTTTTCATGGAGCAACCAGAAGGGTTCAAAGATAAAAGGTACCTAGAGTATGTAAGTAAGCTCAAGAGAGCTTTGTATGGTTTGAAGCAGGCCCCAAGGGCATGGAATTATAGACTTGTGAAGCTCTTGGAAGAACTTGGTTTCCAAGTGTCAAGTATGTAGTAGCTTGATTGTTAAAGCAAGTGATGATGGGTTCATTTACATTATATATGTTGATGACATAATTCTTATAGGTATAGATGAGAAGGGCATACAAGGTCTTAAGAAGGGCATACAAGGTCTTAAGAAGAGTTTTGATATCATTCAGAGTACACCCACTATTCATGGAGATATTATGATTTCATTGTATCTAGGTGCTAACCCTATTTTTCATGTCAAGACTAAACACATTGCGATTCCGTATCACTTCTTGTGAGAGAAGGTGATTGATAAGGAGATTGAAGTCATACATACGTCAACAAAAGATCAGATTGCAGACATGCTAACCAAAAGATTGGATGGACCAAAGCTACAAAGATTCAAAGACATGGTAGGCATAAAGAAGATGGAGAAAATCACAATTGATGATTGAGAGGGAGTTTTTGGTGCATGAGAACCATCAATTGATGTTCTAAAAAAAGCTTTGAAGTCAAAGGATGAAGCAAAGAATAATGTATGAAGCTTGAAGTTAGTGCATGATCAGAGAATGAAGTCTTATATATACATGTACACTAGACTTGTAATTAACTCACTGATACCTTTGTTATGGTTAAGAGTTTGGAAATATATGCCTATATATACAAGTAGAAAGTTGGGGCATGTATGAGAGATGATGTATGACAAGTTCTAGGAGTCATTAGACACTTTAGAAGAAAAGAGAATATCTCATCAAACAGATGTAATGTTTTACTGGATAGAAGAAAAGTTGCACCCGATATTTTGCTCAAAGCTCCTTCTGTATTTATTCTTTTGTGAATTGCTTTTGTACAATTCTAATTCTATAGTTTAGTGACCGCTGTACAAATTTTTAGATCCTAATTGTGATCAGGCTGAGAGAATTGAGAGTAGGAACATTTACATGTGTAAATGTGAAGAAGAGAAGACTGGAGCAGGTGCAAATTCGATGATAATGTTTTGGTCAGTTCTCCTTCCACAGTGTAAAGTTTTGAGCAAGTGAGCACATATTCTTTAATTTGGAAGGTAATCTACCTATGGCTAAAAGCATTTGAATAAATGGGTTCTAGTTTAAGAGAACTATGCATTAGAAGTTGCAAGTGTCAAAGTCGACTGTAGAGAAGTACAATTTTAGACATAGGTGAATTGTTTGGAGTAAATCTCAAGATTTACTAAACCTTTTGAGAAGTTTTAACTTGGAGAATGTGTGAAATTTTTATCCGACACTTTATACAAAGTTTCATTAGAAACTTTACACATTTGGTCAGCCAATGAATGAGTTAAGTGCAGTAGGCTTTTCTGTGTAATGACTTTCTTCACAGTTAGATAAAATCTTGATGATTTGACATTGGTCTTCAAAAATTGGTTAAGGTTTTGAGTTGTTCTTGATATAGAGGTGTTCCAGAAAGGTTCAAGAAATGTTTTAGAATTCGACATCAGTTAGTCCAGGTGAGTGTTCAAACAAAATCAAATACCAGTAGAGGATTGGTGTTTCACCAGTAGATTCTACAAAACACATGGACAAAGATCCCCACAACATGATTAGGGAAATGGACATAGTCCCTTGGTGTCTGCATGTCCCAATTACAGAGGTCAAACATGATGGATCAGAAGGCCACAGAGAACCTCAAAACCATAGTGGCATCACACAAAATTATTTCACAGCCAAAAAACTACATAGAGATAAAAGACCTCCAATAGGTCTTTCAGTCTCCCCATGAAGGCATGAAAGTGGTATCCCTTCAGCGAGGTAATGTGCATGGTGTCTTCTTTTTGTTGCAAACATCTTGCAAAGGTGGCAATGATACAATGGTAGTTTGAAGAACCTGCCTTGACCTAGTGATGGGCCATGGTGTTTGGGAAGTAGTTGCAGGAATCAAAAAACGGTGCCATGTGATGACCCACTACCTATGCTCTTATAATGCTCAAGTTAATAGTTAGTACACAAAAATTTATGAAGCTCACAATGTTTGTTGAGGAGTGGGGATTAACAACTTTGAACCAATACTCAAGTTCCTACTACCTTGCAGATAAATACTTTGGAAGAGCCATTCAAAGTTGCATCCACACCTATGTGAGCATTCATACCTGCAACTAGCCACCAACCGAGGGCAACCACAATAAAATGATACCAGGATATGGTATTTCAATTATATATCAATCTCCATCCATGTGCCTAAGAGCAAGCTGAATGAGTAGGACCACAGGTATCATCGTACATTCAATAATTTCTACTACACCAGACATGGAGGCTGCCCAAAACTTCCCTTTTCTGATATTCTTCTTCATTAGGAATATATATCAGAAGTTGTTGATTGCAATACTTCGTGACTGTTATAGATGAAACACTGTAGGAAGCCTGACAAAGAATCTCATTCCTCCGAGCACATGATGCATTCCACAATGGTGTTTCATCTGAGTTCCAGCATAGAAGTCTTGGAGCATATCTTCTACCTATTTTTGAGTCTCAGCTATATTCCATATCCTTCCTTGGATCATTCTGTTGCATGGATCCTGTGTGCCTTGGATCTTCAAAAGAGATTCTCTATTCTTTTATGCTTATCACGTTCCAACATTAGAGGCAAAATCTATGTTCCTTCGTATGTTGGAAGATGCCCCATAGAAGTTTTAGTGCCACATATATGGACATTGCCATCTGATTCCTTGACCAATCTCTTGTGCTTCAGTTCATGGCATCTCAGTCTTGACAAAGAGCTGCCATCAAATGATCTTTTGATGGAGCCTTGCGCTCTCCTCAATCATGCTGGTAGCCAATTGTAAAAATCATGTGGTTGGGTAGCAAATTCTAAGCATGTGTTTGCAATACCATCCAAGTTATGAATGAATGAATGAATCGATCAACCTCTCTACATGCATTGAAGATCTCCTAAATGTGTTTTTGCCCTGCTCTTGTGAGTGCTGCTGGAAATGGGGGACCAATGAAGAGTTCTATGCCAAGATCCTTCTCTACTTCTCCTACATATATATCTGCTGGTGACAGCTGAGCATATTTCACTTGTTGTTTGAGCACATAAAATCTATTCCATTATGCTTGTTTTCCAACATGTGATAGCACTATCAATTGCAACTAATATGTCTAAAACTTTTATCTTGAACAATTGTACCTTTGACTCAGACCTATAGGCTATAGAAAGCATCCATATTATGCACACAAGTTTGGAGCTTTACTTAGATGCAAGAATAAAAACAGGTAATACTATTTCCCCAAGATGGCTAGGGAAGTGGACATAGCCCTAGTATACATATGCTAGTCAATAAGCATGGTGTAGTTTTACTGTTGCAGACATCTCCTCCAGCCACCTCATAATCTTTTGCAAGAGTAGCACAGGCCTCACATGTCTTCTCAAAATCCTGCTTCCTCCATGCCTTATCCCTACTTCTAGTATCTCCTGAATAAGGATTAGCAATCCAACCCAGTCATCGAGGTTAGAGGGAATTATGTGCTGTGTTTCTTGATTTGAAAAAAATTGGCACTATTTTGTAGAGGACTTGGCCGAGCTACAGTGGTTGAGAGCCCAAGATTCTTCTGGGACTCTTAGGATACTTGGTCGGTAGCAACCCTTTGTTACACTAATAACAAAAGGTAGTTTGACAGTTACATCATAACACTGTAGAATGAGAACTTTGGTAAGATATCATTATCCAAGCTCTTCAGATGTAAGTTTTAGTCATGTAGCTTTTTTTTCCTCATCATCACGAAGAAGATGAACGTCCCTACAAAACATGATTGTTCATTATAGATTTAAAAGGCATGGAAGAATCATATCACCATTTGCCTGATGGCCTAACTAGGACGTGTGCTTTGAGGAATGCAGCAACTTTGATGTCTTCTTATGAGGCATCTTCTTGGATCCGTAGAGCTTGTACTGACTAGCACCAAGACCAATTTCGCAGTCCTTGCATGAGCCACCTCAATAAATCTGTGATATTATGCTTCTAGATAGTAGAGCATCTTAGGACTACTAAAAATCAGTTGAATTCTAGCTGAATAATAGTAAACTTGGATCCCATGCCCACATGAGGTCACAACAAGTTGTTCGTCTCCTTGATTTTTGGAATCCTCAATGATGAGGGTTGAACTTTGAAGCTTTGCAGACTAGATCTCTAAAACAACCAAGTTTTTAACTATAATAACTAGCCCAATCTGAGTAAAACAAAACATGTAAATATGGTAGCAATGATCCCCCCTTGGGATAAAACAATCCAAGTATCTAGGTGCCACTCAAGTAGTGAAACATTTGCTTAATCACCTACCAATCCTTGACACCTGGTTAATGCATAAATGTGCTCATCTGAGCGATAGAAAATTGGATATTAGGTCGAGTTATGCATAAGTAAATCAAGCATCCAACAATATATTGATAGAGAAAAACATCAAGTGCATCTTCAGCATCATGAAGACTCAACCATAAACATGGTTTCATAAGAGCCACAATAGGCCAAACTGCTACAATAATGTGTCAATCTATTTTGGTCGACACAAAGCTATTCCCCCATCAACTTGCTTAAACTAAATGTCCAAATAATGATGCAAATGCCCCAAATATTACATATCGAAAGAGCCATGCAAATCAGCCTTCTCATTAGGACCAGTAAGCAACATGTCATCAAAATATACTACAATAAGAAGTACATCATCTACATGCTTGACATATAAGGTGTTCTCAATTGGATTGTTCTCAAAACTATGTGGATTCAAGTAGGCATGCATCTTTCCATACCTTTCTACACAAAAACATTGGGCATACATACACTTCTTCATGTAAGTCACCATACACAAATGCAGTTTTAATGTCCAATGGATGTTCATTCCAACCAGTATAAGATGGAAGTGGGCAAATGCTACAAATAGTGTTCATTCAGCATGTGGGAGCAAAGATATCATCAAAATCAATGCCTCTCTCTTGAGCATAACCTTTGAAAACAAGCCTCGAATTATATCTCTCAATCATTCCATTAGGCTTACATTTCAGCTTGTACCCATTTAGTGCCGATGGCCTTTTTGGCTAGAGGAAAATCACATAACAACCAAGCACCTCATAATCACATCATATTCTAATTGCATAGCAACCATGTAGTTTTTTGAATTTTGTGCTTCATCAAAAGAAACATCCTCATTCTCATCACAAATACTAGAGGCAGTGATTGGATAGCAATCTAATGAAAAGGATCCACTATGAGAACATGAATGAGTACAATATGACATAGGTGCATCTGATTTGCTATCTCTCAAATTCTGCACCAGCCATTTAGGCATAGTTTTTGCCTCTATATCATCCCTCTCATCAACAAGTGCATCATGTAAATCTACATCGCAAATGAAATGGTATACATCATCATGTGGAACTTATAAAGGCTGACAAATTGCCTCATTTGGACTAGCACTTGACTAGACACCTATAAAAAGTGGAAACAAAGCATCATACACGTCCTTGGAGCTAGATGATGTCTCCTTGGTACATGAAAGTAATGGTTGAATTGCATCTTCAACAAAAGTAAAGTCATGACTAACCAAAATGCATCTAGTCTATGTATGATAGAAATGATAGCCTTTGCTTTCATATTTGTACCCAACAAAAATACATTTTACTACTTATCATCCAATTTATTACATTGTTGTTCAAGTAGTAATGCATATGATAGACAACCAAAGACACGTAGATGAACAACAAATGGCTTGCCACCATGCCAAGCCTCATATGGAGTGATTGATTGTAGTGCTTTGGTGGGACACGTGTAAAGTACATATGCCACACACATAACAAGATGAAGCCATAAGTTATGTGGTAAAGTCTAAATTTTGACCATACACCTCGCTATCTCCATAAGAGCCCTATTCTTTCTTTCAACAAATCCATTTTGTGAGGTGTATATGACATTTTACATTGATGTTTTATCCCATGCTCAGCCAAAAATGCATTAAAATTAGAAGATCATATATTCTCTCCCTCGACTAGATCAGAGGTTGTCTAATTTACATGTTGATAGATTTTGAACCAAAACCAAAATTTTTTTTGAAGCACATAAATGCTTCGGAATTTTCTTTTAGTGGATACACCCATTCATGCCTCAAGAAATCATCAAGAAAATTCATGGTATCTACATAGGACCACATATATCATTATGAGCAAGTTGTAGCTTATGAGTAGCTTGAACTAAATCATCTTTTGGGAACGAAGATTGCTATATTTCACCCAAAATATAGGCTTCATAGACATGTTTACAATATGCCTTAATTTTTGTGCAAAGAGGACACTATTTTAGATCTTTGTAGGTGTAATAAACTAGCAAAATTCATATGACCAAATCGTGCATGACAAAGCTTTGCATCTAAGATAACTTGAGGATCTTGAACTACACATGTCAAATCATTCACAAGTTTCACATAGTCTATGAGCTTATACAGCCCACCACATAAAATTCTAGAAGTAATAACAACATTGCCATTTGAGAGATCATGAACTATACATCTACGATCAACAAATTCAACAACCAAGCCAATCTTGACTAATGCTAAAACTAAGAATACATTTGTCTTGATCAATGACACATATAAAGCATCTAACAATGTGAAAGAACTACCATTAGTAGTAGATAGAATGACCTTACCAACTCACATTATAGGATAAGGGGATTTGTTAGCAGATGTGATAGTATTTCCTATAGCGACACTCTCAAGATAACTGAAGAAATTATGCTACAAGGTACTATGTTTGGTTGCCCCACTATCAAAGTACCAAGCATTTGAGCCTATTGCAGAAATACACTGCTCATGTGAAAATGGGTCATAGCTGCAAACAATCGTAAATGCCCATTCTTCATTCTAAACTAGATTAGTAGACTTTCTTTAGGTGTAGAGGCCTCTACAACAACCATTCCAGACTCTTTCATATTTGCCTCTTTTGTAGCTAGTTAGACAACTTTGTACGACATGATCATTATTTTATTCTCATTTTTGTCTTCCTTCTTCAAATCTATAGCATAAGCAGTTTTTGGCTTACTAATAGATGAACTTCATTTACCTTTTCCCTTCTAAGTAGCTAAGAAATCTTGATTTACAATGTGCATGATTGACTTGTTTTACCTAGATTGATCTTCCTGCAACAACATAGAGGCAACCTCCTCAAATCTTAAGTTCTACATCACCTTCAATAACCGTATTTGCAAGTGTAGGAGGATGTTTTTCAACACCCTACAAAATATTCCACAACCCTTTTTCTCCAATACATGATGCATTATATATGCCCACAATGAGTAATAAGTGCCATCCAACTTATCCTCAAGAGCCAACATACAAAATACAAAAGCAGAACATCCTTTGCTTTCTTCCTTGTGCCTTGTACGCTTAGAGAGATGGCCAGGGTTCAAGTCCCACCCCGGGCTGCATGCTTCAGAGTTCCCCAAGATGGGCGCCTCTACTTTACAACGTCGGGTGTGTGTCTTTCCAATTCATTGTACTCTCTCAAAAAAAAAGAAAAGAAAACTTGTTACGCTTTTGAGGGGATTACGCGGAGGAAGGGTTGCTATCATATGTTGTCGATGTAAGAGGAGAGAAAGAACACAAATATAGTATTTGAAGCGCACGAGTGCATGCTTTGAATCTTGAGGCGGAATGTAAAGTCGTGATGTAGAGATTAGATCATAGTGTTTCCGCTTGACCATGAACATTCTCTTTCAATGCAATTTCAAAATTATGCTCACGCAGACGAGGAAAAGTTTGTCGTTGTAGGAGTAGTCTTGAGAAGAAACTTGAGACCACCAAGACAATGCCATTGGAGAGATCCACCAAGAAGAAGCCAAACTATCAAAATAGATACTGCAATCATCGAAATACCACCATGAACTAGCGTTATATGTTAGTGAAGTGTCTATGAACACTCAAAATGATGATATTCACCATCAATGCCACCAAAATGCAAGAAAACTAACAATAGAAAATGCTTCATAAGCACGAAGATCATGAAGAAAAAAAATATCTTTGATGATGAAGAAATTGTTAAAAGAGAAGGCGTGAGCCCATGTGAACCAAATTCAAGTGTGAAGTGATGTGCATAAGTTAGAGAAGCATAATCCACAAGAATTTATCCATAATGAGTCAAAGAGATCACAAAAAGAATGCATGATCCTCTCTTGTAGCTAGTTAGGACAACTTTGTACGACATGATCATTATTTTATTCTCATCTTTGTCTTTCTTCTTCAAATATGTGGCGTAAGTAGTTTTTTGCTTACTAGTACATGAACTCCATTTACCTTTGCCCTTCTGAATAGCTAAGAGATCTTGATTTACAATGTGCATGATTGACTTGTTTTGCCTAGATTGATCTTCCTACAACAACATAGAGACTAACTCCTCAAATCTTAAGTTCTACATCACCTTCAATAACTGTATTTGCAAGTGTAGGATGACCTTTTTCAACACCCTATAGAATATTCCACAACCCTTTTGCTCCAATGCATGATGCATTATCCTCAAGAGCCAACATACAAAATACATCATTGCTTTTGCTTTTAGCCATGGCCAATGACTAAATTCCTTGATGCAGAAAAACGATTGTATCTTAAAATGTTAAATAGAAATAGCCCGTCGAGGTCTTTTGAACCTATAGTAAACTTTGAGGTGCTTGTGGTAGCAAATCAAAATCTATATATATATGTTTGGCACAAAAGGATGAAATTTCTTGCACAGTCACTATGATAGTGCATTAAGTGGCCAAAATGAGATTAGATCAGTTTTGATGCCACAAAGTAAATTTGTTTTGAACTCCTAATCGGCTTGAGTATGCTCACCAATTTGTGTGTGATTTTGAGACTATGATCAAAGGGGTGTCGATGATGCCTGATATGAAGTGACAGCTTGCTCTTATACCAATTGTTGGAGCCTCCCGCTCCCCCTCCCTCCCTCCCTCTCTCTCTCTCTCACACACCCGAAAGTGCAACTTGCAAGCAAGTATTCATGGTCTTTATTGATGGTCTGATTTGTCGTGTAGTATGCGAAAAAATAATTAAGAAAAAAAAATTGTTCTACTTTTGTGGAAGAAAGCAAAGGATGTGCCTTGTACTCTTGAGCAGATGGCCAAGGTTCAAGTCCCACCCCGGGCTAGATGCTTCAGAGTTCCCCAAGATAGGTGCCTCTACCTTACAAGGTCGGGTGTGTGTCTTTCCAATTCATTGTATTCTCAAGGAAAAAGAAAAAAGAAAAAAGAAAACTTGTTATGCTTTTGAGGGTATTACAATTTACGCGGAGGAAGGGTTTCTATCATATGTTGTCCATGTAAGAGGAGAGAAGAGAACACAAATATAGTATTTGAAGCGCACGAGTGCGTGCTTTGAATCTTGAGGCGGAATGTAAAGTCGTGATGTAGAGATTAGATCATAGTGTTTCCGCTTGACCATGAACATTCTCTTTCAACGCAATTTCAAAATTATGCTCACGTAGACGAGGAAAAGTTTGTCGTTGTAGGAGTAGTCCTGAGAAGAAACTTGAGACCACCAAGACAATGCAGAAGCCATGGAGAGATCACCAAGAAGAAACAAAACTATCAAAATAAATATTGCAATCATGGAAGTACCACCATGCACTAACGTTATATGTTAGTGAAGTGTCCATGAACACTCAAAATGATGATATTCACCATCAATGCCACAAAAATGCAAGAAAACTAAGAATAGAAAATGCTTGATCATTAGGGAAAAAAGTGAACCCTACATGGGCCTTGTAGGTATTTGATACAAATTTTTCTTTGAATTTTGAAAATGGAAATTCCTTGACCTTTGGATGCTTCAATCCAATGGCTACAATAAAAAGAGATATAACTTTAGAGAGAGAGTCGCTGTCATGCGTTGAATTGAGGAGAAACTCACGTGTGTGTTTTGCACAATCTCTACATATTTATCAGCCCTTAGATCTTGGACATCCAATGGCATAGCGCGAATGGGGCTGAGATCAGTTTTTCGAAGTCATTGACAACCATTAGATTTCCATTGAATCCAACGGATGCCCATGATTCAAGCTGAGATCATTTTCATAGTGCTTATAGCCATTAGATATCTCTAAAATCCAACGGCTCCCCGCAATCCAAGCTGAGCGCATTTTCGCAGTCTACAGGAGCCATTTGATTATTTGTGCATCGAACGATATATGTTGAAAGGCGCTTTCTTTGGTGCTGATTGATTATCAACCATTAGATGATCCAAATATCCAATAGTGAGTCCGAAGGGAGTGGGCGGAGTGGCTTTGAATGTGCCTAGGGTTCTGGGTTTTTGGGGAAGTCGCCTTCTCTCCCCCCTCGGCGGGGAGGGTTCTTCGTTCGCGCGCTCGTCTCTCGTCCCCCTCGCTGTGAGGGGGACCTCGTTCTGCTCTTTCGGCTGGTGATTCCTGCGGTCTGTGCTGTACTTCAGGGTGTTACCATGGCCTTACACGAGGCGCTGCCTGTTGGTTTACTTGGCTCTAAGGTTGAAGGTAATAACAGTAGCCTAAGTTCTATGCTTAATCCTGTTTTCGAAGGCATCGCAGGTTCTGCTTCTGTGTCGGGAGATAAGATGAGGCTCGAAGAGGGTGATGGTGCGCAAACTGCGAGTGTTCAGTACACTCACCAATCCTTGCAAGGGATTGCGTCTTACGCCAAGGTCCTGCAGAATCAACAACAAGGTTTTTATTCAATGTTTTCCAATCAAGAGTCTACAGGTAATATCTTTCCTCATTCGTTGTTCATTGATACCAAAGGTAAAGGCAAGATCATGGAGGATAATGGGTTAGGATGTTCCTCTCCTGATAAGGGGGGTGTGCATACCCTTGACATTGACCCTGAATCAAATGAACAGGATGATTGCACCCTGATCATTGAGAGTTCAGCTCTGAATAAGTGGAATGTGCACCTTGAAGATAAGGTTGTGATTGCTCATTGTCATGGTCCTCGGCCAGCGCAGGAACTCCTTAAAAATTGGATGCGTGTGAATTGGGAAAGTAAAGGGCTTTTTGCCAAGCATGTTCAGTTCCTTCCTAACAATTTCTTTCTCTTTTTTTTCGATGATGTGAGTAGTGCTCTGCAAGTTATAGCGGAGGGGCATTGGATTATAAGAAATACTCCTATCTCCTTTTATAAGTGGTATCCTGGCTTTAATCCCAGAAGTAACAAGCCGACTAAAGTTCCAATCTGGGTGGAATTTCCGGATTTTCCTGTGGAATTCTACCCATGGCTTGATAAACTTGGATCTCTCATTGGGAAAGTTATGGGCCAAAAGCAAAAAAAAGAGTTCAATCCCAAATGGGAACCTCAGCTGCTTATTGAGGTTGACATTTCCAAAAGTATTAAAACTGAGCTTGTTATTAAAAACTCTGAGGGGTTTAGACTGCATGCTCAAAAAGTTTTTTACAGGAATTTGCCTAATGCATGTTTTAACTGCTATAAACAAGGTCATTTAATAAAGGATTGTCCTTTGCTTGGTAAAAATCAGTCTAAAGAGAATATTGGAGGGGAAGAGGTCACCAATACTGCTGCCCCTAATATTAAGACTCCTCCCAAAGATGACTTAGGGTTCAAAAAGGTTCCTGTTAAGCAAAGGAAGAAAAACCCTAACTCAGGGATCAGGTCGGAACCGCTCTACAAAGGTGTTTTCAATCCTTATCAGATACTTGAAGATTCCATCAACGATGACCATTTTCCCTCGACTTCTGAAGGCCATGTGGAGAATAAGAATCAAGGAAGCCAAAACTTTGAAGACAACATGCACAGCTCAAATGCTGGGGATATGGAGAAGCTAAAGGCTCAGGTAAGTAAGTCTAATTTGGAAACTCACAAAGTTTGTGAAGGAAGAGGGACTGTTTGTTTGGAATCGGTTCCCAGACCTAATACGTGTTCCACCCCTGTTGCGGTCTTGTCTGAAGAAGACTCCCTAAGTAACTGTGATGAAATGTTTATGGATCAAATTAACAAATTTGATGAGCGTACTACAGATCAGGTGGGTTCTGGTCCCACCATTGACCAAGATGTGTATATGACAAATGTCCTGTCACCTAACTTTAAAGGTAAAAACAAGACCAAAAGAAAGGATACGGTCAGGAATTCGGTGTCAGCAGTTAAGCCTGGTAAGAATCTTAAAAAGTAAGTCTTCTTTCTTTCTTTTGTCCATGGATTGTATTAAGTTGATTTCTCTTAACACTAAGGGGCTCTCTGATCCTGTCAGGAGCAAGTCCATCAACAACTGGATCAAAGATTCTTCTATTTTTCCTGACTTTATCTGTTTGCAGGAGCTGAAGGTGGGGGGATCCTCTCTTTTATCGAATTTAAAAACTGTTTCGAATTCTTACCATTGGGTTCATACGGATCATAGTGGTAAAGGTGGTGCAGCCATTGGGGTGGCTAATGGTGTGTGTCATCTTATTGAGGAGGTGCATAAGAGTAGTACTAACCAGTGGATTGCTGTTAAGTGTAAAGAGCCCTTTAACTTTACTGTTGTGTGTGTTTATGCTGCTAATCAGGCTTTTCAAAGGGCTAAATGCTGGGAAGAAATTGCTAAAATTAATGATGTTATTCTGCTGACTGGTGACTTCAACATGGTCACTAACCTTGGTGATAGGATTGGTAATAGTGATAATATTATCTCTGGGGGAGAGAAGCATTGTTGGTTTAATCTGGTTAACAAGCACAACCTGTTGGATCTCTCTTTCAACACAGGTCACACTTGGAACAACAGAAATCATGTTAACTTTCTGTCTGCTAGATTGGACAGATTTTATATGCATGCTGGTAGGAGCAATAATTTGTGGAATTATAATTGTGATATTGATCATTCCTTGGTTTTATCTGATCATTTGCCTTTGATTGTGAAGCTGTTCATGAACAACCCCTCGTATCGTGCTGGTTGGCCTCACATGGACTCCTCCCTGTTTAAAATTCCTATTGTGAAGGAAAAAATCTCTGATATTCTTATTTCTCATTTCAATAAGGATAGGTCTCCCTTTGTGGCTTGGGAAGAGGCTGTTAGAGAAATTCAAATTACTATTAAGTACTTCAAGAATAAAGCTAAAAATATTAGGTATGAGAGAAGAATGATGATATTGAAGGAGCTGGATCTTCTGGAGTCCTCTAAGCTTGATATTAATACCAAAAGGCTGAAAATCCTTGAGTTGCAAGAAAAAGTGAGGAAAGTTGATTACCTCCTTGCTAGAGGTGCCCTTGCCACGTCTCGGGAATTCTGGGCAGGTAAAGTGGATAAGCCTAATAAACACATGTTTGATCTTATGAGAAAGAAAAAAGCTAGGGACTTCATCCCTCTGCTCAAAGACAGTAATGGTTTCCTGGCTTCTAATATGAAGGATAACCTGGAGGTTGCCCATAGGT
Source organism: Ceratopteris richardii (assembly GCA_020310875.1). Lineage (NCBI taxonomy): Eukaryota > Viridiplantae > Streptophyta > Polypodiopsida > Polypodiales > Pteridaceae > Ceratopteris > Ceratopteris richardii. The sequence continues at coordinate 78,451,309 of CM035444.1, forward strand.
TCTTTGCCAATGTATTCTCTCTGCCTCCCAAGAGAGGGGCTGATGTGTGGAGTGCTAGAGCTGCCATTGCCCTTTGTAGGAAGAAAATGGTTCCTCAGGGAATGGACTCCCTCCTTGACATGCCCTTCTCTGAGGGTGAGGTGAGAGAATCCATTAGCAAATTGAAGCCTGGTAAATCCCCTGGTCATGATGGTCTTCCTTATGAGTTTTTTCAGGAGTTCAAGGATTTGTTGGTGCCCATAATTCTCAAGATCTGGCAAGAAGCCTCTAGAAGGGGGTCTCTTTCTCCTTTTATCAACACGGGGGTGATTAAGCTCTTACATAAAAGGGGTCCCAAAGATGACTTAAACAATTGGAGACCCATCTCCTGCCTGACTTCTCTATACAAAATTTTTGCTTCCATCCTTGCCAGAAGGCTGAGTCCTTTAATGGATAGTATAATTCTGCCTGAACAAAAAGGCTTTATCAAAGGGAGATTTATTTTGGATAACATTATTACCATTTGGGAAAGTCTTGAGTATTATAAAGAGCTTAATATTGACACATACTTCTTCAAAATTGACTTTGATAAGGCTTATGACAGGATTGAATGGGATTTCATTCTTCAGTCTCTTCATGACATTGGTTTCGGCAAAAAGTTCATTAGATTTGTCAGTATTTTGTTTGGTAATGCCTTCTCTAAAGTTGCTATTAATGGATATCTATCTAACTCTTTTAAGTTATGCAGATCTATTAGACAAGGATGTCCCCTGGCCCCCCTCCTGTTTGCTATTGCTAGTGATGCTTTGGGCTGGCTTGTCAAGGATAGCTTCAGACAAGGGACCATCTCTGGTTTGGTCATTCCCCAATCTCACTCTCCCCTTGGTCTGTAGATGTTTGCAGATGACACTAACATGGTGATGATTGCTGAAGAAAAGTCTGCTAGTCAATTCCTTAACTGTCTTGACCTTTTCTGTCTTGCTAGCGGTTCTGTGGTCAACCATCAGAAAACAGGTTTTTTTGCCACTAATAATAAGATTCCAGCTTGTGTTGTGGCAGCAGGTTGTGATATCATCAAGAAAGGGAGTATTTTCAGGCTTCTGGGCATTCCCATGGGCTTTGGTATATCCAATGAGCAAAGGTGGAATTGGATGCTTGATAAATTTAGGGCTAAAATTTTTAAGTGGTCTGATGTGCAGCAAAGTATTTCTCAAAGATCTTTTGTTTTAAAGCACTATATCCTCCCTTCCCTTACCTATTTTCTGTCCTGCTGGCAGCCTAGTAAGAAGCAGCTTGGTCAGGCCATCTCCCTTGCTAGAAAATTTTTGTGGGGTGGTTCTAAAATTCCCAAAGTTGCTTGGGATATTTGTTGTATGAGAAAAGCTGAAGGAGGGCTTGGACTCATATGTCCTTCCAGGATGGCCACCCAAATGGCTGCTAAGTGGATTTTCATATCTATCTCCTCTAATGACTTCTGGGCCTGTTTAATTAAAAGAAATGTTAACAAATTCAACATCAAACATAATAAAAGTTGGGACAACTGTTCTCTTTGGGATGTTATTACATCTCCTGTTGAATTTGTGCCCAAAGGTAGTCAGCTTATTTGCACTTTTTGTAAAGCTTGGATGGCTGTGAAAGCTAAGTATAATTTGTCTATCTACTTTGCTCACAACCTGACCTTCTTAGCTCAAGACTCCATTTGGTTTGGTTGGACTAATACTGTTCCCTCCCTTTCCCTTCCTATTAGATGGAATAAATGCAGAAAGAAGGGATTTGGACACTGGCAGGACTTGTTAAATGCAGGTAACGTTATTAATGACACGGTCATTTCCGGGTTTGATGGTCTCTCTGTCCAATGTAAACAGGTTCTCTCAATCCAGAAGGAAATTTTGAAGAAAAAGCTGGAAAAACACTTGTGGAGGAAGGAGATCTCCCTCCAAATCGTAGCTGAGGATATTCTTAACTCCTACAAAAAGAGTGGCAGAAGTATCAAAGAGATAACAGGGAAACTCAATAAGAAGTGGGATCTCCAATGGTCCCCCTTGCAGTGGAAGTATAGATTCCAGTGCACTTGGGCCTTTCCCTTCTCCAACAAGCAGTCCTGCCTTAACTGGCTCATTCTCCACAAAGGCATCTGGACAGGTAGCCTTGCTAGGAAGTATAAAATTGATGCTGGTAAATGCAAGCTCTGTGGCAAAGATGAGAACTTGGAACACTTGTTCGTCCATTGTAAAAGTTCCTCCAGATTCTGGTTTGGAATAAGGTGTTTCTGTCAGAACCAAGGTCTTAATACTCCTAGCAGCAAAGATATTTTGTTGGGTGAAGCTCGTGGTATGGACATTCTGTTGTGGCAGTTCATCAGAGTCCACTCTTTGTGGTTTATATGGAAGACCAGGAACAGTACCATCTACAATAGGAAGGGGAAGGACTACTTCTTCTTTTTTTTGTTGGGCTTGAAGAAAATTCTCAATCTCTGCTTTACCGCCAGTCGTGCTTCTCAATCGGAAGATAAAAACCCCTTTGTAATTCTTAGGAATAATCGCTATAATGTTTGGAAATTAAAACTCCTAAAGATGTACTCTAAGCCTAGGATGCAGATGATCACTCTACTTGATGATTATGTTAACCTTGTTCTTATATGAGACCTCCCAGCATACTGCCCTCTTGTATATGAATCAGACTCACTTGTGAGGCTGAACCCTTGTTTGTATCTTTTTTCCAGCATCAATTTTATACTTTCTGTTCTTCTCAAGAAAAAAAAAAAAAATCCAATAGTGAGCATATTCAGCGCCGAATTTAGTTCGATTTCAAATAAGACCGTTCCATGGAGATGCCAATCCAATGATGCATATGAGATGGTGCATTTTCGAAGGCAGAATTCATCTCAACCATTCAAGATTATTCAAATCCAACAATTGCTAGTTGAGCTTCTCAAAACCATTCAACCAACCAAACCCACTCGTTCTAGGTGGTAGATAATTCATAGAGATTTTGAATGTTGATATAAGAATAAAAAATAACATGTAAACAACCAAAGGAGTAACTATGCAAGCACTTCAAGTGATGGAGACAATGAGAACTTCTTAGCTATGATGCATGAGTGGTACCTTGATTTAGGTTGCAACAATTGTACGTCATGCTAGGATGTGTTGAAACGGAAGATAACATAGAACATCCCATAAAGCATGTTGGAAATGTGAGACTTAAAATTTCAAGGTGTTTTCTAATGTAATCTATGTCTCTTAAATTACTAAAAAATTGACTCGATAGGGTACATGATAGATGAATTATATCATGTGGTTTTGAACAACAAGATTTTGCTCATCAAAGATCCCAAGCACTACAACAATCGATGGTATACCGAGGTTTTTACCGAGGAAAATGAACGCGGCTTTATTTTCCGCGATGCCGGTGTAAAGGTCGGTGTGCACGTCGGTACCAAAGCGCCGGTATATGCGTCGGTATATGTGTCGGTATATGCATCGGTATATGCTTCAGTATTACCGACGCATATACCGAGGCTTCTGCTAGAGATACCGTCGCCGACACCGTCGCCTGCTGGGTGTACCGACAGTTATTCCGATGACACTAATGGGAGTACCGTCACGTATACCGACGACCATACCTGCAAAATTTTTTTGGGCAGAATGTTTTGTCTTTTGCTACAGCAACATTACCATGATGTTGCTTAACAAAAGACAATACACTCTGCCCAAAAAAAACCGAGTACATGTGATGTGTACTCTAATGACAACCGAAATATGATTTCATGAAACAGAGTATTATTGGACACAAAAGAGATAATCAGAATGAACTATGAACCATGTACAAAAGAAGTTATATATTTCAATAATGAAGCATGTACAAGAGTGTGGCAAACCACTGTCATATATGACGCTTTTACAAAATGTGGCAAAGCAATGTATTGCCATATGAAAATCAAATACAAAATATTGGTCTTCCACTGCCATACACATGCAAAGAACGTTCCATATCAACAGTCCTGCAACAAAGAACATTAATGGAATGAGATAAATTCACATGAAAATTACAAATAACAAGTAAAAACCAAGTTTATGAATTAATTACCTCATCGCAAATGCTCCCATGAAACTACCGCACTGCGTCCCTCCAAGTCCTGCAATAGTGTAGTCAACCCATGACTATATCTGTAAGACTCCTCCGTTCGTATTGGAGGATGACCCATTGCCAACTCCTGAAACAAATATAAAAAGATTAGAGAAACATACATGAGAAATTTAACACAAATAAATTCAATAAATGAAATGGTACTTACAAACTCATGATGCATCGTCGCATATCCATCGCTGCCCAAATGTGACGGTCCAATCATATCTAAACGTGTGGCTGCGGCATTTTGCTACTAGCGATATTGATCAAGAGGCCGGGAGTGAGGCCGGGAGGAGTGCTACCTCGAGCGATCCAATACTGTGATGCAGCAGCCGTATACGCAGGAGGAACCTCAGAGATGAACTCCAAAAACTGCTCCTCTATCATGGAATGTGGAGTGACTGGAGGACTATCTCCCATCATGCTCTGTAATAAAAGAACTCAAATAATTAGCATGCGATAAGAAAAGTAATATAGAGAATAAACAAAAAGAAAAACAAAAATTAGTACGTACAAGTGTTTTATTCAAAAGTCCTCTATTCTAGCATCCTCTTGAAGATCCGATGCACCGAGAATATCTATCTCTATATGGATGGCTTCTAAATCGCTTGCTATGCTGGTTTCCTCCTGATCATCGTCTATTGCTTCGTCTTCGCGAACAATGACCTCTTCTTCAATGACCTCTTCTTCTCGAACAATGATCTCTTCCTCCTCGACTATCGAATGAATCTCTGAGTCCACTAGAGATGGACTCTCTTCTACATCTGTTTTCAAAAATTTGTCTACTACGTGGAGCGACTTGTAAAACAAATAGCCACTCTGGGTCTTTTGAATCTGGTATAAAAACAACTTGCTCACAGTGTTCGGGAAGTACAAATGTATCCCTTTCACCATCATGATCTTCATCCATCTCATAAAATGCTTCAAGCATCTCTTCCATATGTTCATTCTATGTAATATTATTAGTGCTTGATTGTACGTCTAAGTCCTTTTTTGCTCTCTTTTGTCCACGAGAGGTTACCGGTGCAATGTCGTTTGGGTCCATCTGCTCACCTGGGGGACCATGCGAATGATAACGTAGGTTTTCTAGTCGACTCCTATCAAAGGATCCATGCTCTCTAACATGTGCAGTACAAATCCGTCGTTTCTGATAAATTTGATACTTGCATTGTGTGCAAGAACATGCCATTCTCTCTTCAAGATCCAAACAAGCCATCTGCTACAATATGGACATTTTAGAACATTTGTTTTTTTTATTAAACCTAAAAATCTAACTCTTAAAGACTTAAATATGAAATACTAAACCTAAATACTTAAATACCTAAAAAAACTTAAAAACCTAATTTTAAAACCCTAATCTATATAGTTATCCCAATTTATCTATATATTCAGATTTTTTCTTGATTGATCCTATTTTATATATATATTTATTTATTTATTCAGATTTTTTTCCTCTTAATTGAGTTATATGTATGCCTAAACCCTAAAACCCTAATTTTAAAAATCTAGTCCTAAATTATGTATATTTCTATACACATGTGTATATACATGTATATATGTATTATATGTGTATGTGTATGTGTGTATATATGTTATGTAGGTGTTAAAACCCTAAAACCCTAATCCAAATGACATGTATATATATATGCATGTGTATATATATGTGTATATGTATATATATGTGCATATAGATAGGTGTATAAGTATGTGTGTTTGTGTATTATATATATATTCACTCTATTTAAAATGATTAAATCTAAACCTATTTTTATATATTTAATCATATATTTCATTTATTTATTTAAAATACTAGTTCTTATTATATTTTATTATCTATATAATTATCCTACCTTATATATATATATATATATATATATATATATATATATATATATATATATATATATATATATATATATATATATATATATATATATATATATATATATATATATTATTTATATATTCAGATTTTTTCCTTACTTAATCCTATTTTTATATATTTAATTAAAATTTTTAAAACACTAGTTCTTTTTATATTTATTTATCTATATAATTATCCTATTTTTTATATATATTTATTTATATATTCAGATTTTTTCATTACGTAATCGTATTTTTATATATTTCATTATATATATTTAATTAAATTATTTAAAACACTAGCTCTTTTTATATTTATTTATGTATATAATTATCTTAATATATATATATATATATATATATATATATATATATATATATATATATATATATATATATATATATATATATATATATATATATATATATATATATATATATATATATATATATATTTATATATTCATATTTTTTCCTTATGTAATCATATTTTTATATATTTAATTTTATATATTTAATTATATATATTTAATTAAATTATTTAAAACACTAGTTCTTTTTATATTTATTTATGTATATAATTATCTATTTATATATATATATATTTATTTATATATTAAGATTTTTTCCTTACGTAATCGTATTTTTATATATTTAATTTTACATATTTAATTATATATATTTAATTAAATTATTTAAAACACTAGTTCTTTTTATATTTATTTACGTATATAACTATCTTATTATATATATATATTTATTTATATATTCAGATTTTTTCCTTACATAATCCTATTTTTATATATTTTATTTAATATATTTAATTATATATATTTAATTAAAACCCTAATCTTAAAATTGTAGATCTAAAATATGTATATTTTTGTATGCATGTGTATCTACATGTATATATGTATTATATGTGTATGTGTATGTGTGTATGTATGTTATGTAGGTGTTAAAACCCTAAAACCCTAATTTTAAAGATTTAGACTTAAATATGAAATACTAAAACCTAAATACTTAACCACCAATAAAAATCTAAACCCCTAATCATATTTTATATATATATTTATTTATATATTCAGATTTTTTTTCTTATTTTTCTCTATATTTTTCCTTAATATAAATATAATTGAGTTATATGTATGTCTAAACCCTGAAACCCTTATCTTAAAGATCTAGACCTAAAATATGTATATTTCTGTATACATGTGTATATATATGTATATATGTATTATATGTGCATGTGTATGTTGTGCATATATGTTATGTAGGTGTTAAAACCCTAAAACCCTAATCTTAAAGATTTAAATCTAAAATATGTATATTTTTGTATGCATGTGTATCTACATGTATGTATGTATTATATGTATATGTGTGTTTGTGTATATATGTTATCTACGTATTATAACCCTAAAACCCTAATCAGAAAGACTTAGACTTAAATCTGAAATACTAAAACCTAAATACTTAAACACCTATCAAAATCTAAACCTCTAATCCTAAAACCCTAATAATATTATATATATATATATTTATTTATATATTCAGATTTTTTTTCTTATTTTTCTCTATATTTTTTCTTAATATAAATATAATTGAGTGATATGTATGCCTAAACCCTAAAACCCTAATCTTAAATATCTAGACCTAAAATATGTATATTTCTGTATACATGTGTATATACATGTATACATATATATATATATATATATATATATATATATATATATATATATATATATATATATATATATATATATATATATATATATATATATATATATATATATATATATATATATATATATTGTATGTGTATGTGTAAAAACCCTAATCTTATTTTTATATATTTGATGTAAAAAAAAACTTCAAAATAAAAATAGGATTATATGTGTGTATGTATGCATGTGTGTATAAATGTGTGTGTATGTATGCATGTGTACATGTGTGTGTGTGTATGTATGCATGTGTATACATGTGTGTGTATGTGTATGTGTGTGTATGTAGGCATGCATGTGTGTGCATGTGTGTGTACATGTGTATGTATGCATGCATGTGTGTGTATGTGTATGCATGTGTATACATATGTGTGTATGTGTATGTGTGTGTATGTATACATGCATGTGTGTATATGTGTGTATGTATACATGCATGTGTGTATATGTGTGTGTGTGAATGTATATGTGTGTATATATGTATGTGTGTATATGTGTGTGTGTATGTGTATGTATGCATATGTGTATATATGTGTGTGTATGTATGTGTGTATGCATGTGTGTGTATGTACGCATGTGTGTATATGTGTATATGTGTGTATGCATGCATGTGTGTATATGTGTGTGTATGTATGCATGCATGTATGTATATGTGCTTATATATGTGTGTGTGTATGTATGTGTGTATATGTGTGTGTGTATGTGTATGCATATGTGTATATATGTGTGTGTATGTATGTGTGTATATGTGTGTGTGTATGTGTATGCATATGTGTATATATGTGTGTGTATGTATGTGTGTATGTATGCATGTGTGTAAATTTATATGTGTGTGTATGCATGCATGTGTGTATATGTGTGTGTGTATGTAAGCATGCATGTGTGTATAGGTGTGTGTATGTAAGCATGCATGTGTGTACATGTATGTGTATGCATGTGTGTACATGTATGTGTGTATGTATGCATGTGTGTACATGTATGTGTGTAAATGTGTGTGTATATGTGTGTGTATGTATGCTCTATTTTCCTATCTCTATCTTCCTTTCTTTCATTATTCTTTATCTCTCACTCTCTCTCTTCTCTCTCTCTCTCTCTCTCTCTCTCTCCCCTTCTCTCTCCATCAATAGAGAATAAAACAATCACTTACAAGTATGCCCCTCTTTTGGATCGTTGTCGTCAAAGCGTAATGTATGTCGTCTATTGTCCAATTCCTAACAATCGACGCCAAAGAACTTCTGCAAAATCGAAGAAAAGAGAAATTATAAAACCTAAAGCATAGAGAAACACAAATGCTAACAGTATGCGCAGCACTTACCAAGATGTGAGATCTAAGCCGAGAGAGTGTGTGTGTGTGTGTGTAGAGAGAGAGATCTGTGTGTGTGTGTGCACAAGACAATGCAGGTCGCAATTCGGTTCGCGCACGCAAGTTCGACAGAAGACCAACAATATTCAAACATGCACAAAAATGTGAAGTTTTGCTCTCGGGTTCGCGGTATGTTTAAAACTCGCCGCCGGTATGGGCGTCGGTATACGCGTCGGTAGTCACCAGTAAATTATCGACGCTTATACCGACGCTTATACCGACGCCTATACCGACGCATATACCGACGCACATATCGGTGGGTGCGGGCCACACCTACGATCCGTTTAAAACGGTCATACCGATGGTCACTTGACCGTCGGTATCTCTAAGTGACATTTTTCGAGGCCCATACCGACGCCGACTGTGACCGTCGATATATGCAGCATCGGTATGCCCCTCATATGTTGTAGTGAAGGATGGGTTCAAAGTGGTAAAATTATATATGTGAAGATAGATAGCAAAAGGATTGCGAATTGGACTTGTGGTATAAGAGGATGGGGCATATCTATTTTCGAAGCTAAAGGACATGAAAAATCATGAAGGGTAAATATTATACCTAGATATGATGCAAGTGCTCTACATGAGATGTGTGAAGCATCCCAACTAGGGAAGAAGATAGGGCAACCCCTCAAAAGGAGTACATATGTGGCACCACACTTTCTAGAGCTCATCCACACATACCTTTGGGGGCCAGCCAAGGAGTCGCCCATTGTAACCAAAGGTATTTTATCACTTTTATTGATGACCATTATATGAAATTTTGGCTCTTTTGTATCTAACAAAAATCAGGTGTGTTTTCCATGTTTAAGATATTAAAGGCGTAGAATGAAAGAAAACATGTAGATATATCAAGATATTAAGGTCTCGTTTTTTTAAGGAGTGATTTTCAAAAGATTTCTCCGAGTTCTTGCAAGAAAATGGCATCAAGAGGGGCTGCCCATGTAATGACACCCCCCCCCCCCCAACAAATGGTATAGCAAAAAAGAAAACTAAGTACATTGTTGAGATTGCAAAACGTGTGACCAACAACATGCATGTTCCTTCATTTTATTGGGATGAAGAAATTAGAATTACAAGGTACATCATGAATAGTTGTACAACGTCAAGTGTTCATGACCTTAGACTAGAAGAAGCCTATACAAGGTAAGAACCCAAACCTAACAAACCTTAGAGTCTTGGGGTGTGTATGCTTTGTGCATGTTTCACAAGAATTTTGGGATAGATTTGAACCTATGTTAGAACAATGCATATTCAAAGGGTAATATATAGAGAAAAACATACATACGCTCTATAACACCATTATCAAAGAAGTTAGAGTCTTGAAAATTTTGTTCTTTGATAATCTTAGACCATGGTATGGAGGAAAAAACAAAGAGAAGGTAGTAGCCAATGTTTTTATGACTATGTAGACAATCTAGGGTATTAAGTGCCACAAGGACGCAATCAATTGATAGGTTTGGGGGCACCCACCTCAAGTGGAGAAGAATATTAGGGATGGACAGGGAGATTGAGATCAAACTCTATGCCCCACCTACAAGGCATAGTGTAGTACAAGGTTCATATAATAATCAAGATAGGGAAACAAAAAATAAACAAGAGGGGTATGAAGAAGTGGGCAGTCAAAGTGAAGTTAATCAGGCTAACAAAACATTTACCCAAGGGGAATGAAAAGAGTTCTACCAACAAAATTTACTATATATAGAGATTGAGTTATGATAGCGTTATGGCAAATCATTTTTCTTATATGATGCAACTTGTGAAAGACAAAGAGTCATATATATATATATATATATATATATATATATATATATATATATATATATATATATATATATATATATATATATATATATATATATATATATATATATATATATATATATATATGTGTGTGTGTGTGTGTGTGTGTGTGTGTGTGTGTGTGTGTGTATGTATGTTATATGTATGAAGAGGCTTCTACACAAAAGGAATGGTAGAAGCCATGGATGATGAAATCAAAGAAGTTAGAGATACAGAGACACTAGAACTAGTATTGAAGAATCCAAATATGAATATTGTGTCCAAGAAACGGGTAATCAAGCTCAAACCGAAAGGCTTATATGCTTTACTAACTACATATAAAGTTAGGCTAGTAACAAAGTGGTTGACACAGACTCAAGGGATGGACTATGAGGAAGATTTTAGTCCACTAGACAAGATGGGCACTATGATAGCTTTGTTGGTTATCTATGATGCAAGAAGATGGCCAATCTATCAGATGGATATCAAGAACATTTTTTCGAATTGAGTGCTTCAAGAGCAATTATACATGAGTTAGCCCACAAGTTATGAAGACCAAAGGAATCCAATTTTTTTAAGAAGATTTAAGAAGGTTTTATATGGATAGAAGCAAGCAGACATGGCTTGGGCTCAAAAGTTGGTGGACTTTAAGTTGTGGATACTCACCGATTCCAGTTCATGCATATTTGTACATCAAGAAATAAGGAGAAATGGTGATATATGGAATATATGTAGATGAAGTCATGTGTAAATAAACAAAGAAGAAGTTGGGCAAGGAGTTTAAGACTCCGAGCTTGGAGATCTCAACAATTTATAAAGCATAGAAGTTGTATATGGCGATCATGGTATCTTATACCTTATTCCAATAAAGTATTTGTTGGATCGCTTATTTAAATTTCAGATGAAGGATTTCATGCCTCTTACTGCACCCATGGAAAAACTAATATTGGAGCTAGGGATGGTAAGACGTTGGAGGATAGGACTTCGTATAGAAACATTGTAGGATCATATTTATATGAAACCATCACAAGGCCACATATGTTCTATGTTGTTGGATTATTGTCATAATACATTGTCATAATACACTGTCATAATACATTGTCATAATACGTGCATCGTCCAACAAGTAAACATATGAATGCAGTGAAGAGGGTATCCAGATATATAAAGTACAATGTCAATCATGCATTATTCCATGGGTATGAGTAGTATTTGCACATAAAAGGATTTAGTGATGCATATTGAGTTGGATCTGAGGATGATAGAAGATCCTCCTCATGTTTCTTGTTCATGATTGGTAGCAAACCAATCTCATGGAGTTCCTAAAAGCAACCCACTATTGTTTGATAATCTATACAGGCAAAATATAAGGCTCTAGCACTAACCATCTATGCATTTATGTGTCTTAGGAAGCTACTTGAAGACTTTGATGTGCAAGTTGGAAGAATTCAAATATATGGAGATAATATGTTGGGTATTCACTTGGCAAACAATCCCATGTTCCGTGCAAGGAGTAAGTACATAGAGGTGCATCATCATTATGTAAGAGAGAATATGCAAAGCAAAGAGCTGGATATCAACTTCATTAGGAACAAAGAGTAGCTAGGTGACATGTTTAAAGATTGACTTCATGCATCCAAGTTTTTCAAGGAGTAGATAAATTTGAAGGATCTAGATGAAAGCTCCTCTCACATGAGGTTGAGGGAGAGAGTTGAAAGAGAAGGTGCAAGCCATGTGAATGAAAATCAAGTGTGGAAGAAATGAGATTGCGTTCGAGTAGCATAATCCTTGAGACCTTATCTATAAGGAGTCAAAATGATCACCAAAATCAATGGGTGAATCTAGAAGACAAGATGAATTCTAGGGAATAGGTACATAGGTGAAAAATATTCTCCTAGAAAGATGATAATACACCAAAGTCTTGCTTTACATAGTGAGGAAGAGTTTCCAAGTGTCCAAGAGAATGTATCAACCAAAATCAACATTATTTCATGTAACCCTAGCACCTGCAGCTTGGTATCTTTAGAGAGTAACATGTCTATACATAGGCAACTTGTAACTTATACATCTTTCTATAGAACCATTTATTTTATAAATTTATGGCATTAAAAAGAAAGATCATGTTTACTATTTTGTTTGTGAAATATACCTTTGAGAGACTCATAATTTCGAAAGATTTATTAAGTGTGAAATGAAACCCTAATTCTTGCAGCACCTTAGGAGATGTGTAGTCTTCGTTTGTGGAGGTTATTAGTTGAGAAACTAGTAAATACACTAAGTGATATATAGCACACTAGAAAAATAAGAGAAGCTAGTATTGAATATGCATAAGCTTAGAGTCAACACATAAAGGATTTATGAGAACTCATTTATATAGTGCTCAGGTGGCACAAGGACACACATTCTAGATAGGGTCTACCATACTTCATATTGCTTTAGGAGATACACTTCTCCAAAAAAATACCACCACCAAAGAACACTTCCATGAGTATCAATATCTAAAACCACCAAAAGCACTTCTAGCACATAAAAACATCCTTTGATACCATGAAGAGGCACAAACAAAACGAAGCATGCACGAAAATGACAAATGTACTACCAAAGAGTGATTAGACCATGAATTAGGAAAAACCATATATGCCTTAGATTTATCTTTATAAAGAGCACGAAAAAGGTCCATATCCACAAAGTAGGTGTACAAAGACTAAAGCCCAAGCGAAAAGGATTCCCTTCTTTTATAGAATTAGAAGAGGTTACTGAAAATATATAATTTTTGCGAGTTTAAAGCTCTTAAACATAGTGCAACTTTGAGATACAAGACATGTGAGATCATGCTATACAAAGCCAGGAAATACACAAAGTAGACACATGGTGAGGTTTGCAAAAAAAGAAAAGAGAGAGAACAAATAGAGTGTTACAAAATGGAAATGCACTCTTATACATGAGAAATTTGCATGAACATGAAATAAATAATAGGGCATAAGATCAAGCCTCAACAAAAGGTATATAATATTTCCCCTAGAAGAGACTCTAAAATCATGAACTAGGTAGCAAAATGACATCAAGGAATTCTACAAAAGAGAAAAAGCCGAGTGACTAAGAATCAACTCATAAAGCCAATCCAAAACTATAGAGAAAGTAAAAAATGCACGCCAAGTTGGATAGCAAATCATTGCCAAGACATTAGCTTCATGCATTTCTACACCTATCATGAGAAAACCAATATCTAACAACAAATCTCTCATAAGCCGTGCAGACAAAAACTAATCAAGTCCAAGTAGTATATGGTTATGGAATCTTATATGTGTTTCTAATCATTGATCCATGTATAGAGTTAAATTAAATTAGTATCTTAACATAATTTTATCTTAGAAATAGAGATAGAATATAATTCTCTAAGTTTTTTCACTTTTAATTCTACAAATATAGAATAAACATAGTTATGAAATGTTTTTTCCAATATAAATAGGAAGTTCTTCCCCATCCTTAGTCAGTTTTTCTTTTTATGGTCCACAAATCCGCTTAAGCAAAGACGATTCTATGCATTCTTGGTTGTTATTTGTTTCATTTCCATTATCTATATGTACTCATCCAAAACTCATCTAAGATCATTATTATTAGCTTCAAAGATAACATGTTTTGATTAGAGAACATGTATTAATTAGAGTTATAATTTTTCACTTGTATTGATTAGAGAACATGTAGAGATATACATAATTTACAATTCTTTTTTTATATATAAATCTAATCATCTTTTTTGGTTTAATAATTAGGTCCCTATGATTGAGAGCTTCCTCAAAGATTTGTACGATAGTGGAAATGAAACAACCTTCAGAATGTTTGATCAGCTATGTTGGGATCACAATAAATACATGAATCTTCCCATCACCCATAAATAATTTTCTTTAGCAATATTACCTATTTAATTGTGCATGCAATAGGAAAATGAGGATTTAGTTCTTTGGATTCTTTGTCAATCGAATATATGTGTATCATAGGTTTAGAATACTATCATTTTGTAGGAACATTTTTTTCACTCAATAGATGTCTATAGACTATATGTATTTTGTCATGGCTTCTTTATTTCTCTAGCAATAATGGCTAAAAATAATCTTCCAAATATATTATGGTTTACTTTTTTCCATGGGATTTAATTTTTTAACAACTATATCCAATAATATGAAGATTAGCATGGCATAAAGTATGAAGATGAGTATGGCATAAACTACCACATCGATGTTTAATGATTTTAGCCGAGTACATATATAATATCTTTATGTAATGGAAAGATTCTTCGTTAACCGTTTCAATATGCAAAGACATGCCTAGATAGATATTAGAATCTTCTAAATGAATAATTAATTGAGTTCAATGAATTAAAATCTTCAACATTTTATCATACACGATTTCCTTCTTATATTATCTCTCCATGAAGCTTTTTAGCATCTTACGGAATTAGTGAGTGTACAAAAACTTGCAACACTCTATAGAAAAATTGCCACTTGACTTGTCAATATGCCTTGAATGCTTATGGTGCACTTATCTTCTTTGTTTTTTTTAAATATATAATGGAGAGGGGCATATAAGTGGATTGAACTGATCATGATGTATGCATGCAATGTTGCTAAGAAATTGTACAAGGATCATTGTTCGTTTGTCAATCCACCCTTTGGCAGAGTGAATCATGTGGTTCAAAGGAAATACCATGGGCAACACAAACCACTTACTGAGCATTGTTGCCTTGTGGTTCAGAGGAAATACCTTGGGCAACACAAACCACTTAGTGAGCATTGTTGCCTTTCCTTGATGATAAAGTAATAGTAGGACTTGCACATTCAACCTAGAAGTCAACACTTGGAACTCCCACCGTTATACCAAGTCAAGAAGACAAATAGGACTTTTTTGCTTTGCACTTTTGTTGGAATGTTATGGAGTTAGTGAGTGTAAAAGCAATTTCTTCCATTTGACTTGTATGTGTGGTTTGAATGCTAAATGGACGCTTTTCTTTTTGTTTTGCAGCTCAATATGGAATCTCTAGGTGAGGAGATAAAGTCCCATTGTTGATCTTTCAACAAGAGGCTGACTTATGTTCAATGTTTGGCTTATTTTTCTTCGTGCATTCACTTGAAGCAATATGGATAAACACTCCCCCTCCATAGGAAGGACAATTAGGGAAAGAAGAGCTTTTCTTAGAGGGGAAGATCTCGTGGAAAAAAAAGGTGAAATCTGTATGAAACTGATCATTTTTCAAATGTTTGCCACCTATTCATCCACATTGAATGCTAAAATAAAGGCTAGCCTATCTTGTTTGTCTTTTTTTTTTTTGCTTTGTTTGGAACTACTCATTAAAAGAAAGCTCTTCAAAACCTATACATCTCGTGCTTGGTGGATCCACTACCACCTCACACCATCCTAAATGTGGAAGTCCATTCGGGTGGATGGAGAGGATCAAAGAGAAGCCGATTTCTACCACCTACAATAAACCTAAGGGTGAGGATTTCTACCACCATAATGAACCTAAGCATCAGGTCCCTTGTAGGCTTATACAGGAAGTGTCCTTCAACCATCACCATGTGTGAAGGCAACCTAAGCAGCCTTGACTATTCCAAGGCTCAAGTTCTATGTTCAAACCTTGTAGTTTGCCATCAATGCTTAATACGTTATAGCCACATGTTACCAATGAAGGGCTTTATTTTATTGCTTAGTTCTTGAAACGCGCTTGAGTAGAGCCTAGACTCACTCCCTAGAGATGGTTTAGTGAGAAGACTTTTTAGTTCCATGTTCAATCATCATCATCATCATTCTTCTTTCTCTGAACAGGATCATCTTCCGTGGTACAAATAGAAACGTACGACACATCGACACCAGCACAACTAACTGTTGTGAATTTGGAGCCGCACGCCAACTTCCCTTTCCTCCATTGCTGCTCTGCGTTGTACTCTCGGCCGAAGCTTCCTTCCCCGTCTCCAAGGAGACTAGAAAAGCAGATCTGCCTTTTTCTTTCTTTCTCTGCTTTCTTTCAGGCCTTACGCACTGCAGCCATGTCTTCTTTCGTCTCCTCGATCGCATCCTGGAGTTGGAGTCCGTCCTGGCTCCTTCAGCGACTGTTGAATCCTCAAACGTTCGTGAAATCTAACCAATCCTGCAGTCCCGCGGCCCCCAATATCATCATTCCCAAGGAGTCTGTCTGCAATAGTAGCATATTCGACCATGTGGCAGTAAGCAGCGCCTCTACTTTGCCGCAGCAAGAGATGGCTGCGTTGGGGCGCATCTTCGAACATTTCGATGAGAATAAAGACGGAAAAGTCAGCCACGACGAGCTTCGCCGATCCCTACATATGTTTGGTATTGAAGCGGATGACGCTGAACTACTCGCAATGATCAATGGCGCGGATTGGAACAAAGATGGGTTTCTGGATTTTTCCGAGTTTGCATCTTTCTATCATTGTCTGAACGAGGGACTGGTGAAGCAGGTAGATCCAGGTAATATGAGCTGTGACAGCCATGAAACTAGCGAACATCCGAAGGAGGAGGATGAGGTGGGAACAGATCTTAGGGATGCCTTCAAGTTGTTCGACAAAAATGGGGATGGCTACATCTGCGCAGAAGAATTACAATCGGTGCTGTCGAGCATGGGTATTCCTCAAGGTAAGTTACTAACGGACTGTCGTGATATGATTCGATCCGTGGACGTGGACGGGGATGGACAGGTCAATTTCGACGAGTTCAAGAAGATGATGGCCTCTGGAATAGGGGGAAAATGATAATCATATCAACAAGTAGGTGTCCAATCCCTGTATGGACAAGCGTTCTCGTTCATTTTTGTAGCTGAAGTGAGGCGGCATGTCTCCAAGGACGCACGGTTTCTGGTAATGGAAACCTACTTCACTCTCGATCCATTCGTCAATGGCCCTTCCCGAAAGCTTATCCTGCATCAAACCTGTCACGCCGCCTCCATAGCATCATTAGACCTCCTTTAGCGTCTGCGTTACCTCTTTTCCTAACCATTTTACCCAGCAATGCTCTTTCATACAGATAGCTTGAAGCCCTCCTGTAGATCATGATACCAAAGACATGCAGTTGCCAATACGGCCATTCTTTCATTCATTGTCTCCTGTGTCATCTCGTACCTAGCTGATCCGGATCGCGTGCCTAAGTATGTGATCTTTCCATCCAGTAGCTTGCATGCCTCATTACATACGAGTTTTGTCGTAGAACTATGGGATCACACATCTAATCTCTTATCTCAGTTCAACGTAGCTTCCGAAGGGGGAGTCTCCGGGAGGATCTTGTGAAAAATGTTCATATACCAAAATAAACTTATTCGATCTTAATACGGCGATTCGATTTTCTGATATTGCTCTTGCTGTTAGATTCTAGGTGGAAGACGGACATGTAAAATCTGGCAAGTTTAGTAAACAATGGAAATCATGTATATTTACCACTGTACACGGTACATGTATTTTAGAAAGCTTTTAAGATGTACAGAAACCTGCAATCAAATTTGTAAACCAGTTACTTTATTTTCTTGTGTATAAAACAATACCTGATATGGTCAAGAATTCCTTCTTGTAACGAAGATCTAATCGTCCTGATCTGATTTTTTGCATAAGATATTACCTTTGATTAGAATGGTGAAGGTGTGCCGTACATATGAGTTCGAATATCATTGGATCCGTTAAGTTATGCAGTTGATTTGTTCGCATGAATCGTACCGCTACATGATTATTAACTTGTTGATTAGCAGTATCATATGTGCTGCCAATGATGCTACAAC
Organism: Ceratopteris richardii; assembly: GCA_020310875.1. Taxonomy (NCBI): domain Eukaryota; kingdom Viridiplantae; phylum Streptophyta; class Polypodiopsida; order Polypodiales; family Pteridaceae; genus Ceratopteris; species Ceratopteris richardii. Next base: position 78,469,922 of record CM035444.1, read on the forward strand.
TTGATTTGTTAGATAACTAATCTGCGCGAAAGTCTTAATCATCCTCTGATTCTCTTTTATAGTTTAATCTCCTTGTTTAATATGGCCCCTTGATACAGAATGTGCGAATTCTACATAAATTGGAATGTTGTGGACCCATTCACGTGACGCATTCTATTGTTGCATAAAGCTCACGGCTGCATGAGAATCTGTCGGCTTGACAGCATCGTGCTCGTGGCTATGCTGTCATTCTGATTCTATTATCTTGATTGTTCAACTGAAGAAAATTTAATATTAAAATTTTATGGCGAAGTGATTAGCTCCGTGTACGCTGAAGTGTTAGGTGCAGGGTTCGAATCCTGTGAATGGCTCGCTGTAAGTCCCTCTAAAAAAAGTGGAGGAACCTTTTTTTCTCTAGCGTGTGCGTGTGTATAGTTCTTACAAATAGAAAACTAATAGGAACAGTAGATTGGCCACCATCTTCCCAAAGAAATAAGTATGCTCTTGGGTTTTGAAAAAGTTTTTTTTTCTTAAAGTTAATTTGGATTGCAGGCCGACTTTTCCATTAGGCTAAAAATTTAAAATGAACAACTCGTGCACTCTAGTATCCTCTTTATCCCTATATTTTCAGGGTTTAAATACTCTACGACCAAAGTTCAAGCCCCTATATGAACATCTTCCAAACTCAAGAACTTGGAAGAAACTATGTACACAGAGAACCCAGAGATATATCATTATTCAAACAGAGCATATTTCCAAAGACATCTCGGAGATTCTCTCCTTTTCTTTTCGTTTTCTGTTTTTTTCTTTTTCAGATTTTTAAGTATTTTATGAGCCTTTCTTAGAGTGAGGGATCTCATGGCTTCAAAATTATATTAAGTAATATATTGTACATTAAGAACTATATTATAGATGAGTGACGATTCTCACTTTGTGGGATGGAAGTGGGGCTGGTGGGATTAACCCCCATTGTATGGCATGTAAGGGATCGCTCTATGGTATGCACTTCACTTCTACTTTCGCAAATATGTAGGCCATAAGTCCAAAATTCCTTAGAAAAAAGGAATTATTTATTTTCCTATACCTTTTAAAATATAAGTTTCTCGAGAATCGCTCAAATTGGTGTATATTTTAGATTTCTAGTCATTCTAGCAAGGATGGCTTACCATTTATAAGGGGATTGTGCAACATTTCTATTTTCAAAGCTTTTTGAATATTTTTAGCATATTTCCCATCGAGCCTCTTCTCTCATTGTACGTTAGAGTTTGATGAGGATTTATAAATTTCTTTGTACAATGGCTATTTTTGAAAAAATGATGACTTATAAAATAAATGGTTTAAGATTCTTTCCATACCACATCAACAATATCACAACAAAAAAGAGAGGAGAAAGATACTTGTTACATGGTTTTCGTGGGATGTGGCATATTGGGAGTTTGGGTGAGTGGTTGTCGTGGGAGGTGGCATATTGGGAGCTTGAGTGAGTGGTGTGTGAACATAGCCCTCAATTTGTGCAGTCTCAAATGAATGCCATGTGGCACCCATATCAGATGCCACATGGAAGGTTCCCATATTGGAGAGATTTAGAGAGAGGGCATATGGGGTATGGTACATAGTTGGGGGGTAGTTCTAATCAAAAAATCTTTGTGTGGTTGAGTCTATATCTGTAGTTGGAAAGCTATTTTCATCTACATCAATTTGAGTAACTATGGTATTACAAAAGAAGCTTGGAGCACAACACAACACCTAATGAATCACCAAGTGCATGTACAAAGATAAGTGACCAATTAAGGTTATAGGCGTATATACAAGTCAAGGGGAAAAACCTCCTAAAGAGGGAAAAAAGTGCCTTAGTAGTCCTAAGTGTGTTCACACATATCATGACCATAATATATCAACAATTAGTAGAGGATGGAGAACCATAACTCTCATCAAGGAGGTAAAAATATAATGTTGGAGTCTTATCTTCCATTTTTGTGCATGGAATAGAGCGCTTTTGGAGGAAGTTTGAATATGCAACCCTATACATGTACCATGGGTTGTGATTATTGGGATGGGGCATTGAAGAAGATCGAATGGATGCTCTTACTTCAAAAAACCCTTGCTCTTACTTTTATCATTTCACCTATGACTACCCACCTCAATACCTTTTGCAAGCCATAACTTTCTGCTCAGAACTCGGATTTTGGAAATCTTGGTCTCATTTCAAAGCTATAGCACTTTAACAACAAGTAGTCAACCACTTTTGGCCATCATTTTGGAGCATTTGGTGTCCAATTTATTGTTCTCACTTGGACTATCATCGTGGAGTCAAAGAGCATGTGTTGGACCACATTCCAAAGACTAGTGAGGACTAATGAGAGGACATAATGTGTTAAGTTTTGTTTTTTAAAGATTTTGTCGCCCTTTGAAGGTATATTTGGAGCTATTTTTGGTGGTTTATGATATCGAGATCATCCTCTAGCCAATCAGATATGTAGAATTTTTTTGGCCATGTGAGGAGCTAAATCAAGGTTTTATCACCTCAAAAATCACATCAAAATTGTGTTGGATAGCTTTGAAATCATCAGGGAAGTTCTCCTGTGTTGTTTTTTTCTCTTTTGCTTTATATATTCTACTTCCGTTTGCACTTAGCTCTCTAGCTTTTGCATTTGGGGGGAGGGGGGTGGGGGGGAGGGATGGAACTAGACGATGAAGAAAATGTAGCACACAGTTCCCACCTAAAGATAAAACACTAGAAGGGCATGATTAAAAAATAAGAGAGGTTGAACAAGAGCACAATAAATACATTGAGCTATATGATGAGTTTGTTACTCATAAGCAATTCGATGAACTTAAAGGACAAACCCAAATGATAGAGATTGTCATAGGTAGCATGCCATCGCTTATACAACAAATTAAAAGCCCAAATGGTCTCTTTGAAGAAACAATTTAGCTCTTTCTTTAGGAAGGAAAGAGAAAATTCTTCTCTTCTCATACATGAGATGGCTAGGAAGAAGCCATTCCAACCTAACAAACACAAAGGGGAAAGCTCTAGGGAGAATTCCCTTCCAAAAGACTCAGAGCCACCAACTTCTACCTCGGATGATTCAGAGAGGAATAAGGATGTAGATTACACAAAGAGCTAGAGCATTATCTATGTGTATATCTTACTATAGAGAGATCATCCTAAACTTAAGCAAGACTTGACGTTTTTCAGAAACTAGGGGGTTTTTGAGTGGCCAATAAAATTTCATTAAGAGGGAAGTAAGAAGAAATACACACAAGAATTTTGAGGAGGCTATAAAGTATGCAAAGGATTATGAAGACCATAACTATCCTCAGTACACTCATATGGAGATAGATTATCCCCTCAAATCTATTAGCACCACTAAGCTCAAGAAAAAAGATAGTTATGGGGAAAAGCAAGTTTCTTATTAAGAAACAGAAACCACAAGGGCCTAAATTACCTACTAAGCAATATGAAAAGGCTAACAGGGAAAACATGTGTGTTAAATGTTAACCATTACAATGGAATTGTCCATTACATAATGGGAAAGAGAAGAAAGGAAGGACAAGGAATAGTCTAGCCCCTAAAAATGGGCAAAAGGATGGTCTACCTTGTGTAGAAACTTTTGATACACGCTAGCTCTAACTGCAAGGAGGTGGAGGTAATGCATGAGGACATAAAGCAAACCTATTGCTTGACTTATCCACTCTAGTCATTGCCATTAGGACGACATGATTTGCTTAAGCTACCTTATGTTAGGTAGAGAGTGGCTTTGGGGGGTTGTAAGACACACTTAAATATAGTTACTGAAATAACACTCTTGAGTTTATGAAGAATGGAAGCAAGTTTTATATTGAGAGAGAGAGAGATGTACCTGATACACCTCTCATCTCATCTTTAGAGTTAGACACTTTATTTTAGTTTAAACATGTACAAAAAATGTTTTTATTGTATATTATTATCTAGAACATTTTATAGACAATTCATCTAATGTATATTTTCCTGAAAACAATGTGACAAAGACAAGACTTTCCACTATTCATTTTTCCAAGAGTGTGTAGTTAAAGGTTTAAAAGATTTAATAGTTACTAAAACTAATTCTATTTCCAAGCCACCTTATAGGATTAATGTCTCATCATCAAGAAGTAGAAAAGAAACTTTAGGATTACTTAGATAAAGGCTCCATTAGACCTAGTAACTCATCATGGCCATCACCAATGTTCCTTGTTAAGAAGAAAGATGTCTCTATGAGGTTATGTATATATTATAGAAATTACACAAGGTAACCATTAAAGAAATAGGTTTCCAATGCCTAGGTTGGAAGACCTATCTTATCAGTTAAATCAAGGAGGATTAGGATAGAGGATCTCCCTGAAACTATTTTTAGGACTAGATATGGACACTATGAGTTTTTGGTGATGCCCTTGGTAGCATCAATGCTCCAACCACACTCATGAAGCTCATGAATAGTGTTTTAAGACCATATCTAGGGCAATTTTTTGTAGGCTTCTTGGATGATAGTTTGATCTATAGTAGATAAAAAAACGAACACTTGAAACACTTATGAAAAGTATTCCAAGTGTTATGAGAAAATTCACTCTTTTTCAAGGAGTCAAAG